>CM042184.1:33654285-33674257 GCA_023539305.1 Ilex asprella | reverse complement strand
GAAGAAAGGAAGAGAAAAACAAGAGTCTAAAGGAGTTATCCAAGATCTAAACCTAGCTTCCAAGAACACAAGGTAGGGGTTTTCTCTCACTCACTTACATTGAGGCTAGGGCCTATATATATATAATCTTTTTACCTTAAAAATTATACATGTAGGCTATATAATCCTTGTTTCTTAATACCCTTGTGACTATTACCATGATTTAAACAATATCATTGTTTGATTAACCCTTGAATCATTTTCCTTGATTAAAAATCCTAGATTTCAAGAGAGATGAACTTTTCTCTAAATTGTTCTAAATTATTGATTTCAAAACCTTAGTGTTTCATATCGAACTATGAAATGATGCTATTGTGATCTTTTGTATTTTTCTTGGTGGATTGTGAAATTGTTGCATGACATATTTTGGGATCTTACATAAATGCTTGTAAATTGGGATAAATGTGGAATCGTGTGCTTGGTTGGGTTGTTGGTGACGCACATGAGTGAGAGGTTCCTTGTAAGGATGCTCACCCCTTCTCAAAAGGTTCCTGGTAAGGATCCTTGAGAAATAAGCCCGTTATAGTGAGAGGTTCCTTATAAGGATGCTCACCCCCTTCCCAAGAGGTTCCCGGTAAGGATGCTTGGGAAACAATGTAATAATTGGTGAGAGGTTCCTTGTAAGGATGCTCACCCCTTCTCAAGAGGTTTCCGGTAAGGATGTTTGAGAAGCCAAGGTGACCTAAAAGGAGGTGGAGGTTACCACAAAGTATGCCACATACCTAAAGAATTATGGGAAATTGTTTATAACCATTAATGATTATTATGTGTGTGCGATTGCTCGTTTATTCATTTAAGTAAGGTTTTGAAATAAACTTGAGATCCTTTTCAAATGTCACTTCTTTATTTCAAATTATGCATCTATGTTATGTTTAAAAATGAGACTGACCGCTTTATCTGCTTTTCTAAATCTTGTATGGGTTTGAGAGAATTTTTCTACAGAGCTTCGTGCTCACCCCCTACAGTTGAACCTTTTTCAGATGTCGGGCTAGAGGATGTACTCGGTGCTAATGAGCCGTACCTCGGGGAGGCTTCACTAGAGGGATACTTGGATCCCGATTGGGACATCTAGAGATGTCGTTTACTTTTTGTTCTAGACTAGAATACTATTTTGGAAACACTGTATAGTCTAGATTTGTTTTGTAATTTCCGCTGCGCTATAATAGTAAATTTTATTGGAAATGGAAAGGCCAAAGATGGCATATTCTTTTGGGATATTGATGTAAATGTTATGGAATACTGTTAGGAAGTCTTTTTATGGATGGTTTATCTTAGTGTTCTCATGGTATGAATGGTTATTGAATGTAATGTCATCCAAGGTGTATTTTGGGGTGTTATAAAGTTGGTATTAGAGCCTAGGCTTTAAGTCTTACATGGGAGCTGTAGGTTGTGGATTACCACTAGGGAAATAGGATTAGGCTTATTAAGATTGTTGATCACAGGTTTTATACTTTGGTTTAAATTGACCATTAGGATGTCTTGTACATCAAAGAACTAAATTGTGATTTGATGTGCAGGATGGACGGTGTACAAGGACGTGGACGTGAGCGTGGTCGTGGAGGCCAAGCAAATCCACCACCACCTCCCGATGCCATGAATGGCATCTATCAGTGCTTAAGGGAGCTCACCACTCTGGTGCAACACCAGAATGGGAACAACAACAACCACAATGGTGGAGCTCATCCACTAGTCTAAGTACTGGGCAACGGGAAAGAGAATAGGAGGATTGTAGTTCTTCGAGAATTTCTACGCCAACACCCACCTACTTTCTAAGGGAACTATAACCCCTTTGGATGCGGATAAATAGATCCGCCGACTGAAGAAGATTTATAAAGACATGGGGATTGTCGAGGATTTATGGGTTGGCTTAGCTACCTACTTGTTCGAGGGGGAAGCCGATCATTGGTGGAAATCCGTGAAAAGAAGAAGGAATACAGATGCTCTCACTTGGGAGGAGTTTAATCAAGTCTTCCAAGACAAATACTTTCCAAAATCAGTCAGAGACAGAATGAAGACCGATTTTCTTGCCTTACGACAAGGTAGCCTGACTGTGGCCGAGTAAGAGAGAAGGTTTGAGGAGCTATCCCGTTATGCTACGAAGTTTATATCCACTGAGGCCAACAAGGCCAAGCGCTTTGAGCAGGGATTGAGGCCGTTCATTCGAGAGAAGTTGGTGGCTCTCAAGATTCGGGATTATGGGGATATTGTTGACAGAGCCGCACTTGTGGAGAGAGACATGGAGGATACTCAGCAGCGATAGCGCCTTATGAGGGGAGGTCCGATTCAGATGGGTGCTAGCACTAGTGGGGCACGGAGACCGACACCATACCGTCGCCCAGACCAGACAGGTGGACAGCGACTTTTAACAGCCCGAGGAGGGGGAGACACTCAGACTGGAGCCGGTATTCCCCACGATCCTGCTTTGCATGCAGAGGTGTGGGATATATTCGGATGCATTGCCCAGTTGTTCCACCCCAGGGGCCTAACCAGACCGCCAGACCGGTACCAGCAGCCCAACCACCACCACAGAGGCCTGCACCGCAGCGATCGATACAAGCTCAAGCCCCCGGCGGCACCAACCAAGGGCGAGTATTTGCTTTGACTCAGCTGGAGGAGGACATTGCCAATGCCGTTGTGAAAGGTATCGTTCTTATTTATAATTCTTGGGCCTGAATCTTATTTGATCCCGGAGCTACCCATTCATTCATACGCACTGCCTATGCTAGTAACTTGGGATTAGGTTTTGAGAAGCTAGAAAATGCATTGAATATTAACTTGCCTACGGGAGAGCAGTTGGGTACCAGCCGGGTTTACAAGGGTTGTGTACTTCGCATTGGTGAGTACAAATTGATTGTGGATTGGGTTGCTCTAGATATGAAGGGGTATGACGTTATATTCGGGATGGACTTGTTGTCCGCTTTCCTGGTGGTAATGGATTGTTTCTGCAAGCAGATTACATTTTAGTTACCAGGAGGGGTAGTCTTCAATTTTATCAATGACCTAAGCTCCTCCCATCCATTTCCTACTACAGGTAGTAGATTTCGGAAAGCCAAGGCGGGAAGTCAATTGAGTTTCTTAGCTAGTTTGATGGGAGATGATCGGGATAAACCTCATGCGGACGTGGTGTTGATAGTATCGGATTTTTCGAATGTCTTCCCTGAGAAATTACCCGGGTTACCACCACATAGGGAAATTGAGTTCAAGATTGATCTCTATCCGGGAACCGAACTCATATCCATTGCTCCCTACCGAATGGCACCTTTGGAGTTGAAGGAGCTAAGGAAGCAGTTGGATCACTTGTTGGCGATTGGGTTTATCCGTCTAAGCACTTCACCTTGGGGAGCCCAGGTCCTCTTTGTGAAGAAAATGGATGAAACTCTACGATTGTGCACGGATTATTGGAGGTTGATGATGAGAAAGTGCAAGAAGTCAATAGGATTGACACCTTGGTAGAGGAGCACTTGGAGGTGCTGGGCATGTTAAAATTGGGGGAGGAAGAGGTTGAAGAGCAAGAGGAGCTGGAGAGATCTTGAAAGGGGTAGAAAAATGGACCCCTACATTTGAGAAGCTTCTGCACCAAGACAAGAAGATTTTTTTATCAAATGCCATATTGGAATTGAAGCCATTACCATCCCATCTTAAGTAAGCATATCTTGGGGAAGACAAAACCTTTCCGGTGGTGATTAGCTCAACTCTAGAGGAGAAGCAAGAAAAGGATCTCTTGGAAGTATTGAGGTGGCATAAAGGAGCAATTGATTGGACAATTGTCGACATCAAGGGGATAAGCCCCGTCATTTGCACACACCGAATTTATCTTGAGGATGAATCCAAGCCTTCCCGAAAACCACAAAGAAGATTGAATTCAATTATGAAGGACATGGTGAGAGACGAGATACTTAAACTACTTGATGTGGGCATCATCTTCCCGATTGTCGACAGTAAATGGGTGAGTCTACTCAAGTGGTACCGAAGAAATTGGGGGTCATTGTGATAGCCAATAAGGATAATGAGTTGATTTCAACTAGGGTGATAATCGAATGGAGAGTATGCATTGACTATCGAAAGCTCAACATATGGACAAGAAATGATTACTTTCCTTTGTCATTCCTCGACCAAGAGTTAGAAAGAGTAGTCGGACACTTGTTCTATTGTTTCTTGGATGGGTACTTCGGCTACAATCAAATCAAAATTGAATTGGAAGATCAAGAGAAGGCCACCTTCACTTGTCCTTGATGAGAACTAAGGTGGGCCTACTCTTAAAGATCCTTTGCATGTCCAGATGGGCCAATTACAAGATCAAGAATCAAGAAGATCAAGGAAGCAATGCAAGGATTAGTGAAATCCACTTGGGATGAAGCTAGCAAGAGCCCAACACTCTAGATGGGCTTGAAAGAAGGAAAACCAATTTTGATCCACTTGATCCATGTACTGGAAGACATGAAAACATGACTTAGAGATAGGGTCTTTTGTTGTTAAGGCTTTCAATTTGTTTAATGAATTTTTATTATTAGTTTAGAATAAGTGGGTTTGAGGATGCTTAGCCCACATATGTCTTATTATTTTATTTGAACTAGGGTTTAAAATAAGTTACTGTAGCATGGTACTGTTTATGCTACAGTACCCGTGACAGTATTCACTCAAAGGCATTTTTGAGAGAAAGGGTCACAAATTTTAGTCTTTGGTTATTCCTATTTAGATTAGGATTTTTTTTCGTGTAATGACCAACCTTATAAATAGGCATTTAATCAATGAGAAAGGGGGAGACAATACATAATGAATTTTGATTGTGAGTTGAGTTGAGTTTACTCCACTTGTTCTTGATTGAACTTTTGAACTTATCAAAGGTAGATCACAACTTTTGTGGCAGTCATCCTTGTAATCTGGGTTCTTGAGACGGGTTCTTCAACAGGTCTAGATTTTAATATAATATAGGCTCTTGAAACGAGTTCTCAACGGGTTTAGATCTCCATCCATAGACCTGAGTTTGGCTTTCTTGAGTTATTTTTTCAATATTGTTGTTGGGTTCAAAGCAAGTCGATTGGGGTTCACATCATTCCCTATGGTACCTTTGCCTACCATCGTATGTCTTTTGGGTTATGCAATGCCCCTAAAACTTTTAACATTGCATGATGGGTATTTTTAGTGATATGGTGGAGAAGATTGTAAAGGTGTTTATAGATAACTTCTCAGTGTTTGAGAATTCCTTCAGTGGATGTTTAGGAAAGAGTTCTTGAGAGATACGAGGAGATGAACTTAGTTTTGAATTGGGAGAAGTGTCACTTCATGGTGACACAAGGAATTGTTCTTGGGCATATCGTCTAGACAAAGGGGGTCGAAGTAGAAAAATCAAAGCTTGAGGCCATTTCCAACCTCCCTACACCGAAGGTCATAACGATATTAGGTCATTTTTGGGCCATGCCGGCTATTATCGTCGTTATATTAAAGACTTTAGTGCATTGGCCCGACCTTTGACCAATTTACTGTCTAAGGATGTCCCATTTGAGTGGTCAGATAATTGTGAGGCATATTTTACAAAACTCAAAAGCATGCTTACTACACCGCCGATTATGCGACCATCCAAGTGGGATTTACCTTTTGAGCTTATGTGCGACACGATCGATTACACGATCGGCGCAGTGCTCGGTCAAAGGGAGGATAAGAGACCTTATGTAATATACTATGCTTGCAAAACACTTAATGAAGCTCAAAAGAACTACGCAACCACAAAAAAGGAGTTGCTAGCGGTAGTATTTGCATTGTATAAATTCCAGTCCTGCATCATTGGTTCACCAATAGTAGTCTATACTGATCATTTTGCTTTAAAGTATTTTTTGTCTAAGCAAAATGCCAAATCGAGACTCATCAGGTGGATCCTCCTACTCCAAGAGTTCAATTTAACAATCAAATATGAGAAGTAAGTGGAGAACGTGGTGGCGGATCACTTGTCCCGATTGGTGGTGCAAGAGGTCAATGAGCACATTCCTATCCCTGATTTTTCCTTGATAAGCAATTATTTTCGATTCATTCTACTTGTCCTTGGTATGTTGACATATGTAATTATCTCGCAACAGGACAAATACCACCGCACTAGAGCCCAGAGGATCGAAGAAGATTTATAGTGGATGTGAAGTACTTGTACTTTAACAACCTGTATCTATTCAAGTACTATGCTGACCAAGTCATGCAGAGATGGGTACCGAAAAATAAGCAACGGGATGTCCTTGCATTTTACCACTCAGAAGCATGCGGTGGTCATTTCTCTTCCAAGAAAACTTCAACAAAAATTCAACAATCAGGTTTTTATTGGCCCTCACTTAACAAAGACTATGTTTCATTTTTTAAAGAAAGCAAAATAGATTCCAAAGACTGGGTAGTGTAACCCGAAGGAATATGATGCCCCTCTCCCGTATACTTGTCATTGAAATATTTGATTGTAGGGGCATTGAATTTATGGGTCCCTTCCCCATGTCATTTGGTTTCCTACACATTCTACTAGCAGTGGACTACGTGTCCAAATGGGTGGAGGCTATCCCAACTAAGACCCACGATCATCGGGTTGTAGTCAAGTTCTCAAAAAATAACATCTTTTTGAGGTTCAGGATGCCTCACGCAATGATAAGCAATGGTGGATCGCATTTTTGTAATAGACCATTTGCATCATTAATGCATAAATATGATGTCACACATAAGGTATCCACCGCATATCACCCACACACCAATGGCCAAGCTGAGTTAGCCAATAGGGAGATCAAAAATATCTTAGAGAAAACAATGAACCCAAATAAGAAAGATTGGTTATTCAGACTAATTGATGCCCTATGGGCTTACTGCACTGCTCACAAGACTGTCTTAGCCATGTCTCCAAACTAGCTTGTCTATGGAAAGGCTTCTCATTTGCCAATCAAAATGGAACACAAGGCCTATTGGGACTGGAATTTATACATCCCACAAATTTATTGCGACAACTTTGTGATTTTGGCAAGTAAGCCTTCTTAGTCCCACAAATTATACATCCCTCCCCCAGTTGGTTGAATCCCCAGAGAGGACCTTGGCACATCATTTGGATCTGAGATATCCCATGATTGAGCATTTTGTGCCGATTTATTGAAGTATTCAAGGGCCTCATACAGATCCTTATTTAGAAACTCTCCGTTACACATCATGTCTATGAATTGTCTGTGGGTCAGTGTAATTCCTTCATAGAAGAAACTAACAAATAGCCACGGTTCGAATCCATGATATGGAATGGATTATAGCAACTCTTTGTATCGATGCCAACATTGATAAAACTGCTCATTGGATTTCTCTAAAAATTTTGAATTTGTTTCTTAAGAGCAGTGGTCTTGGCACCAAAAAAAAAATGTTTAAAAATTTTGAAAACATTTATGCCCAAGGACTTATAGATTGAGGTTTCAATGAGTTCAACCAAGTATTGGCTTTGTCTTTAAGGTAGAAGGGGAATAATTTCATGCGAGCTATGTCTTCCATGGCATGATTTGTGAGAAATGTGGCAACGATTTCCTCAAATTCCTTAATGTGAAAATAAATATTTTCTATTTCAATTCCATAGAATTGAGGAAGAAGTTGTAACATTCCCGGTTTAACAAGGAAGGCATGATCTTGAACCGATAGAAGTTACAAGAGGGGGTGGTGTTTCGGATTGGTTGAAGATAATCCCTCATTGACCTCATAGGAGGGTCTCAATTGGGATATTGTTTCCCTCATTCCTAGGAGGGGAAAATGCATTCAGGGATTTGGCATTCTAGGGTTTTGCATTCCCACACCCCTTGAAACATTAGCACCATCATCCCCAAAATTGTCACCGACATCCTCAGGTAGGTCTTGGTCAAGATTCATGTTTGGATCTATGGCAAGTCTCACAAGTCTAATTTGGTTGTCTCATACCCACATACAAAAACACTTTCTACAATTAAAATGGAAAGTAAACACAAGTATGTACAAAGGAGCAATGTACCTCGGCCTGTGATGAGACTCATGGGGCTTACCTTCATTGTCTGAAATCACCTTATAATTCGACCCTTGCCTGAACCTGCAACGGCACCAAAAATGCTTGGTTTTCGATTCACCCTAATCTCCAAACATGCACCCGATTATGTGTAGGCTTATATGAGTAGGCGAGTGTCACTCTCCCTCGTGTTCGATTCTAGAAATGGGGAAAACATGTGTGTGAATGAAAATGTGTGTGTGTGTGTGTGTGCAAAAGTGCTCCCCGAGCATAGAGAGACTTGCAATGTCGTGTTTTACTTGGAATTAAGTATTCCAAGGTTGTCTCCTTAGGGAAGAAAGGTCGAATTATGGTGAAGATGATTTTGTAAGAAAGGAAAAATGTAAAATCTTGTGAGTTTGTATTTTGGTGAGTGGAGATTTTGATAAAAATACAAGAGAACAAGGTTAGCTAATCTGAAGAGGTCATTCTAATGAGAATGCCAAATCAACTCAATTCATTTAACTAATGGTGTCTAGGTGTTTGATTGATACGTAGGAAGTGAGGGAGTAATATAGAGGTGTAGGCTCAAGCATACCGCATGACAAGTCTACATTGTATCAAGAGCTCACAACCACATCCACACTCAATCTAGTCAAACCAAACACTTTATACTATGAGGAAGAATGAAGGAGAATTGATTTAGCATACCCAAGAGGAAGAGTCCATTGGATTAGCCAAGTAAAAGCTTAGCTACCTATAGTCAAAACAAACACATACATAATGTAAAGAGACACAGTAATGACATAAAGATTAAAACTTGTATTAATGCAAAAAAAAAATTAAACTACAAAGACAAGTTCATTTCATACCCAAAACCATGCCATCCTTACACAAAATCCTGACTTTGGAAGATAAGGCATGGGAGATGATGAGAGAAAAGGAGAGAGGTTGGTCAATGGTGTAGGGGAGTGCCAGCATGCCTGTACCTTACTTGTGCAGGCATCCAAACTCTCCCAATCATGCAATTCAATTAGCACACAGGCCATAGAGCTCCATGGACAAAAATCATAGGGGACTCTACACAATATACAGATAATTCAGCACTTTTAGAGAGAGAAGCTCCAAAGGTAAAAGATAGATTTTTAGAGAGAGAAAGCTTAGATTTTTGCATTTTCTTCACCCATTTCCTTTGTAGTAATTTATATTTCACTTGTAATCTTCATTTCTTCCATTGTCGTCGCTTTTAATTTGAGTGTAATCAAGTTTAATCAAATGTTCTTGCACTACATTATTTTTGCTAGGTTTCTCTGCAACTTTTCCATTTTGGTATGAAATGAATTTCTCTTTGTAGCTTACTTCTTCCTAGCATTAATATAAGTTCTAAGCTGCATTCTCATCTCATTTTCAATTGCATTTCATCTACATGTCTATCTACAGTATGAATGTTTTTACTTCAACCATAAGTTGCTAAGCTTTTTGTTGGCTAACCCAAGTGGAACTTCCTCATGGGTATGCTAAATCAACTCTTCTTCATTCTATCTTGTAGTGTAAAGTGTTTGGTTTGACTAGGTTGAGTGCGGACTTGGTTGTGAGTCCTTGATACACCATAGACTTGTCATGGGGTATACTTGAATCTACATTCCACATTGGTCCCTCACTTCCTACGAATCAATCAATCACCTAGGCACCATTGGTTGAATGATTTGAGTTGATTTGACATTTTCATTGGAATGACCTCTTTGGATTAGCCAACCTTGTTTTTATTACATTTCTACAACCAATCTTCACTCACCAAATACCAATTCATAAGATTTTTACCCTTTTCATTTTTACCAAATCACTTTCACTACAATTCAACCTTCCTTCCCTGAGGAAATGACCTTGGATTACCCATGCCAAGTAAAACAAGGCACTCAAAAGTTTCTCTTCGCTTGAGGAGCAGTTTTGCACACACACAAACATACATTTTCACTCACACACGTTTTTCCCATTTCTAGCATCAAACCCCAGGGAGAATGACACTCACCTAACCATATAAGCCACATGCACATTCGAGGGGTTCATGTTCGGAGATTAAGGTGAACACGATCAAGAATTTTTGGCGTCGTTGCTGGGGAAGGCAAAGCATTTAATTAGAAGATGATTTTTGGACAACAGAGGTAAGTCTCGTGATTTTCTTAACGGGCCAAGGTATGTTTCTCCTTGTACATATTTTTGTTTACTTGTCTTTTCATTTGTAGATATTGTTTTGTATGTGGGGACGGGACTACCAAAATAGATTGGTTAGACGACACTTAGGCGCCAACATGAATCTAGACCAAGACTCACCCGAGAATGCCGGTGCAACTTTGAGGATGTAGGTGCAACTCCAAATGTCCAAAGGGGCAGGGGAGTGCAAGACCCTAGAATGCCAAATCCTAGAATGCGATTTACCCCTAAGAACGAAGGAAACAATATCCCTATTGATCCTCCGGCAAGATCAATAAGGGATTATCTCCAACCCACTCGTAACACCACTTCGTCATGCATTCTTTTATCGGTCCAAGCTCATGCCTTCCTAGTTAAGCCAAAAATGTTATAACTACTTCCTCAATTCCACATAATTGAAAGAGAAAATTCTTACTTTCATATCAAGGAATTTGAGGAAATAGTTGCAACCTTCCTTACTAATCATGGCATGGAAGACATAGCTCGCATGAAATTGTTCCCCTTTTCCCTTAAAGATATAGCAAAAACGTGGTTGAATTCCTTGAAGCCTCAATCAATAAGCTCTTGGATACAAATGCTTTCCGAGTTTTTGAACAAATTTTTTTCAGTGCCTAAAACCACCACTCTTAAAAAGCAAATCCAAATTTTTTTTGAAAAGCCAATGAGCAATTTTATCAATGTTTGGATTGATACAAGGAATTGCAACAATCCATTCCACACCATGGCTTTAAACCATGGCAATTTGTGAGTTTCTTTTATGAAGGGATTACACCGGACCATTAACAGTTCATCGATATGATGTGTAATGAGGAGTTTTTAAACAAGGATCCCGATGAGGCCTTAGTGTACTTTAATACATTGGCACAAAATGCCCAATCTTAGGATATCACAAATCTCGTTGATGTACCGAGGTCCTCTTTGGGTATTAATCAACCTAGTGGGAGAGGGATGTATGATTTAAGGGATTGGGAAGACTTGCTTTCCAAAATACCAAACTGTCTTAGAAAGTGGAAAGTCTAGAGGTCAGTAAGAGACGTGAGGTGTCCAACATTTCCAAGACTCAGGAGTTTTGCTCTATTTTTTAGAGTGTTGATCATTCCATCTCGGAATGCCCCAACATTTTGGCACTCAAAGAAATTTACCATGAGCAAGTCAATGCCTTCAACCAAAGTAGACAATCATTCTCCCCGCACTCTAACACTTACAATTCGGGTTAGAGCAATCACTTGAATTTTAGTTGGAAGAATGAGAAACTCATTCCTCAAGGGTCTAGTTCATATTCACCTCTTATGCCTCCCAAGAAAAACCAATATCATGGTCATGGTCCTTTGTCTAGCTCCCAATAGCCCCGGTCCAATCCACAAAGGGTTTTTGCAAAACCCACCTCCATAAAGTTTTGATCAACAAGGACCATCCAACCAAACCGCCTCATAAAAGAAACTTAAAGGATGTGGTGCACCAATTCATCCAAAGCCAAACCACCATCAACAATCAAACCGCCGACACTTTCAATGATATTCGAACCCAAATCACAAAATTGACTAATGTCATAGGGTCGGCCCAACAAGAGAAGGGAAAATTCCCCGCTCAACCCCAAGAACTCTAGAGGCCAACATGTGATTGAGTCATCCGAACCCACAACGAAGACTTGTGAACAACTCAAGGCGGTCACTGTCCTAAGGAGTGGCAAATAAATCAACAAGACCATTGTGCCAAAAGTCTCACCTAAGACCACATTGAAAAAAGAGAAAGAAACTAAGCGTGACTTCGAGGGGGTGAGGTGAGTGAGAAAGAAAAAAATGTTGATGTGAATGTATGCATGCATGTCCCATTTCGGCCCCTTTTCCCAATCATTTAAAGCCATCTGTGAAGGTGGCTAATTATTCTGACATTATTGAGATGTTCAAGCAGGTTAAGATTAACATTGCGCTCCTCGATGCTATTAAGAAAATCCCTTCACGTGCCAAAATCTTGAAAGATTTGTGTACCGTGAAGAGGAATTTGAATGTGAATAAGAAGACATTCCTCACCGAGCAAGTAAGCTCAATCTTGAAGACAAACACACCGCCAAAGTTCAAAAACCCCGAATGCCCTACCATTGCCATCACAATAGGAAATTTTCAACTGGAGCAAGCACTTCTTGATTTGGGGGCAAGTGTCAACCTCCTACCCTACTCGGTGTATCAACAACTCCAACTTGAAGAGTCTAAGCCAACTCCAATCACTCTTCAATTAGTAGACCGAAGCATTAGAACTGTGATGGGAGTAGTTAAGGATATCTCAGTTCAAGTTGAAAATTTCTATTTCCATTTGATGTTATTGTACTTGAAACTCATTCGGTTGCTAATCCTAGCTCACAAATTATTGTCATACTAGGTAGGTTGTTCCTTGCTACTTCTAATGCCGTGATTAATTGCAGGAATGGACTTATGAAGCTTACTTTCAGGAATATGATAATGGACCTCAATTTATTTAATTTGTGCAAACAACCGAGAGATTATGAGGAAGTGCATGATGGCAATAGGATTGATACTTTGGTGGAGGATCATTTGGAGCTATTGAGCACTTTGGAGTTTGGGGAGGAGAAGATTGTTGATTAAGAGGAGCCGAAGAGTTTACAAGGGGTAAAAAAAGGGCACCCAACATTTGAGAGACTTCCCTTATAAGAGAAAAAGATCTTTCCATCGACTGTGCAAAATCCCATCTTGGAGTTGAAGCCATTGCCATCCAACCTCAAATATGCATTCTTGGGGGAGAATGAGACCTTCCTAGTGGTAATAAGCTCAACTTTGGAGGCGAAGCAAGAAGAGGATCTTTTGAAAGTATTGAGGAGGCACAAAGGAGCAATTGGTTGGACAATTGCCGACATTAAGGGGATAAGCCCCTCAGTTGCACACACCGCATCTACCTTGACGAGGACTCCAAGCAGTCTCGACAACCACAGAAAAGGCTGAACCCTATCATGAAGGATGTGGTGAGGGATGAGGTACTCAAACTACTTGATGTGGGCATCATCTTCGTAATTTTCGACAGTAAATGGGTTAATCCCGCTCAAGTTATGCCAAAGAAATTGGGGGTCACCATGGTTGCAAATGAGGAGAATGAGCTGATTCCGATAAGAGTAGTCACCAGATGGAGAGTTTGTATCTACTATCAGAAGCTCAACTCTTCCACAAGAAAGGACCATTTCCCTTTGTCATTCCTCGACCAAGTATTGGAGAAAGTAGTCAGATACTTGTTCTATTGTTTCTTGGATGCATACTCTGGCTACAATCAAATTGAGATCGCATTGAAGGATCAAGAAAAGACCACCTTCACTTGTCCCTTCAGTACATTTGCCTACCGATGCATGTTATTTGGGTTGTGTAATACCCTGGGGACTTTTCAAAGATAAGTGATGGGAATTTTCAGTGATATGGTGGAAAATATCGTGGAAGTCTTTATGGGTGACTTTTCTGTATTTGGGGATTCATTTGAGGGTGTTTGGAGAACTTGGAGAAAGTACTTGCGAGATGCAAGGAGAAAATTTTGGTTCTCAACTGGGAGAAATGGTACTTTGTGGTGACACAAGGAATAGTGCTCAGGCATATCATTTCAGCAAAAGGGATTGAAGTTGACAAATCAAAGGTTGAAGTCATTTCTAACCTCCCCACGCCAAATGTTGTCAAAGACATTCGGTCATTTCTTGGCCATGTCGACTTTTACCATCATTTTATAAAAGATTTTAGTGCATTAGCTAGGCCCTTGACCAATTTGCTTTCCAAGGATGTCCCCTTTGTGTGGTCGGATGATTGTGAGACATCATTTAAAAAACTAAAAATCATGCTCACTTCACCTCCGATCATGTGACCCACCCAAGTGGGACTTATTATTTGAGCTTATGTGCGACACGAGTGATTACGCAGTTGGCACAGTGCTCAGTCAAAGGGAAGACAAGAGACCATGATAGTAAGACCATGGGAGTGGAGAATGTGGTGGCGAACCATTTATCCCGACTTGCGGTTCAAGACGCCAATGAGCATATTCCTATCCCTTACTTTTTTCTTGATAGCATTTACTTTCTATTCATTTTGTTTGTCCTTGGAATGCTGACATATGCAATTATCTTTCTATGGGACAAATACCACTGCATTGGAGCCTAGAGGACAAAAGGAGCTTTATGGCAGATGTGAAGTACTTCTACTTCGACAACCCATATTTGTTCAAGTATTGCCCAAACCAAGTGATGAGGAGATGCGTACCAAAAAATGAACAATGGAAAGTCCTTACATTCTACCATTTAGAGGCATGAGGTGGCCATTTGTTTTCTAAAAAGACTTCGGCAAAAGTTCTACAATCAGGTTTTTATTGGCCCTCGTTAATCAAAGACTATGTTTCTTTCTATAAAAAATGTGATAGGTGTCAACGTTTGGGTAGTGTGACTCGAAGGAACATGATGCCCTTCTCCCTTGTACTTGTTATTGAGATATTTGACTGTTAGGCCATCGACTTTATGGGTCTCTTCTCTATATCTTTTTGGCTACTTATATATATTATTGGTAGTGAACTCCATGTCCAAATGGGTGGAGGTTATCTCAACCAAGACCAATAACCACCGGATCAAGGTCAAGTTTCTTAAAAAAAAAATATTTTTTCAAGGTTTGGGATGCCTCATGCTATGATAAGCGACGGTGGTTCTCATTTATGTAATAGGTCATTTGCATCCTTAATGCATAAGTATGGCGTCACACACAAGGTGTCCATCGCATATCACCCACAAACCAATGGCCAAGCTGAGTTGGTCAATAGGAAAATCAAGAAAATCCTAGAGAAAACGCTGAACTCCAATAGGAAGGATTGGTCACTTGGATTGACCGATGCCCTTTGGGCTTACCACACTGCTTACAAGACCATCTAGGCATGTCATCCTATAGGCTAGTCTATTGAAAGGCTTGTCATTTGACGATTGAAATGGAGCACAAAGCTTGCTGGGCCATCAAGACTTTGAACTTCATTTGAGAATGGCTGGAGAAAATAGGAAGTTGGAGATGAATGAATTAGAGGAGATCCGTAGAGATACGTATGAGAGCTTAAAATTTTCAAAAGAAAGGGCTAAGATTTTTGATGATAAATTCATTTTAAGAAAGACATTTGAACCCAAACAAAAAGTGCTCTTGTACAATTCTCAACTCTTTATCTTTCAAGGAAAAGTCCAATCCTGTTGGGATGGCCCCTATCTTGTCAAGGTGGCCTACCCCAATGGAGCCGTGGAAATCACCAACCTCGAGAATGGCAAGACATTCAAGGTCAATGGCTAAAGACTTAAGTCATTCTTCGAGGCTCTTGAAGGTCAAAAGGTGGAGGAGGAGTTGGTGAATCTGGTCTATGTGGACCTTTTGTGATGAATAATTGTTCAAAATAGTTTTAGTGTACAATTGCTTTCTTTTATCCTTTTCAATTGCAAGTTCATTTATCACTTACTTTATCTTTGCATATAGTGTTTTCCTTCTTAGTGCAGATATTGGTGTTTTTGTCAAAGCTCAAATGCGAGGTGTTGTCTAACCCTTCTCATCTTTTTACAATCCTTCATTGCATATCATATCTTTTTTGTTGCAATGAGGACAATGCATGAATCAAGTTGGGGGGTGAGGTGCACCATTTGCATGATACACCAAGTTTTGTGGAAATTTTTTATTGATAATACCAAATTTTTGGTGAAATTCACCTTTCAGATGGTCCACAGATTTTTGTTTATAATAGTTGCCAATTATGTGAAAATTTTAAAATTTTTTGTGAAAAATATCTGGATGTTGACCTATATTCCCCTATTTTAGATGTTATAGGTTTTGTGATAATATTGATCTTTTCCATAAACTTTGAATACATGAGCACATTATAGAAGTTAATTCTATGCTGGAGTTTCACATATGTATTTACTTTTGAACTCAACCTTAAGTGCACCTTGAATGTGTAATTTTGGCAATTTACAGATTTGATTCATATTTTAGTGCTTGACATGAATAGTGAAGATCAGTAAGAACCCATGAGAGCTTTGATGTCAATTCTTGTTGGAGAGAACTTACATTTACTGAAGGAAAAAAAAATTAAATTCCAAATTTATTCAATAATCTCATTATGCTTGTTTTGGTTAGATGCATTTGGATAGTTGATTGACTTTGTCATGATATGCACAATGCTTCGCTATGCCTATCTAGAAATGATCTTAGGCCATCCTTGATTTACTTTGAGTCTTAACCTTTTTCTTGTGAAAAGTTTATCCCTAGTGCTATGATTGAACCTTTAATTTTAAATTTGTTTCCATGCCACACATTTGACCAAGCCAGTGTAAAATGATAAAAATCTACCACACCTTGATTGTTCCTAGAGCCGAATATGAGTGTGATCATAAAAGAGAAGGAATTGTGGTGCGAAAACTCAACAGAAGGGATGAATGAAGTTGAATTCAAAAAGCTGAATAAAAAAGGATGAAAAATCCAAGAAAAAGGAGAAATAAGGGGTGAAAGAAGAAAATATTGACAAAAGAAAATGAAAATGTTAAGTAAAAGAAAGAAAAAGAAGCAAAGAGTGTGGTGATGGTTAGACTGGAAATCCCATGAAAAGGGAGATATTTTTTGAAACAAAGGTCAGTCACTAGGAATAATCCTCTTTGTTACCCTCTATCCTTCATTACACTTGCCTCAATATCACTCCAAGGCCTCATTACAACTACAAAAAGTCCTAAATGATCTAGAGAAAGCATGGGGGAAATCATACCTTTAAAGAAAAATAGAAGTTGATTTTGCTATCCAATGCTCTAGCATCCCTTTCATGAGATTATGCCAAGGTAGTTTCATTTTTATGCATGTACTTCATTTTTGGATTATATGTGAGCATACTTTATTTTGTGCACAAGATTTTATCTCACATATACGCATAGAGAGCATGCCAAGATAACCATATTGTTATTCATTGTCGAGAGAAACCCTCGGTGATGTTCGCATCGAAGCTGAATATGGATAGCCGAGTGAATGTAGATTTCATTGTGTAAAAGCATAAATTACATGTCCATGCTTAAATTGCATGAATGTGTAGGTGCATACTCTAGAATAGCATTTAGAGCCATGGTGATACTCATGTGTACTTGGTTCGAGTATTTGAACGATGTGTTATGTAGCCCTTCGCTTGCGGGATGGGGGAATATTGCTCAAACTTTCGATATTTGTAGAAATTAGTAATGCCCTTGATGTTTGAATCAGTGTTTTACATTTAGAGTATTTATTTTGTTAGTTAAATGTAGAAATCCATGCCTTGTGTTTTGAAAGCATCAAAATTTTAAATCATACTGCAATTTCATAAATGACTTGGAACATGACCCTTAAATTGTGGTTCACAAGTGTAGCTCATGTTTTTGGAAGAGTAGAGGTCATAAATACGGTATTATAATGTGTAGGGATCAAAATAAAGTGTAGATGAAATTGGGAAGCCTAGCGGTTTTGTGTGAAAAGGCAAAAACTACCAGCAGATTTGGTTCAAAACCTTCCAGTAGGTTTCACTCCAGTGCACAAAACCTACAGGTAGGTTTTCATCGAATTTCCAGGACGTTTTGTCCAGAAGGCTAAAAAAGGGGGTTTTAAGTCATCTTTTTCAGGGGACTATTCATTTCCTTCAAAACCTCTGAACTCCAAAGCTCTCTCCTCTCCCTCTAATCTCTTCCAAACCTCAAGATACGTCACTCAAACCATCAAATCCTCCATTTCTCTTGTCTAGGGTTGGTTATTAAGTGGATTTGGCCGAAAATTTGTGGACATTCTCATAAACCCTAGGTCTCCAAATTTTTCCCCCAAATTTCAATTTTTCTTAGGGTTTCTTCAAAACCTTGACACCTTTTGCTATTGCTTGGGTATGAAAGATCTCCCTCGACACTTTTGAGCCCATTTAGTGGCTCTTGATGTCAGTTCATGAGGTCAAGAGTTCAAGCCCCTTCCCCCACCCCTCCCCCCAAAAAAAATTGTATTTTGATGTGGGTTTTGACAATTTTTGGTAATGGGGCACTGTTAATCTCCATGGCCTGCACCAAGCGCACGGGACCAAGTTCCCCACAACCCGTGGGCACTAGTTCCTCCAAAAGGACTGGGGAGGGCTTGAGTGGAGATAGGGCGCAGAGAAGGAAGAAGGCTGGCAACGATGCTCGCAACCAAAGCATTGACGAGAAAAATGTCACATGCGATCGATTTGTGGATAGAGTCACTCTTGGGACAAATAATGAGGTTGTAAGGATCATTGAGGTCCACAGGATAGGGATATGGTTCGAGCCAGTGACAGGTTCAATTTGCCAATGTGTAAGGAATTTTATCGAAGACTAATGGTGGTGGACAAGGATAGGTTGATACTTAGGAAAATGTGAAGGGGAAGACCATTGATGTTACTCCAGATTTGATAGCCACTTTGATGAAGTACCAGAGGCCACCCCCAACACCCCGGTGTATCCACACAACATCCTTGGGGTGAAGACAATCCCAGAGTATATGGTGCCGATGTACAAGGACTTGACCCAATTCAGGGGGGACGATTCAAGTCGGAGGCCATATGCACTCCTACGAGATGATGAATAAGGTCCTACATTATAATTTAATCCCTAGGGGTGCTGAGAAGAACCCGAATGTGGAGAAGTTTGCCCTCCTCCACGCGTTTATGATGAGGAAGGCGATGGATGTGGCTTTTTTGATCTGGGAGTTGATGAAGGAGTTTGCTCAGGCTAGAAAGCCGAAGGAGAATCTCCCATTCAATAATTTGGTCACCAAGATGTGCTTTCACCCCAAGGTTAAGGGCTACGTCTTTGACGTGCTGACTCCCCTTGAGACAGGAGCCATTGGAAAGTCTAGCAACAACAAGAGGACGGCCATGAGTAGGGGTGAGCAAACTAGAGCCCCAAGACCTAAGTCATCAACTGCGAGGTTGTCTACTTCTGAGCTAACTAATTCTCCCCTGTACGTATAGTGTCACAGCGCTTAGATGTTTTGGAGGAGACGGTGCATGGGATTTCTATGATGATGACCAAGATCTTCCAGCATACTTTCCTAGGTGAGCCAATCCCAAGTGGTCCTCCACCTCCTGCTACTGAACCTTCCACCTCCGCCCCTCAGCTTCCACTGTTATTGAGGTGGGGGATTCTAACGATGAGGACGAGGAGGAGGAGAGGAGTGAGTCCGAGAGTGAAGATGAAGAGGCTGATGATGTTGATGATGGGGATGAGGGTGATGATTAGGATGTTTTGTTTCTTTTGATTTTAGGTTATGCATAGGTAGGAATAGAATTATTGGCCTAGTAGAAGTGGATTTTGGGCTGTTTTGTTTTTGAATTCTAACACCTAGTATTGAACTTTTGAAAGTGATTAATGAAAGGTGCCACAGTTGTTTGTTCTATCTAGCCCAAGTTCATTTCTTTAATGACATTGTGATTTTTGCATTTTTAATGTTTGGTGATTTGCTTGTGTAAATGGATTGTTATTGTTATATACTTTGTAGTGTGAAAATAAAGTTTGCTAGGGACTAGCAAAACTCAAGTCGGGGGATGTGATTAGCAAAAAATATTGCACATCATGTATACATGATGTGAACCCCAATCGACTTGCTTTGAGACCCAACAACAATATTGGAGAAACAACCCAAGAAAGCCAAACTCAGGTCTATGGATGGAGAATTTAGACCCATTGAGATCTTGTGTCAAGAACCTAGATTATATTAAAATCTAGACCCATTGAAGAACCTATCTCAAGAACCCAAATTACAAGAAGGAACG
>CM042184.1:33641323-33654185 GCA_023539305.1 Ilex asprella | reverse complement strand
GTGCCACAGTTGTTTGTTC
The DNA here is from genome assembly GCA_023539305.1 of Ilex asprella. Taxonomy (NCBI): domain Eukaryota; kingdom Viridiplantae; phylum Streptophyta; class Magnoliopsida; order Aquifoliales; family Aquifoliaceae; genus Ilex; species Ilex asprella. The sequence goes on along the minus strand of CM042184.1, from coordinate 33,654,166 downwards.
TATCTAGCCCAAGTTCATTTCTTTAATGACATTGTGATTTTTGCATTTTTAATGTTTGGTGATTTGCTTGTGTAAATGGATTGTTATTGTTATATACTTTGTAGTGTGAAAATAAAGTTTGCTAGGGACTAGCAAAACTCAAGTCGGGGGATGTGATTAGCAAAAAATATTGCACATCATGTATACATGATGTGAACCCCAATCGACTTGCTTTGAGACCCAACAACAATATTGGAGAAACAACCCAAGAAAGCCAAACTCGGGTCTATGGATGGAGAATTTAGACCCATTGAGATCTTGTGTCAAGAACCTAGATTATATTAAAATCTAGACCATTGAAGAACCTATCTCAAGAACCCAAATTACAAGAAGGAACGCCACAAAGGTTGTGATTTACTTTTGATAAGTTCAAAAGTTCATTCAAGAACAAGAGAAGTAAACTCAACTCAACTCATAATCAAAATTCATTATGTCTTGTCTCTCATATTGTCCCCCATATTTCATTGATTAAAAGCCTATTTATAAGACTGGTCTTTACAAGGAAACACATCCTAATCTAATAAAGAAACATATCCTAATCTAATAAGAAAACAAATCCTAATCTACTAAGGAAACAAATCCTAATCTAAATAGGAATAACTAAAGTTGGACTTTAAACAAGTAATCAACCCAAAATCCCAAAATAATCTAAATCAGCCCATACAGCCACTTAATAAGGTTTGTAGGACTTGAATTACATTAAAATAAACTTGAGGGTTTTTCCCCTTAAAGCCCTCGCATGCCATGGTAGAAAAGCCTTCAAACACACTCTTCATGCTTGGGCTTGCATAATCAGCCCATATGTCTTGAATCAGCCCATTCAATGCTTCCTTCATCTTCATGGCTCTTGATCTTGTAATTGGTCCATCTAGACATGCAAAGGATCTTTAAAAGTAGGCCCACCTTAGTTCTCATCATTCTCCCTTTTCTCAAAAAGATTCATCCTCGAATCTTCATCGACATCTTAAGGAGAAAGATAAAAAACATAGAAGGTAGAAAAAAAAATTCAAATTTTCTGCTCTTTTTTTTTTCTTCTGTTTTTTTTTTTTTTTTTGGATGATTTTTTTTTTTTTTTGTAACCAACTAATTTGATAACAAACTAGATGGTAATCAATTGAAAAAAAAACCCTAAAGATAACTCAAACCCTAGAACAATGAAAAAAAATATTTTTTTGGGTATTGTAAGTAATCATCATTTGGTATCAGAGAAAGGCTTGCAAACGAATTCAATTCTTGATAAATTAATTTGCTTATAATAATTAATTGATCCGTTGAGCATAAATGGAGATCTTATTACTCGGGCGAAAGCGAAAAGGATGAAGGAAGCATTGAATGGGCTGATTCAAGACATATGGGCTGATTATGCAAGCCCAAGCATGAAGAGTGTGTTTGAAGGCTTTTCTACCATAGCATGTGTGGGCTTTAAGGGGAAAAGCCCTCAAGTTTATTTTAATGTAATTCAAGTCCAACAAACTTGATTAAGTGGTTGTATAGGCTGATTTAGATTATTTTGGGATTTTGGGCTGATTACTTGTTTAAAGCCCAACATTAGTTATTCCTATTTAGATTAGGATTTGTTACCTTAGTAGATTAGGATTTATTTTAGAGCTTTATATATACACACCCAAGACCTTGAAAAGAGGACAGAATATTTTTATGAGTATTGTGAGGTTTCTACCTTATTGTTCTTCCAAGAACTATTTCAAGAACTTATCAAGAATTAATCTTTCTTGTGGCATTCATCGACTTATCGCTCAATCTTGAGTGTGGCGTCTTTCTCTTGAACTTTTAACCTTGGGTTATTGTTTCTTGAAAACATTGGGTCTAGGGTTTTGGGTTCTTATAATTCGTTTAAGGGTTCGCATCATTGAATTCAAGAACTACATTATTTTTGTTGGGTTTCTCTGCAACTTTTCCATTTTGGGATGAAATGAATTTCTCTTTGTAGTTTACTTCTTCCTAGAATTAATATATGTTCTAAGATACATTCTCATCTCATTTTCAATTGCATTTCATCTACATTTCTATTTACATTATGAATGTTTTTACTTCAATCATGAGTAGCTAAGCTTTTTGTTGGCTAACCCAAGGGGAACTTCCTCTTGGGTATACTAAATCAACTCTTCTCCATTCTACCTTGTAGTGTAAAGTGCTTGATTTAACTAGGTTGAGTGTGGACTTGGTTATGAGCTCTTGATACACCGTACACTTGTCACGGGGTATGCTTGAGCCTACATTCCACATTGGTCCTCACATCTTACGAATCAATCAATCACCTAGGCACCATTGGTTGAATGATTTGAGTTGATTCGGCATTCCCATTGGAATGACCTCTTTGGATTAGTCAACCTTGTTTTTATTACATTTTTACAACCAATCTTCACTCACCAAAGCACCACTTCACAAGATTTTTGCACTTTTCATTTTTACCAAATCACCTTTACCACGATTCAACCTTCCTTCCCTAAGGTTACAACCTTGGAATACCCATTCCATGTAAAACACGACACACGAAAGTCTCTCTTCACTTGGGAATCACTTTTGCACACACCTAACCATATAAGCCACATATACATTCAAGGGTTTATGTTCGGAGATTAGGGTGAACGTGATCAAGCACACAATCTCTACCATGTTCACCTCCAGCTCCTAGTCTAGCTCAACTATGAAGATCTCGGTGTTAAGGTCTCTATAGTACGTTCCATTGGATGTGTTTCTTTGGTGTAGCTTTTTCGTGCAAGATATGATCATATCGCATAGCCCATGTGGCTAGCTTGAACAAGTTATTGAACTCCATCCCTTCAAACTTCTTATGAAGCTCGAACCCCAAATCATTCTACACAATCCGCACATACTCCATCTTAGGTAGTGTCAACCTACACCAATTCCTAGACTCTTGAATTACGTAATTCACTACTTTTCCAATTCCCTAGACATTTGGAACAAACTGGCCAAATTGGCTATGGCAAATTTTGGCTTAGTATGGTAGAACTTAGCATGAAACTTTTCTTCAAGTTGTTACTATTCCAACACAAAATTGTGCAGAAAGTAGATATACCACCTGAAGGAAACAACCTCAGCTTCAAGAATTAGTTTAGCCCCGACTTCACTGCACTTAACTGTGAAGTAGCCAATGTATTCCATGGTCGACTAACCATCTTCACCCAAAAACATGGTAAACACAGGAACTTTGTACCCCCTCGTGCATACAAATATTCCCCGTCCACCCAATTGGGGGAAGGTTCGCAGTATGTCAACCTAATCACCCTTCTCATAGCAGGACCGACATGCTCCTAGATAATCATGTCTAATTAGTCTCTGTCCAAAACCATCTACAGTGCCGCTAGAAGAACGATTAGTGGATACCTTCTTTGACCCTAACCTCAAGATTAAGGGCCACCTCCTCCTAAAAAAAGAAGATTTTTGTTGTGCCTATGGACTTTCCTAACCTGTTGTGCCCTTTGAGGTGGCACATACGTAGGAAGCACTAGCTGTGGTGCTTCTAAAAGAACTACTTGTGCTTGGAGAAACAATGGATGTCTTACGCTCCAACGCTTGTCTGGTGCAACCAGAATCTTCTCTGATCAAATCTCCCAAGCCTATAATAAAAGTAAAGACTTGCTAAAAAACTTCCTGTGAAATAGCCTTGATAGAGGCCTCTAGGTCTGATTCGAGTTCACTGGTCTCTGTCTCCTCGAGTGGAGGCAATTCTTCCTGCAAGTTAGGGATACCATGCATGCTCTCTTCCATAACTTTGTGCATTGTAGGAACTTCAATGAGCCAATTTTGGCCTTACCATGAGTGTTTTCCATGTTATCTCTTTGTGGGTCTCACCAGGTGTGCCAAAAAATATGTTTGGCATATTTTTGGATTGCAAATGTGCCAAAGTCCAGGTAGACTCAAAATCCAAATATGTATTACCTTACCTAATCAAACTGATGTGGGGTTCCTAAAATCATAATTGTTCAGAAAACTGTAGTAAGGCATAAGGTTACCTTTAGGTTCTTTTCTATGCCTTATAGCTTCAATGATTTTAAATAATTTTACCAGATAGAGACGTGTGAACGTTGCTATAAAGTAAATAGTTGGAATGCAAAGTGACAAGTAAACTAAAATTTGAATCTAGAAGACGAAATGAATACTAAACTTAGCATTTAATGAAAGCAATAAAAGATCACTGGAGTGATATATTACAGGAAAAGTAAAGATTGCTTGGAAGCAAGAAACTGACGTGGCTCTTCGAAGAGTTTTTGTGTTTGATTGTGGGATCATTTCTCCTAGTGGCCTAGCCTTTGCTATTTATAGCGATTGCTCTCAACCGTTGATCCATCTTTTTTTGCCATAACTTATAATCATGGGCATATCCCTTGAGATACTTGAATGTGTGCTGAACCTTTTTCAACTAGCGACTCATGATGTCACGTTTTCTCATTTCATGGGATTCTAAGAGTCCTATTGCTCTAACCGTCTGGTCAATTATGAACTCTCACAAACTCCCTTGTAATCATCAGATCCTTTCCACATGTTACCCTCTAATCTTATTATTTTTTGGGTGTAAACAATATCTCAAATAAATCATAGACAAGAGGCCTATTAAGGTTGAAGATTACAGCAAGAAATGGTGAAGAAGCTCAAGCTACAAAACAATATGGCGAAGACTTCTTGGATCCTATCAAGCTTGGGTGAGGTAAAATGACCTACACACCTAGTTGCCCTAGTTTAGTTTAGCTTAGATTGATTACTTGGATTTAGAGTGCGTGCATTTGGTTTGTAACACAACTCTTGTGATTTTCGTGTGAAGATGCTTTTGATATTTTGAGGGTGTGAAAATGTCTTCTTAAATGAGTTATGGAATGGATCTTTCTAGGTACCACGCTTTTGGTACTTAAGAAACATTTTTTTTTAAAATAAAGGCCTAGTTTAGCTCATAAACCAGTGGAAGCACTCTCCTAGCACTCATTGTATTGCTCGAGCAGTCCCTATTTAGTGGCTGGAAAATTTTAGTCTAGTGGCCAGCATTCTTCAGTGCTCTCCATAGCATTCGAGTGGTAGATTGAAGGAGACACTAATGACACTCTAGGGTTTAGTAGAGGCTTCAAAGTCAAGAGAGAAATTATCCTTGCATCAAAATCCCTATATGATCTAACTTTGAATTCTTGAGAAAATACAAGCAAAAACCATCGAAGATTTTGTAGACCACAAAAACCATAACACAAAGGATCCAAGGGGGCTACCAAGGATCAACGGTAGGATTCCAACAATAGTTGATGAGATATTGATTCTATTAGGATCATATTTGTAATTGACTAATTTTGTGATGTCTTTTTATAAATCTCAATCTATTCATGGACAAGATGCTATAAAGTTGAAGATCTAAAAGAGTCAATGGAAAAAAGGAGATTGTGCTTCAAGTTACTTCTTAGGTTGATTAGGTAAAATGGAATCAGTGATTGATCCGTTAATAACTCCTAGGTGTTTTTGAAAGAAAATTTTTTCTAAACTTTGATTATATGTTGAGAACATAGGTTTGAGTCATTAATCAGACCCCACTTGAGCGACACCCTTTAGTGCTCAAGGGAATAAGGTTTTGCTTAGTTTCTAACTTAAAAACCAATAAGAACCACCCTATGTTTGTTAGCCTTTGCTAGAGCGGTCTATGAACACTTAGAGATAAAATTGAGAAAGGCAAAATGAGTGGCAATGGAGACCACTGCTTGGTTGTTTTCTTTGTTATTCCTAACCTCTTAACACCTTTCCTCAATTTATGTGTATGAAGGGGAATGTCAATCTCCCTTAGGGATGATGTCAAAAGAAAGGGCAAGGAAATGGAGAAATGGAATGTTAAAAATATGGGATGAGTGTACAAAAATGCTCCCCAAGCACAAGGAGACTTTTGCGGGTTGTGTTTTACTTGGAGGTATTTCAAGGTCGTTTCCTCGGGGAAGGATGTGAATCATTTGAAAATAATTTTGGTGAAAAGAAGGTGTAAAAATCTTTGTTGATTTGAAGATTGGTTTGTGAGTGTAGTTTGATGAAATAGAGTGAAAACAAGTGTTGGCAAATCACAAAGGTTAACTCCAATGGGAATGTCAAACCAACTCAACCCTTTCCTCCAATGGTGCTTAAATGTACAATTGATTCATGGGAAGCTCGGGACTAAAATGGAGGTGAGGATCAAGCATACCTCGTGATAATGCCTACAGTGTATCAAGAACTCACAACCATGTCCTCACCCCAACCCAGTCAAACCAAGTCATTGTGCTCTGAGAGGAGGAATGAAGAGAGTTGGAATGGCAAACCCAAATAGAGGTCTCCCTTGGATTAGCAAACCAAAATGTCTACCTACTCATGCTTAATGTGAAACTAACAATATAATGAGGATGCATTGCAAAGAAATAAGGTTCCTGGAACAACTAAATGCAAGAAAACATAAGCTATAAGGGAAAGCAATGAATACCTATTTCAAACTAAGACAAAATGAAGAACATAGAAGCATTAATGGTGAAAGTTTTAAATGAAGATTAAGGTTGAAGAAAACTAGAAATAAATGACATTCAAGGTATTAAATGAAGTTTATAAGATTCTTACATCCAAATAGAAGTCAATTCATGAAAGGAAATACAAAAATCTAAACTTCTCTCTCTACACTATTTATCATCTTCTTCCCAGATTTTTTCTCTCCATATCTTGTGTATTGTATGGAATGATGAACAATAGAGTCTTCCCTTGCCAAAAACGTGCCCTGGAGTTCTCCTCAAGCTAGTTGATGTGATCTTTATCCATAGGCTATCAAGAGAGATGGGTTGTGTTGGATAGGATGGTACAGCGCAGCCTGCACACCCTGCAACTCCCATCCTCTCTCTCTTCATTGATCACCTAGGGCTCCAAAAGTCCAAAGGGAGGTGTGAAAGGGATGAAGAGTGTTGTGGGCGTGTTAGAGAAGTGTGGGAAACTTGATGGTCGGACCCTCAAAACGGTAGCCCTGAGTTGCAGAGATTGGGGAACATTCAGCAGAGCGTACCGGTACCCCGAACTCTAGTAGCCTTTGCGTACCAGCACGCGTACGGATACGCTTTGGCTGGTTTTCTAATTTTTTTGATTTCCTCCTCTCCTGAGCTATCCTCAAGCCATTTGTCATCTTCATCATCCTCAAACCATTTGGAAAGGCTTTAAGAAGCATCATTTGATACCTTTCATCTGTATACCCCACAATTCTTCATCAATAGCACAATTAGCATAAGTCCACACATTTAATCCTCAAAAGCAAGTAAAAAATGAATGAATTAGCACATGAAATATGCAATGTTTTGTGCTAATCACACCTAATGAGAAACCCGCCAAAATAACGAGATCCAACAACAAAAAGAAACCCTAGATCGTTCTACAATCAGATTTGAATGAAAGACCTCGACCCGTTGTTTACGACAAACATGAACCTCGATATATATGACCTCAACCCGCTGTTTGTGTGAAACAAGAACCTTGGTATAAAGGAAGACGCCACAAACGGTGTGGAAACCCATTTGAAAAGTCGTTGGTGAATGTCACAAAAAATCCCGATAAGTTCATCTAGTTCTTCAAAGAACCAAAGTGAAAAATACTCTCACAATTTGCTGAATAATAATCTGACTTTTTATTGAATTTGAATGCCTATTTATAAGGCTATTCATTACAAGGGTTAGAAAACTTCCTAAAATAGCTATCCTAATTAAGAAATATCTCTTACTTGTTGGTAAAGAAATATCTCTTATTTTCCTAAGACTCTTACTTGAAGATGAAAAAACAATCAGCCCTTTAATTGGCTGATCACATGCCTAAATAGAAAAAGGAAAATATTTGGCATTTAAGCCTTAAAATCAAACCCCAAAAAGAGTGAATAGTGCGCGGCTACTGTAGCATGAATAGTGCGGCGCTACAGTAACTTTGAAAACCCTAGTTCATAAGAAATAAAACATGTGGGCTAAGCATCCTCAAGCCCACTTACTCTAATAATAATAATCCTTTAACAAATTGGAGGCCTTAATAACAATAGGCCAATTTAAGCTTAGCCTTAGCCCCTAGCCAGATTCTTCTAGAACTTGAATCATGTTGATGAATCTTTGTTGTCCAAGTGGATCTGGTCAATGGGCCTCCACGAACTTGCTTGAGTGCATGCCTCTTGAATCAATCCATTGAGTACCTCTTTAAACTTCCTTGCTCGTGCTCTCATAACCGACTCAATTGGAACTTGAACTAGGTCCCTTGAAGTTGTGTCATGATTCGCATCATTCCCCTCCTCTTGAAATGGATTTGCCCTCAAATCATCACCTACATCAAAAGGACTTAAATCAGTAACATTAAAAGTAGCACTTACATTGTACTCACCAGGTAAATCTAGCTTGTAGGCATCGTCATTGATGCGCTCTAGGACTTGAAAATGACCATCTCCCCTTGGAAGCAATTTGGAACGTCTTTGCGCCGAAAACCTCTCTTTTCTCATATACAGCCAAACCCAATCTCTAGGTTCAAAAATCATCTTGTGACGCCCCTTGTTGGCTTTCTTTGCATACTGCTCCGTTCTTCGCTCAATGTTGAGTCATGATTTCTCATGAATTTGCTTGACAAAGTCAACTTTCTTCTTGCCATCTAAATTTACATGCTCAGTCAAAGGTAAAGGAGATAAATCCAATGGAGTTAAAGGATTAAATCCATACATAATTTCTAATGGTGAAAATTTAGTAGCAGAATGAACAGATGGGTTATAAGCAAACTCAACATGCGGTAAACATTTTTCCCATGTCTTGATGTTCTTTGTAATGATTGCCCTCAATAAAGTAGACAAGGTCCTATTTACTACTTCAGTTTGACCATCAGTTTGTGGATGACAAGTAGTAGAAAACAATAGCTTAGTACCTAACTTACACCACAAAGTCTTCCAAAAATAGCTCAAGAACTTCACATCTCTATCCGAAACAATTGTTCTAGGCATGCCATGTAATCTCACAATCTCTCTAAAGAACAAGTCAGCAACATGCGAAGCATCATCCATTTTGTAACATGGAATAAAGTGTGCCATCTTAGAAAATCTATCCACAACCACAAAAATTGAATCTCTCCCCCGCTTAGTCCTAGGCAATCCTTACACAAAGTCCATTGAAATATCAATCCATGGCTCACTATGAATTGGTAAAGGAGTAAGTATACAAACCATTGGACTGCACTCTGGATTTAGCTTGCCTACATGTGACACATCTACCACAAACTCTTTCAACATCTTTTTTCATGTGAGGCCAATAGAAGTGTTCTTGCAAAACAGCTAAAGTCTTTGCAACTCCAAAATGTCTCATTAATCCCTCACCATGATATTCTTGCACTAACAACTCCCTCAAGGAACAATAAGGCACGTATAGCTTATTCTCTCGAAACAAGAATCCATCAAGCCGAAAGAACTTATCATAGCCGGTTTTCTTACAAGCTCGGTATTCCTCACAAAATTTGTGATCATCAACATATAAATTTTTAATGTGCTCAAAATCAAGCAATTTTGCATCAAGTGTGGAGAGTAATGCATACCTGCGAGAAAGTGCATCGGCGACCACATTCTCCTTACCTTGCTTATATCGGATGACGTATGGAAACGTCCCAATAAACTCCACCCATCGTGCATGCCTTTTGTTTAGCTTGTGCTAGCCCTTTAAGTGTTTCAAGGACTCGTGATCGGTGTGAATCACGAACTCCTTAGGCCATAGGTAGTGTTGCCACATCTCTAGAGCTCGAACCAATGCATACAACTCCTTGTCATAAGTTGGGTAATTTAAGTTTGCCCGCTTAGTTTCTCGTTAAAGTAAGCAATTGGTCGTCCTTACTGCATAAGCACCGCTCCTATGCCAATACCTAAAGCATCACATTCAATCTCAAATGTTTTCAAAAAGTTAGGTAAAGACAATAAGGGAGCATTGGTCAGCTTCTCTTTGATTAATTGAATCTCCTTTTCTTGTTCTTCTCCCCATCTAAATCCAACATTCTTCTTGATCACTTTGGTAAGTGTTGTGGCTATGCTACTAAAGTCCTTCACAAACCGCCGGTAGAAGCTAGCAAGTCCATGAAAACTACGAACATTACTTACACTTGTGGGACTCTGCCTTTCTTGGATTGCATGTACCTTCTCTTCGTCAACCTATTTACCTTGTGCACTAACAACATATCCCAAAAATACAAGCTTATCGGTATGAAAAGTACACTACTTTTGATTAGCAAACAACTTTTCTTTCCTAAGCACATCTAAAATAGATTTCAAATGGACCACATGATCTTCCTTGTTTTTGCTATAAATGAGTATATCATCAAAGTAAACAATAACAAATCTGCCTATAAATGCACGCAAAACATGATTCATAAATCTCATAAAAGTGCTCGGAGCGTTAGTCAACCCGAAAGGCATAACTAACCATTCATACAAACCATATTTTGTTTTAAAGGCTATTTTCCATTCTTCTCCTTCCTTTATTCTAATCTGATGTTAACCACTCTTTAAATCAATCTTAGAAAATACACAAGAACCATGCAGCTCATCTAACATATCATCTAAGCGAGGAATAGGATGACGATACTTTACCGTTATGTTGTTGATGGCTCGGCAATCAGCGCACATTCTCCACGTCCCATTCTTCTTAGGTACAAGTAAAACCGAAACAGCACATGGGCTCATGCTCTCCCTCATGTGCCCTTTCTCCAATAACTCACTTACCTGTCGTTGAAGCTCATTTGTCTCATCGGGATTGCTCCTATAGGCTGGTCGGTTTGGAATTGTCGCACCGGAAACAAAATCAATTTGATGTTCAATTCCTCGGATTGGAGGTAATCCATGTAGAGTTACCTCGGGAAAGACATCCTCATACTCCTGCAAAAGAGAAACAACGGAACTAGGCAAAGCAAGGTCAAGTTCGTTAGTGTTTAGAAGTGCCTCTTTGTACTAAAGTGCAATCATCGGCTGATTTGAAAACATGACTCGCGTAATTTCACTCACTTTAGCATAAAAATTCTTTTGTTTTCTCTCTGAGTTTCTCTCAATGGCTGCATTTTGATTTTCTTTTTCTCTCTAATTTTTCTCGGCCTCTCTCTGATTTTCACTCTTTTATTTTTCTTTTGTTCACTCTCTTTCTTTTTGATCACTTTCTTTCTGCAATCTCACCTGATCCTCATATACTTGCTGCGATGTCAATGGTACAAGAGTGATTGATCGTTGATTAAGCACAAAGGAATATTTGTTTGTAAAGCCATCATGCTTCACATGCCTATCAAACTACCATGGACGCCTTAGCAATAAATGTCCCGCTTGCATCGGTACTACATCACACAACACTTCATCTTCGTACTTACCAATTTGAAATGCAACTAACACCTGCTGGATTACCCTTATATCACCACTATCATTTAACCGTTGCAACTTGTACGGTTTAGGGTGCTTCAACACGGGTAGTCCCAACTTCTCCACCATTATTGTGCTTGCAACATTAGTACAACTACCACCATCAACAATCACACTACACACCTTGTCTTTGATATAGCACCTAGTGTGAAAGATGTTCTCCCGCTGCTCTTCATCCACCTCCTTAGCATGCATGCTCAATGCTCTCCTTGCCACCAATGTCAATGCGTCAAGGGCTAAATATTCCTCCTCGAAAACGTCCTCCAATGGTGGCATGCTATCGGTGTCGAAATCTTCACTGTCGGTCACAATTTCACCATTGTCTTGCAACACCATGACCTGCTTGTTTAGACATTGACTTGCTATGTGTCCCCTGCCTTGACATTTAAAACATTTAATGTCACAATTCCTAGAGGTAGAAGTGTCGGTTTTACCTTGAGGAATGTGGTTGGTGTTCACGGACTTGGGCTCGGCTTTAGGCGTTGGTGACTTGTCCAGTTGCATGGTGTAACCAGGTTTCCAAGAAATAGAACTAGAGTTATGGGTTGCATGAGGCCCACCCCTCCTCTTGAGTTGTTGCTCCACTTTGATGGCCATGTGCACCATATCTTCCAACTCCACATAATGCTGCATCTCTACCTTATCTTGGATTTTTCGGTTTAGTCCGAGTAAAAACCTAGCCATTGTAGCCTCTCGATCTTCCTCTACATTGGCTCGGATCATAGAAATCTCCATCTCCTTGTAATAATCCTCAACACTCCGGTCTCCCTGTCTAAGACCTTGTAGCTTTTTATACAACTCTCAGTAGTAGTAGCTTGGAACAAATCGCTTTCTCATCACCGTTTTTATCTCCTCCCATGTCTCTATTGGTCATTCCCAATTCCGCCTCCTGTTTATAACAAGCTGGTCCCACCAAGTAATAGCATAGTCAAAAAACTCAATCACCGCTAATTTTACCTTTTTTGCTTCCAAATAGTTGTAGCAATCAAATACGAACTCCATCTTCTTCTCCCACTAATGTTATGCTTCAGGATTGGATCTACCTTGAAACGATGGAATCTTCATTTTAATACCACCTAAGTTGTTATCTTCCCGATTCCTAGCTTCTCTAAATCGCCCTCCATGTCTCCGATTACTAACAACAGAATTCTGATCATCTTCTTCATCAAAACCAGCCTCATAAGGCTCTTTACCTTCTACCCTTACTTCCCTCGGTTTAGCTCTTTCCCTTCTACGTGCATTAGGGACGTTTTGTGTCTTCCTCTCATGTGTATTCTCCATCTGATCTATCCGTTCATGAACTTGCTCTAGTTCCAACTTCATCACACACCTCATCTCACTCATCATGGTCTCCATAAACAATTTCGGATCAGCAAGATCCGTAGCATTGTTGTGAG
>CM042184.1:33616744-33641223 GCA_023539305.1 Ilex asprella | reverse complement strand
CCATGCCTCTTGAATCAGTCCATTGAGTACCTCTTTAAACTTCCTTGCTCATGCTCTCGTAACCGGCCCAATTGGAACTTGAACTAGGTCCCCTGAAGTTGTGCCATGATTCACATCAACACCCCCCAACTTGAGTTTTGCTAGTCCCTTAGCAAAATTTATCTTTAAAACACAATGCCAAGAATATCATACAACAATCCGTTCAAGCAAACAATGCACCCACAAATCAAAATATAAAAATCATAATACAATTTCAAAATAAACTTGGGCAAGATTGAAAAAAAATTGTGGTTTTCTATTAATGTGCTTCAAAGTTGGAGTACATGGTTTCAAACATCAAAAAGGAACAAAATGGCCTACAATCTACAGATTCTTCTACTGGGCCAATGACCTCGTCCTAATTACGTACACTCCCACACAAAAGGAAGAACAAAAACTGCAACAACCTATTCCTCATCCCCATCTTCATCATCATCACTGCCATCACCCTCATCAAACTCGTCGCTCTCACCATCCACATTCTCTTCAGAATCATCCCCGTTAGAATCATCCTCATTATCATCCACCTCAACCGCAGTAGAAGCAAAGGGAATAGATGCAGAGGGGCCAACAGTAGGTGGTGGGGGTACTCCTAAGATAAGCCTATCTGGGAAGGTGTGCATAAATAACTTCTTCATCATCACTGCCATACCCTGCATAGTAGCCTCAATCTCATACACAGTAGCCTTTAATGCATCGAGGCACTAAAGGATCTCACGTTTTGGTACAGCTGTGGATGGCCTAGCAAATGAAGACGGTCTGGGAGCCGTAGACTCATAACCCAGTATCTTAGCCTGCTTCCCTTGACCCATTGCTTTTCTTTTCTTGTTGCTGGTCCTATTAATGGCCCTAGTCTCAGGGGGAGTGAGCTTGTCAAATACATAGGCCTTCACCTTGAAGTGCTTGCACATCCGGGTCACCAAACTCTCGTATGGAAAATTGGTCAAAAGCTTCTGTGTAATGGCAAAGTCTTTCATTACACCCCATATAAAAAGGGCAAAGTTAACCGTTTCCCCAGACATAACCGCGTCTAAAAGGGCCAACTTTTTCATATTTGGTTTCTTTTCCGCACCTCTCAGTAGAAGATTGTAATGGAGGAGCTTATTCAACAATCCATACGATTTTTTAGTTAAAATAAATTCTTAAATAATCGAAGGATCCTCCACTTCAGTGAAAATATTTTTAAGTGAACAAGATTTTTTAGTTAAAATAAATTTAAAATTTTAACATATCAAATGAATTAAATGTACTAATGTAAATCGATCCTTACTATTCACATAAAATTGTAGGATCAGTCCAATTATTTGAGAATTGGAGGGAGCCTTACGCAGAAAAACTTACCTGGAAAAACTCAGCAAAACTCTTGAGAAAAGGCCATTGGTTTTGGGACTTGTGTGCTACTTCCAACTATTGAAATTCTTCGGCAAAGGAAGTGACAACCAGCCAATGTACATATGTCGTCGTCTCTGGTAGGACCACTCGTAAAATCACTGTCACAAAACTCTTTGAGATGAACCTTCTTCCACCTAAGAAAGTGAAGGGTGTGGTATTAAATTCTACAATCAAAGAAGGGTTAAATCAGAGTCACCCCATCTTGGAGAAGATGACATAGCTTTTCTTGGTCAAAAATTCAACAAGTACTTTAAAGCTAGTGGTGTTAAGTCCTCAAGGTTGAAAGGAACTTCTAGTAGACCTAAGTCTCCTAGAAAAGGGAAAAGAAGGTGGGGGTAGAACATCTCCACATGAAGTTGAGAAGGAGAGGCAAGGTCTCCAATGCTATGAGTGTCATAGGTTTGGATACATGGATGCGAAATATCCTAATGCAAAGAAGAAAGGCATGCCCAAGGATAAGAAAAGAGCATTGATGGTTAAGGTGAATGAAAGTGAGTCCACAACGAGTATTGACTCCTCTTCTTCAAGTAATGAAGAGAAATTCACAACCTTTGTAGGTTCATATTACTCCCCTCCACAAGAAACTTCCAAGGATCAAAAAAAGAAGTTGGGTCAAGTCCCACTAAGAATGTAGATGACTTAGAAGTAGAAGTCTCTACTAGTGAGGATGACGCCGAGAATATTGAGGACCTCCAAGATGCTTGTAACGAGTTGTACAAGGAATGTCTAAAACAATGAAAAAAGTTGTTTTCATTGAGCACGAGGCTCAAAATGAGTGAAGATGAAAATAAAGCACTTCATGTGAACTTAGTTAAGTCCAATGCTCATATTATTAGGCTTGAGGAGGAGAAAAAGTCCCTCTATGACAATGTGAGCTTCCTTGAAAGAGTGCACAAAGGATTTTTCAAGTCCAAGAAAGGTCTTGAGTTTAAACTCACTAAACTTGGTAGGGACATTCATGAATCACAATAGCTCTTTAAAAGACTTTTCCAAAGCACCGAAAAACTTGATAAAATGTTGGCTATAAGGAAGAGTGTGGGTGACAAGAGAGGCCTAGGGTATACAAATGAAAATACTAGCCCACTACCTCCAAGATTGTGTTTATGAAGGGTAATCCCAATCCTCCACCTCCACAAGTAAGCACAAGTCCAAAAAGACTAAGACTGTTAAGGTAAGCATGAAAAGAAGCCAATTAAAAAGAATAACCAAACCAAATCAATTGTGTATTTTACTTGTGGAGAGCATGGTCACTATAGTGCACATTGCATTCAAAATAGAGAAGTCTTAGACAAAAAGCTCATGCATCTAGCTAACGAATCTAATGTTTTGACAAATCAAGTTGTAAATCTTTCCAAGCTTTTAGATAGGTCAAGTGTGTCCAAGTATAGTCACGCCTCATTTCACATGGACCACATACTAGAGTGTCCAAAGCTTTTTCTATCCCCAAGATCAAAATTGATTTACATATTTTTGGGGAGAAGAGAGTTAGTCATCCACCCATTCCCCGACCTAACCCGAGTTTTATGAAGGGAAAGCAAGTATGGGTGACTAGGGAGAACTTTGAAAAACTCACCATCTCAACCAAGTTGGAAGCCTCGAGTACTTCTAGCAAGGTCGTGACTCCTAAGAACTAGGAAATGTGAGTGTATGGACTTAGGTGATATTTAATACATTTCATCGAACATCCTAGGGTCATACTTCGTACATATTTTTCTTTATTAATTTTTATTTATTTTTTATATGAAAATACAAAAACATTAGAAAGATGAAACCAAAAAATAAATAAATAAAGTCCAAAAAAGAGTTTGATGTCAATTTTGACATCTACTTTTAGGATTTATGGTAATTGCTTTATTTGATTTTCCTTGCTTATTGCATCTTCATGCATATTTTTTCTTGAATATGTTTATTTTGAAAAATTCAAAATAAAATGAAAAGTCAAAAAGATTTTTTTTATTTTTTTATTTCTTGTTCATGATCATGCGAGTCAAAAAATTGGAAAGAAAAGAAAAAGTCAAAAAATTCAAAAGAAAAGGAAAAGTTGAAAAAATGATTTGCCTTGTAACGATTACATCCTTAAATCGAAGTCAAAATTTGCATTGCTATGAGTCATATTAAGGGATAGAGAACTTAATGACATAAATTTTATTGCATGATTCAACAACCAAAGTCTCTTTCACGCTAGCATGCTTGGATAGTGTTTTCCCTTTGAAAATTCAAGTGCACGTATTTCATTCACCTTCACACTTAGGAGTTTGATTAGTTTGAAGTATTAATAATCTTAATGGACTCTAAGTGTTGGTGATAGGTGAACACATGGCTAAAGGTTAGTTAAATTCCAATCTCTTAAGGGCAAGTTTAGATGGTCTTGGGTAGAGGGATTGGATTGCATTTACCAAACTCTCTCAAACGCTACCCCTACCTTTGTGTACATGGGATTTATATATGGATCTTATCCATACCCATGTTTGGTAAGTAGCATATACAAATATGATACCCACAGATTAATTATAATTATAACCAAACATTTGTCATATAAACGACTAAATTGCCCTATCCAATCCTTTGTAATTGGGTAGATTAGGGATAGAAAAATCTTTTTACCATTATATCCTAGAATGGTTGATTTCAAACCCATTCCCATGGGTTTGCTGAAACCCATATTCATGGGTTTAATTTTTCAGGCCAATTACGGGTCGAGATATGAATCCTAGGTTTAAAAATCCTAACCAAACATGGGATTAAGTGGCATATAAAACAACTTTACTTAAATATATCCTTCCAACCTAAACCCATCAAACATGTAAAACTTGGAAAATTTTGAATTTTTATAAAAAATGGCAAAACGGTAATTAGTTGCCACGATACAGGTTGAAAACTCAATTTTTCTAAAACATGGATGAAAAAATGGACCTCACCGTTGGATTTATCTCGCAAAATCTAGTTACTCAGTTAATCTTCATTAAATTCTGAGACAAATGAATTTTTTTTGTGTTTTACGAGGCAATCGGGTGTGGCGTGACCAAAAGAATACAATCGTGAATTAATTGTGAAACGTGGAAAATAATTTAAAATTAGGTCAAATAAAAATATATTGAACTTAAAACGGGATGAAATTTAATTAATTTGAGATGAAATCAGACTCGAGAAAGGCAAACTTGTGGCACAATAAGGGCTAAGTATTTAAGGGGAGGGAAAATAAGATTTTCCCCCAAATTGGATGCTGATTTTTGTTGGAAAGAGAGAGGGAAGAGGAGAGGAAAAATTCAAGGGTTTATTCATCTTCTCTCTGCGATCTAGGGCCAACCTTTGATCGAAATCCTTCTGGCCAAAAACTAAAGTTCATCTACTCGACGAGGGCTACTTCTTTGTATCAAAAATCAAAGATTTTGACAAATTCTCAAAGACGGTATTTTTGGAAATCAAGTCTTAAAGCTTGATTTTTATTCTTGGGAGCTTCCTACTACGTGTACGCTTCAAGAGGTAGTGTTATTCTTTTGGCTAGGTTTATTTTCTAACCTAGGGTTGATATATGAAATGGGTAGGGTGTTAGAGATGTAATCTCATGTATGGTACATGCCTATTGAGATTGAAATGAAGTGGGTTTAAGAATGGTTAAAATCAATTCTTGCATGAATTGAGTTGTTAAAATTGTTCGTTTGGTAATTTCATGAGAAATGTGATAGAAATGGCATAATATGTGTTTATGTGATTATATGTTGTAAAGGTGTTTGATAAAATGCTTAGGTTGATTTAGAATTGTTGAGATGGAATTTTGTTCATAGTGTGCTCATAACATATTGAACATGATGTTGATATTGAAATTAAAAACTTGGTTGCATAATGATATTACGTGTAATAGTACATTACATTGCATATGCACGGCTAGTATTACATTTATGGGCATACGGCATGAGTGTGGGTGTGTGTGCATAGTTTTGATCAAACACCATTCTTGGTGGATAATGCGTAGGCTCCGAAAAGTTGAACAAGGTTCAACTGAGTGACATAGTTTGCATTGAAAACAGGGTTGGGGTTAGCAAGCAGGGTTAGACTGTCCCTCGGGTGCAAGACCCAATGATTGAGATACGCACTCCATTAGTATTAAGTCCACAAAGTGTGTTGGCATATGCCGAGCCATTGGTGGAAGTCCATAAATGACATGTCAGTTGGGTGCTTATTTGATGATAACTCTTAAACGAATTCAAGAACCCACACGCATATTGATTGAAGAATCCCCAAGAAAGTTCACAAAACAGAATTATAAGAACCCAAAACCCTAAACCCAATGTTTTCAAGAAACAAGAACCCAAGGTTAAAAGTTCAAGAGAAAGACGCCACACTCAAGATTGAGCAATAAGTCGATGAACGCCACAAGAAAGATTAATTCTTGATAAGCTCTTGAAATAGTTCTTGGAAGAACAATAAGGTAGAAACCTCACAATACTCATAAAAATATTATGTCCTCTTTTCAAGGTCTTGGGTGTGTATATATAAAGCCCTAAAACAAATCCTAATCTACTAAGGTAACAAATCCTAATCTAAATAGGAATAACTAAAGTTGGGCTTTAAACAAGTAATCAGCCCAAAATCCCAAAATAATCTAAATCAGCCCATACAGCCACTTAATCAAGTTTGTTGGACTTGAATTACATTAAAATAAACTTGAGGGCTTTTCCCCTTAAAGCCCACGCATGCCATGGTCGAAAAACCTTTAAATGCACTCTTCATGCTTGGACTTGCATAATCAGCTCATATGTCTTGAATCAGCACATTCAATGCTTCCTTCATCCTTTTTGCTTTCACTCGAGTAATAGGACCTCCATTTATGCTCAATGGATCATATTGTATTGCATCACCATTAGTATAAGTCCATAAATACCCACCTCAAGAAAGTCTCGAGATTTATAATGGTCATTGGATGTGCAATATCAATGGCGGGGACTTTGAATGCTCGGATTCATATCACAAGGAGCCGATGAAGGCTCAGGTTGCATTCATGTGTGAGTCTCATCTCTTAACATGGCATGGCATAGAGTATTTCATTATAAATTGTATATTCTTAAATGGATTATTTGTTGATTATTGAATTGCATGTGAGTATTTCATATGCATCAGGTTGGAGAGTAGCTTCTTTAGGAGATACCTTATTGAGCGTTGCTCACCCTTTATGGGGACAACATTTCAAGTGCGGGACAAGTGCTGGTGGATGGCACTCACTTGGGTCATCATGGATAAAGAAAGCCGAGTTGTGGCTTTAACCTACATTTTTGTAAAACAAGTGTGTAGTTATTTTTGGATATGTAATGTTGTATAAGGATTGTAAAATAAGCGCATAAGAATTGTATTTTGTGTAAAATTAGATGTTATATGAGTTTAGGTGGTTGTTGTAAGAGATTGGAAGAGTTAGAATTGAAAAATGATTGAATCGGGGAGAAAATTGGGCAATTCTATCGATAGAACTCTGAGTATCTACTAGTAGAAGAATTCTAGTAGGCACTTCTACTAGTAGAATAATTCTAGTGGTCACTTCTACCAGTAGAACATCGAGTATCTACTGGTAGAATAAATCCAGTGGGCACTTCAACTGGTAGAATGTCGAGTATCTACTGGTAGGTCTCCTTAAATTTTCAGAAAATTAAAAGACTTTTGTTAAGCCTCTGGGCCTTGAGTCATTTTGCTCAAAGGATGTCAGTGGAGTAATATTAAGGGTAAATTGATGTATATTCGACCTTGGAATGGTCAATGGGAGTGATCGATACAAGGGAGACTTTATTCGAACTCTGTGTTGGTTATAATCCTGGTGAAGGGGATGTTATGACGTGGTGTCGTGTTATGCGGCATGACTTGATCCGAAATGTGTACACCCAAGTGCAGGCGGTCAAGTTGTAGTAATAATCTGGTTAAGTCCGAAGTCGAATCCACAATGAACTAATGTTGGTGTTTCGAAGTAAACAGTAATAGAGACCACATTGACTAGAACCCTTGAGATTTAAAGTTGTGATGTTTAGGAATTTTCCTGGGCCGAATATGAAATTATTTTCAAGAGGATTTTCTAGACAAAATATAAGATAATCTCTAATGTAAAAAACACCATTTAGCTCGAGGATCTTAACATGTAGTCAATCATCCGATTTATTATACTTGTGCATAGGAACTCAATTAACCACTATGTCAACATGAAGTTAATGGGAAGATAAAAATAGATTGTGAGAATTAAGAGCATGGTCTGATGCTTTGTAAAGGTTTACAAGAATTGTCTGTGCTGAGACTCAACCTGTCTATAAACAAACAAGTGTTTTTTTACAAGGCATCCAATCATTGCATCAGTATTCCATTCTTTAAATGAAGCACAATAATGGTGAAGATTGAAATGTAGTCATGATGATCTAGTCAGGGTACGTGCCTATAACCAATGAATCTTTTAATGCAAGAGTCATCTGTGTCATAGAAAGTATTCACAATTGTACAAAGTACCTTAGCTTTGTTAGATGCATTCAATCATTCTATAAGCAAGTGAAATATAAAGCATTAGACATAAACGAAATGCAAAAATATAACTTTCGGGTGATTTATACATGTCCATCACCTCTTACTAAAGAATGAATAAGAAACTGTTCACTCTTCATGGCTTTTGTAAAGCTAGAAAAGTGAGTGATGTTCATCTCTCTAAGTAGAGGAGTTACAAGGTAAAACACACTTCACAATAAGCCGATCTTCAATGAAAAATGAGTGAATCACTGTCCACCCTTCATGGCTTTGGTAAAGCTTTAGAAAAGTGAAAGACTTTCACTCCTATAAGGGAATAAGGAAGCTCAAACAATGGAAGCGAATGAAAGTAGAAGAAAGCAAGTCACTTTTCGAGGGTTTCCACCTTAACCAAAAGATGATATATCTTCCACCTCAATCAAAAGATGATATATCTTCCTCTATGCAAGTAATTGTGAACCTCCCTCAGAAATTTCTTCTTATCCATCAATGTAAAGGAAGAAGGAAATGTACTAGTAGCAAGGAAGTTAGCAATATCAGCATACCATAGAGTTTCTATGACTGTGAACAGTTGTTCATCAGTGAAATTTTCATTGATTGGTAGTTCATCCTTATAAAATTCATATGTTAACCTAGACAGATGATCTGCTATCACATTCTCAACACATTTCTTGTCTTTAATGATTAGATCAAACTCTTGTAGTGAGAGTATCAATCTTAAGAGCCTTGGCATGACATCCTTCTTTGTGAGCAAGAATTTTAATGTTGCATGGTCAGTAAACACAATAATAGGAGAACCAACAAGATAAGAATGAAATTTCTCCAGAGCAAAAGCTGCAGCAAATAATTCTTTTTCAGTCGTTGAATAATTCATTTGAGCATCGTTTGAAGTTTTGCTTGCATAGTAAATTACACAGGGTTTCTTATCCTTTCTTTGTCCCAACACATCTCTTACAGCATAATCACTTGCACCACACATTCATTCAAACGGCAGAGTTCAGTCAGGAGGTTGTATTATTGGGACAGAAATTAACATACCTTTAAGTTTATCAAAAGCTTTTTGGCATGCTTCACTCCACACAAAAGATACATCCTGACTTAGGAGAAGACACATGGGTTTAGATATGGTACTAAAGTCTTTTATGAATCTCCTATAGAACCCTACATGTCTTAAAAATGGTCAGACATCCTTAACAGTCTTGGGAGTAGGCAAATTTTCAATCAAATCTATTTTTGTCATGTCAACTTTTATGCCTTCTGACGACACAATGTGACCTACGACAATGTTTTGTGTTACCATGAAATGGCATTTCTCCGAAATGAGCACTAGATTGGTTTACTTACATCTTATCAACACTTTCTCTAGATTTGTCAGACATAAATCAAACGAGTCACCATATATAGAGAAGTCATCTACGAACACTTCTAAAAGTTTCTCGACCATGTCACTAAACAAGCTTAGCATGCACTTTTGGAACATTGCAAGAGCGTTACAAAGTCCAAACGACATCCTTTTGAATGCAAAGGTGTCAAAGGAGCATGTGAATGTTATTTTCTTCTAGTCATCTAGTGTTATCTTAATTTGATTATACCCAAAATACCCATCAAGAATATAGTAAAATTCATGACCTGCAATTCTCTCTAAGACTTGGTCAAGAAAGGGAAGTGAAAAATGGTCTTTTCTAGTTACCAAATTGAATTTTCGATCGCCTATGCACATCTTCCATCCTGTGACAACTCAAGTTGGTGTTCATTGACATCACTTTTTACCACTGTGACCCCAGACTTCTTGGGCACAACTTGGGTCGAGCTAACCCATTTTCTATCGGAGATGGAAAAAATTATTCCAGCATCCAATAGTTTAAGCACCTTGGTACATACAACTTCTTTCATTTGAGGGTTCAGTCGTGGCTGCATTTGATGAGAGAGTTTTGAATCCTCTTCAAGGTATATAGCATGATTGCAGATTAACAGACTTATACCTTTCAAGTCAGCGATGGCCCACCCCATGGTGCTTTTATGGCGTCTAAGAACTTTAATCAATTTAGACTCTTGCAAGTTTGTAAGCTTAGATGAAATTATCACTAGGTATGACTCATCCTCCCCTAAGAATGCATATTTGAGGTCAGATGGGAGAGGTTTTAATTCAAGCTTTGAAGGCTCGACACTAGATGAGAGTGGCTTTGTGACACTTGGTGAAAGCTCTTCAAATTTTGGTGTCCATGTCTTAACAGTGTGAGCAGGGTAATTCTTTTGGTTTTTATCATTATCAGTTGTCTCATATGTGATAGGCTCTAACAGAGGAGATTCGGTAGGGTTTTCACAAAATGTGTTATCTAGATATTCTTGTATTAGAGATTGAATGGAATTTATTTCTCTCACTTCCTTGTCTTCTCCTAAGTGTTTGGCAAGATTGAAAATATTCAGCTCAAGAGTCATATTCCCAAAAGTTAATTTCATAACTCCATTCCTGTAACTGATTAGTGCATTTGAAGTTGCTAGGAAGGGTCGACCAAGAATAACGAGAATTTGATTCTGTAAATGCATTGTTGGCTAAGTATCTAGAACAAAGAAGTCAATAGGAAAGACAAAGTTGTCCACTTGGACAAGTACTTCATCAATAATGCCCCTGAGAATTTTGAACCATCTGTCTGCCAACTAGAGTGTGACACAAGTAGGTTTTAGTTCACCCAGATCCAAATTGACACTGGCTCCAAGATCTAACAGCGCTTGTTCTATTCTAAAGTTTCCAATGAAATATGCCACAATTAGACACCCTGGATCCTTGTATTTTGGAGGGGTTTTGTGTTGAAGTAGGGTACTGACTTGTTCTATCAAAAATGCTCTTTTTTGGACATTCTGGCATCTTTAGACTGTACACAAGTCTTTTAGAAACTTGGCATATGATGCAACTTGCTTAATTGCATCCAGAAGTGGAATATTGATCTTTACTTGCTTAAAAATCTCATAAATTTTTGGCTGTTTATTCAACTTTTGTACTATTTTGAGTCTATCAGGAAAAGGAGTCGGAATAGGACACGAAGGTTCTTTTTCCTTTGATAGTTCTGGGTCCTATTCAATCATAGGTTTGGGTTTTTCTTCAATCACAAGTCCAGGCTCTACGGGTGCAGTGAATGGGATTGACTCAGGTCTCGGCTTTGGAATTAACATGTCTCTGATTGTTTTGTTAATTACCTTGTCCCTTCTCAGTGTAGTGACAACTTGAGCTTGGTCTTACGATTTTTTCATGACTGCAGGATTTCCCACATAAAATTGGTCATGCGGTTGGGCAGGAAATTTCCCTTTCTTATGTGTGGTCATAGATTGGGTCAAATTTTGGATATTATTTTTAAAATCCTCGAACTGGATGGTTCACAGGTAATTTTAACTACTAATCACCGCATTCATAGGTATTTTTGCAGGTTGATGGGTGATTAGTAGGTCGACAAAAGACCTCGATTTTTGGGGCGTCACAGCTTGGTATCAAAGCCTAGGTTCTCGATTTACCTAGGGCTTACGGAGCATAGGTCTAGGCTATTGCATCCATTGTGCATTACATATTATGTGCTCTAAATACTACATGTTATGTGTTATGTGAACGATATGCATGATTAAATGTATGTGGAAAAGAGACATTAGGGTTAGAGAACATAACCTTGAGGGTTGGAAAGAGAAGGAATGAGACATTCACAGCATAGATATTTACTAGTGGCGACACACGTTATACTAGTGAGACAATGAGAAAAATCTTAATGTTTTGACTTTGATCCCTACTTTGGGATACTAAGTTGGTACTCTATTGCTATTTGACATATGTGTAGGAGGCAAATAGAGGAAGAGGACATCAGAATGGTCAAGGAGGTGGGCAGAACAACAACCAACCACCACCATCCTTTAACTAACAAGCCTTCATGGAGGCTATAAGCACAATGGCAACTACCTTTGCACAAGCTAGCGCCAATGTGGGTCAAGGAGGCTCAAGTAACCTCCAAAATTTTAAGGCGCACAAGGCACAGACTTTCATAGGAGGGGCGGATCCGATAGTGACCGACCATTAGTTCCAGCAAGTTGATAAGATCTTAGAGGCTATGGAGATCACGTCTGATGCCACTAAGATAAGACTAGTTGTATTCTAGCTTTAAGGAGAGGCTCATCTATGGTGGGATTGGGGAAAGGCCTCAAAGAACCTAGAGGCAATGATATAGGGAGAGTTCTGGGAGCTCTTTATGGGCAAGTACTTCCCCATCTGCTATTCAACAAGAGAAAGCCAGAGAATTCTTGGATTTGAAGTAAAAGACTATGACGATGATGGAATATGTAGCTAAGTTCCCCGAGTTAACCCATTTTTCCAATGATTATGTGGCCATAGACTTGGCCAAAATGAAGATGGTTTGAAATTGTCCATCTGGGGAAAGTTTATGGGCCACTGCCTACAAGATTTGGACTCAACGGTCGAGACAGCTACGACCATTGAGAGAGAGGTGGAACATGTAAGGGGCAGCCAGGAGGCAGGTGCTAAGGATAAGAAGAAGGGGGGACGATCTTTTTCTTATAGTTCGAGGAAGAAGCAGAAGACTTCTACCCTACAAGGGTTTCAAGGACAGGGTCGTGGTTATCAAGGTCAATCCTCCCAAGGCGAGAGAAACTTCAGGACTTCCTACCAGGCAGGCTAGAGGACGTGTTTCCTATGCCACCAATCAGGCCATGTAAAACGGGATTGTCCTCAAAGGCAGTGATCTCAAAGTTATGGGGCATCTCAGTCACAATCATCAGTGGGGCACCCACATACTTATTGCATTCTTCTCTACCCCACCATAGGCTAGGGAAACCAGTTTTAGTTCCAAGGTTCTGTACAGACCCCTACTACTTCATGAGCGGGGACTCTGTAATCAGGTTAGAAGGGTCAGGGCATGGACCGAGGCCGTGGACATGGCTTATAGGCTAAGACTTTAGGACCTAGGGGTAAATCTACGCTATGACACCTTAAACTGAGTCAGTGGTCAATCAGTTATTCAAAGTATATTTCTACTCTCTTGCATATGAGCAAGGGTATTATTTGACTCTGGTGTATCACATTTATTTATTTTTGCATCATGTGTAAGAGATTTGAGCTTAGAGGTTGAGACCTAGGAATAGCCATTGCATGTGAGTTCTCCCCTAAGAGCTAGGATATGCATTGATCAAATATGTCAGAGTTGTGAGCTAAAAATGTTGGGGATTCTACTCATCCTGGACCTTAAGGTTATGGACATATCAAAGTTAGATGTCATCCTTGGGATGGATTGGTTGACGGCACACTGAGTCATCATCGATTGTGATCGAAAGAGGGTCATTGCCTATACACAGGAGAGTGTTTGTTTCAAGTTGCAAGGGGAGAAACATGATGTTTTTATCCCAAGTAACTGACGATTCCCATGAGCACGGGTAATTGATGGGCTGGTTTGCGAGCCTTACCCTAGAAGACTAGGTGAAATAGGAGTTGGGTCTACTTCGGGTGGTTTGTGAGTATGAGGATGTTTTTTCGAAAGAACTACCAGAATTACCTCCACATTGAGATGTAGACTTCACCATTGAGTTGCACCCAGGTACATCCCCTATTTTTATGACTCCGCATAGAATGACACTTGTAGAGTTGTAAAAACTCAAGGTCCAATTGTAAGAATTGTTGGACAAGGGCTTCATTAGACTGAGTATCTCACCTTGCTCAGGTGTAGTTTTTCAAGAAGAAGAACAAAGCTCTTTGGCTATGTATAGACTACCGGCAATGAATCGGGTTGTTATCAAGAATAAGTATCATTAACCATAGATTGATGACTTGTTTGATCAACTGAGAAGGGCACGGGACTACTCCAAGATAGATCTGCGCACGGGTAACCATCAGTTAAGGATTTGGGACGTAGATATCCTGAGATGATGTTTAGGAAGTTGTATGGGCATTTCGAGTTCACAATTATGACTTTTGGATTGACGAATGCCCGGGTGGCATTCATGGATCTCATGTATAGGGTGTTTCAACCCTACCTAGATCAATTTGTCGTGGTCTTTGTTGATGACATCCTAATATACTCCAAGTTTGAGGAGGAGCATGAGGGTCACTTGAGGGTTGTTTTCTAGACTTTGAGAGACCATCAGTTGTACGTTAAGTTTAGTAAATGTGAATTTTGGCTTATAGAAGTAAAATTTTTGCTGCACGTAGTGTCAGCTTTGGGTGTATCCACGGACCCAGAGAAAGTTGAGACAGTCATGAGTTGGGAGAGACCGAAGTCAATCTTTGAGATACATAGTTTCTTGGGATTGGCAGGGTATTACAGGAGGTTTATTGAGGACTTCTCCCAACTAGCTGCACCTATGACTAGATTGCCCAAGAAAAAGGTCAAGTTTTAATGGGTTGACTCGTGTGAGAAAGTATTACAAGAGTTGAAGACAATGCTTATTTCAACTCCAATTCTAATAGTTATGGAGAGGGGATAGGGGTACACGGTGTATTGACATGCCTCGAAGGATGGACTTGGATGTGTATTAATGCAATATAGGATGGTGGTAGCTTATAGTTCTCAGTAGTTAAAAAACCATGAGCAGAACTATCTCACGCATGACATGAAGTTAGCGACCATTGTTTTTGCCTTGAAGGGATAATGTCACTAACTATATGGAGAGCAGTTTAAGGTGTTTTCAGACCATAAAATTATGAAGTATATCTTCACTTAGTAGGACCTCAACATGAGGCAATGTAGGTGGATGGAGTATTTGAAGGATTATGACTTCACTTTGCATTACTATCCCGTAAGGCAAACGTGGTGGTTGATGCACTCAACCGGAAGTCACGGGGAGTCTTAGCTAGTGTGGCTTCTTGGGAATGACAGATACTCGAGACTGTAGGACAGTTCAAGCTACACTACAGGAGTTAGACTTAGGGCACTTGGGGGAGTCTAGTGGCTATACTTTCCCTACTGAGCAGGGTGATCAAGTCCTAGGGGTGGGACATATAGATATTGTCCACCAGGGACTGGGTATAGTCAAGAACAAGTGACGAGGGCTAGGCCATTCATGCAGATGGTAGCCTTTGATTCAAGAGAAGGGTTGTGGTTCTCTAGTCTACGGATCTAAGAGAGCAGATCCTTAGGGAGTTCCATTACTCCCATTTTTGCAGTGCATCCAGGTGGCACAAGGATGTACCATGATCTTCATCGTTAGTACTATTAGAGTAGGATGAAGAGGCGTGTTGGAGATTTTGTTAGTTGATATCTTATGTGTCAGCAAGTCAAGGCGGAGCTCTAGAAACCAACAGGATTGTTCCAACCTTTAGAGGTGGCTGAGTGGAAGTGGAAACACGTCACGATGGATTTTGTGACCCACTTGCCACGGACACCATGGGGTCATGACGTAGTGTGGATGTTAGTTGACCCGCTTACGAAGTTGGCACACATTTTGGCAGTGCAAATGACCTTCACACTGGAGGAATTTTATAGGTTGTACATACAAGAGATAGTTTGATTACAGAGGATGCCCATAACTACAATATCAAATCAGGATTTCAAGTTCATGACTCATTTTTGGGAGAGTTTTAGCGAGCCAAGGGGACATAGTTGATGATGAGCACAACTTTTCATCCACAAAACAGATGGTCAATCAGAGAGAACCATCTAAACTTTAGAGGACATGCTATGGTTATGCATCCTTGATCTCAAATGTAGCTGGGAAGAGCACTTACCCTTAGTAGAATTCGCCTACAACAATAGTTATCAAGCGATGAGGCACTTTATGGGAGTTCATGTTATTCTCTGGTTCATTGGACGGAGGTTGGAGAGAGACCCTCTACGAGTTCAAAGAAGGTGGACTTGGTACGAAAGCATCTTTTCACGGCTTAAAGCCTGCAAAAGAGCTACGTCGACAGGTGATGGCAACCTCTGGAGTTTGAGGTTAGTGATCACGTCTTTTTGAAGGTGATGCCCAAGAAAGGAGTGGTCAGGTTCGGGAAGCAAGGAAAGCTATCGTCGAGGTACATCGGGTCCTTTAAGGTATTCGAGAGGATTGGTACAGTTGCTTACCAGTTGGCGTTACTGCCAAATTTATCAGTTGTTCACACAGTATTCCATGTTTTCACACTCCAAAGTACACTCCAGATCCTAGGCATGTGGTGGATTAGGGTAAACTGGTTGTTGATGCGGATGGGACCTTCGAAGAGAGACCGATGCGTATTATGGATAGTAAGTTATGCGAGGTAAGACCATGAGGCTAGTGAAGGGTGATTAGTACTTAAAAGCAACATTTTTTATGCCTTTTTTAGACTAATTGTACTTTGATGGAGTTTAAGTGATGTCATTTCAGGTTCTAAAGTGAACAAAGGCTTAAGAATAACAAATATCACATTTGAGAGTAACGCCAACACATTAGGAAACAAATTGGAAAAGCTTGGACCAAGCCAAGAACGTTTCGAACATCAATCAATGTTCGGACATTGACTAAAATTATGTGAAGTTCAGAGTGCTATGACATAGCGTGTTATAGTCAAGAAGGAAGACCCTGAAGTATTTGAGTATCACGTTCGAACGCCAATTAACGTTCGAATGTCCCCTGGAATCATTTGAAGATTAGACTGATGAATGGAGTGAGGAAATAGGATTCTACAGAATACCACAGGCCACTCGAGTAGAAGGTCAAACCCCATCTGGCATTTGAACACCCTTAAAGCAAAGACAAAAGAAACGTTCGAACGTCATCCAATGTTCAAACACCCATAATGCAAAAACAACAACAACATTCGAACGTTGTCCACAGACTGGCAGCAGAGTTGTTGGCTTTCACTTGGACTTGGGCGGCAAACACTATTCCTTTACCCCCTCTTGCTCCCTCTTCTTGCCTATAAATACTCCCACTGTGGGAGCCTTCAAGGGAGCTTGGGAGGTGCTTATTAGACTCCCACTCATAAGAGCTAGTTGTAGAATTGTTATATGCTTACTTGTAGTTGTTCTTGAGGTTAGTTTGACTTTAGACCAACACTTCTTACTTTGCTATGAAATTAGTCTTAAATTTATGCTTTCAATTTACTTGTATCAAGGGAGATAGTTTATTGTTTGGTTGAGGAAGCCACCCTCCAAACATGACTAGCCTTCTTCTACTTTTATTTGTCATATTTTTCACTTCCATTGCTTGAGCATCCTTCTTTCTTAGAGGAGTAAAACTCTTTCACTTTTTGAGAGCTTTGTCAAAGACATGAAGGGTGGAACGTGATTCACTCATTCTTTGTTGAAGATTGGCTCCGTGTTTGTTGTTCTTTTATTTTGTAAGTTCTCTACTTGAAGGGATGAGCATCACTCACTTTTCTAGCTTTACCAAAGACATGAAAAGTGAGTAGTTTCTCATTCACTCTTTAGTAAGAGGTGAAAGGCATGTATAAATTATCCGAAAGTTATATTTGTGATTTGTTCTTATGATTAATGTTTATATCTCCTTGCTTATTGGATGATTGATTGCATTTAACAAAGTTAAGGTACTTTGTATAATCGTGGTTCTTTCTATGACACGGATGATTCTTGCATAGAAAGAATCGTTGTTTCAAGGCAAGTACCCCAGGTAGATCTTCATGACTACCCTTCAATCCTCCTCATTATTGTGCTTCATTTACAAAATGGAATATTAATGTCATGGTTGGATGTCTTGTAGAAATACTTGCTTGTTTGTAGACGGATTGAGTCTCGGCACGGATAATTCTAGTCAACTTCTAGAATGACATCGGAACCATATTTTTAATTCTCACAGTCCATCTTTATCTTCTGATTAACTTGTCATTGACACGGGAGTTAATTGAGCCATCAAGCATAAATATAATAAACTGGATGAATAACCGCATGTCCAGATCCTCGAATTAAAGAGTGACTTTCTTTTCGTTTGAACTTATTTTATATTTTGTCTAGAAAACTCATCTTGGAAAGAAGCTTATATACTGTCCAGCAAAACTCCCTAAAACTCATAACTCTAAATCACAAAGATTACAATCAATTGGTCTCCACTACTGCTTATATTGAAATACCAATAAGAGTTCCCTATGGATTCGACTTCGGCCTCAAACTGGATTATTATTATAGCTTGACCACCTACACTTGGGTATACACATTTCAAATCAAGTCATAAGTGTTGTGGCAGCACCATGGTGTGGAAGAGACGACATGAGAGAGTGAGGACACTATACGTGTCAGTTATCCATTCTTGTTCAAGGATGAAGGTACATTCATGTGGTCATAAGTGTTATATGATGGTTGCATATGCATGTGGTTGGATGTGCATGTGTGTGGAAATTTCGGGGACAAAATTTCTTTTAAAGGGGAAAAATGTAAAACCCAGAAAATTTTGATTTTTTTATGAAAAAAGGGCAAAACGATAATTAGCCTCTGCGGTATAGGTTGAAAACCCGATTTTTTTTAGAACTCGGATAATGAAACGGACATCACTATTGGATTCGTCTCGTGAAATATAGTTATCCAATCAATTTTTGTTGAATTATGAGACAGGCAAATTTTTTGCATTTACGAGACAATCGAGTGTCGCGTGACCACAATAAACGTGATCAAGAATTAATTGTAAAACGTGAAAAATAACTTAAATTTAGTTCAAACAAAAGTATATTGAACTTGAAACTATACGAGATTTAATTAATTCAGCACAAAATCGGACCCAAAAAAGGAGGACGTGTGGCACAACGAGGGCCAAGTATTTAAGGCGTATAAAAAAGGGGGAAATCAAAATTTTCCCCCAAATTGGCTGTGGATTTTCATTGGAAAGAGAGAAGGAAGAGGAGAGGAAAAAATAAGAGTTTCTTCATCTTCTCTCTACAATTTAGGGCAAACCTTTGGTCGAAATCCTTCAGGCCAAGAACTAAAGTTCAACTACTTGATGAGAGCTACGTCTACATACCAAAAATCAAGGATTTTGACGAAGTCTCAAAGATGAAATTTTTGGAAATCAAGGCTTGAAGCTTGATTTGCATTCTTGGAAGCTTCCTACTGCATGTATTACGCTTCGAGTGGTAGGGTTATTCTCCTAGCTAGGTTTATTTTCAATATAGGGTTGAAATATGAAATCAGTAGGGTGTTAGAGATGTAATCTCATGTATGACACATATCTATTGTGATTGAAATGTGGAAAGTGAGTTTAAGAATGGTTAAAATCAATTCTTACATGAATTGGGTTGTTGAAATTGCTTGTTTAGTAATTTCATGAGAAATGTCATGGATAGGACATGTTATGTGTTTACGTGATTATGTGCTATAAATGTGTTTAATAAAATGCCTAGGTTGATTTAGCATGGTTGTTCCATTGAAATTGTTATAACATGCTTGGTAAAAATATAGATTATAATTTATATGCATATGATATAAATTGATAATTGGGAATATTGTTGAGATGGAATGTCGTTCATATTGTGCTCATCACATGTTAAACATGATATTGATATTACAATTGAAAACTTGGTTGCATAATGATATTAAATGCAATAGTACATTACATTGTATATGCATGTGCATTATTACATTCGTGGGCATACGACATGAGTGTGGGTGTGTATGCATGGTTTTGATCAAACACCATTCTTGGTGGATGGTGTGTGAGCTCGAAAAAGTTGGACCAAGGTTCGACTGAGTCGCACGGGTTTACATTGAAAATAGGGTTGGTGTTAGCAAGAAGGGCTAGACTGTCCCTTAAGTGCAAGACCAGGTGATTTGAATACGCACTCTATTGGTATTGAGTCCATAAAGTATTTTGGCGTATGTGAAGCCGTTGGTGGAAGTCCATAAATGTCATGTTGGTTGGGTGCTTGTTGGTGTAAGTCCATAAATATCTACCTCGAGAAAGACCCGGGATTTATAATGGTCATTGGATGTGCAACATCAATGCGCGGGGACTTGAAATGTCTAGATTCATATACATAGCATTACTTGTGATATGGGAGCTGGTGAAGGCTTGGGTTGTATTGCATGTATGAGTCTCATCTCATAACATGGCATGACATATAGTATTCCATTATGAATTGCATATTCTTAAATGGATTGTTTGTTGATTGTTGAATTGCATGTGACCATTCCATATCCATCTAGGTTGACGAGTAGCCTCTTTAGGATATACCTTATTGAGCGTGACTCACCCTTTATGGGGATAACATTTCATGTGTGAGACAAGCGCCAGTGGATGGCTCTCACTTGGGTCATCATGGATCAAGAAAGTCGAGTTGTGGCTTTAAACTATATTTTTGTAAAACAAATGTGTAATCATTTTTGGATATGTAATGTTGTATAAGGATTGTAAAACGAACTCGTATGAACTGTATTTTGTGTAAAATTTAATGTTATATGAGTTTGGGTGGTTGTTGTATGAGATTAGAAGAGTTGGAATTGAAAAAGGATTGGATCAGGGTGCAAACTGAGCACATCTGCTGATAAAACGTCGATTATCTACTTGTAGAAGAATTTTAGTATGCACTTCTATCAGTAGAACGTCGAGTATCTACCGGTAGAATAATTCAAGTGGGCACTTCTACTGGTAGAACGTTGATTATCTACAAATAGGTCTCGATAGAATGTCGAGTATCTACCGGTAGAAGAATTCTAGTGGGCACTTCTACTGGTAAAACATTGATGATCTACTGATAGGTCTACTTAATTTTTAGAAAATTACAAGACTTTTGTTAAGCCTCCGAGCCTTGAGTCCTTTTGCTCAAAAGGAGGTAAATGGAGTAATATTAAGGGTAAATTGATGTATATTGGACCTTAGAATGATCAAGTGATTGATTTGTATATAAGTTATGCATTTAGGAGTGCCCAGTACAAAGGAGACTCTGCTCGAACTATGTGTTGGTTATGATCCTGGTGAAGGGGATGTTGTGACGTGGGGTCGAGTTATGTGGTATTCATGGATATTTCTGCGGGTTGATGGGTGATCAATGGGTTGACAAAGGAACCCCCGATTTTAGGGGCATCATAAAACAAATAGCCTTAAAAGATGTCAAGGCCAAATGTGAGAAAATAGCCCAATATGGCCAAATCAATAAAAGGTGAGAAATAATAAATGACTAAAAATAGTGCACTTGAATTGTTTAGAGTACTTGTCTTGAATGAAATTTGCTCATTTGTAAAGCTCATAGAACTCATGCTTAACATGTTTAGAAGCATATTGATAAAGTATGGAATTCACAATCGTGCTAATTGAAGCCATACAAGAAAAATAGATAATAGAAAGAGGGAGTTGTCTAAAAAAAAGGAATGATTAGGACAATCACTAACTGGTCATGTATTCACTTAGATGATGCGTTAGGATTTCATGTCATCCTAATTGTGTTAGAATTTGGTTTAACACACGTTGCACTTAAATTTGTCAAAGTTGAACAAAACTTGAACAAGTGTGAGTAAAATTGAACTAAGTGAGGAAACATTGCTCTATGACACATGAAATTGAGTTTTGTATCCTTAACTATGCTTGGATCTATTATGATGTGAATTTGTGTGATTTCATGTTTATGAACTTTGAGCATTTAATGTTTAAAATTGAAAATTGCATTAATTTTGATCCAAAATTCATCCATGCATGTGCATTGAATTGTATTTAAGTTGCATATAGGTTGCACATACACCAATGCATGGTTTTAAGGCTAAAG
Source organism: Ilex asprella (assembly GCA_023539305.1). NCBI lineage: Eukaryota > Viridiplantae > Streptophyta > Magnoliopsida > Aquifoliales > Aquifoliaceae > Ilex > Ilex asprella. The sequence continues at coordinate 33,619,658 of CM042184.1, read as the reverse complement.
AGTAGTTAAGAGCCATTGAGAACACGTGATTGAATCCCTCAGGCTATCTAATCACTACTTTTGGCCTACTACACTTCTAAGAAGGAATCTAAGTCACCTCGATTTGTTTTTTTATTTTTTTGGAATGTGCTTACAGCCATTTGAGTTGTTGTTTTGTAGAGTCTTAGTCTAGGTCATATGTGAGCTTGAGAGTGTTTCTATTCATGGCCTATACTAAAGTACTCTTTATTTGTTTTTGTTGACTTTTTTAGTTTATTTACTTTTTATTTGTTTAATTAACTTTTATTGTTGTGACACACTCTTAGTCCTGTTATTGATGGTTTATCATATTTGACTTTGAGTTATGTCTTGTTTGTCCCTTACTTATTTTGCTTGCATGATTTGGCTAGTTAATGTGCATTCATATCTTCTTGCTATACTATGATTCTATATTATGATTGTTATAGGTTGTCATTGGATTGACATTTATAAAAAATTAAAGAAGAATATATTGGGTGACTTGATCTTACACTTGTTTACTTTTCACTTGTTATTTTACTTGTGAACACCAATTAAGGGGGAGAACTTGAAGTGTGTCATGTTAATAGATCAATAGGTTCTCAAACATGTTGGGCAAGTTAGTTCCTAACATGCTATATATTTGCATTTGCATGATGTTTATATACTTATGCCCTATTCTTAACTTGGTGCTTTCCAAAACTGTGAGTATGTTATGTATTTCTCTAACATATGATACTTTTCACGAGGTTTTGGTTTGAGTGGTAATGTGCAATGCCCAAAAATCTACCCTGGAAGACATTACTATCTACAAACCATCAAATCATGAGAACAACTAAAAATAACTATTTAGATAATAAACCATTCAACCATCCATTAAATACCAAAAAACTAAAAACAATAAAACATTGTAGCATCTCCAACTTACAATTCAAAACCAAACCATGACTAGCAACGAAATAATTAAATATAACGAAAACATTGTTTCATAGCCAACTCTAAAAATAATCTAGACTACGAAGAAGCATCTCTAAACCTCCACGTTAGGATTCTCATTCTGATCCTCTTCAGTCTCGAGGTCAGCTTGCTCATTTAATCTGACATACTCCTCTCTACCAAAATCTATAATTGTTATTGTAGAGGTGAACAAAAGCTCGTTGGAGATCCCTCTCAAATCCAAACAAAGTTTTAAAATAATAAAAACAAGGTAAGTCTCTTTTGGAAAATAGCAAATTACATTTTGAAATTAAAACCATGACAGTTATAATGATCTCAAGTGTATGAAATATAGCAAATCCATAGCAAGAATAACATTTAAGGATTAAATCAATGAATAAATAACTCAGTAAATCAATCATAGTCTCATGTATGTTGGTTAATTATCAGGAATCTACATAACGATACTACCTCGTTCACCCACTACAAACTCACAATCTCAAATATTTCTCGCATGGCCAAATCACAAAACCACTTTAGGAATGATGTATACCGTTTCACACAACATTGACGAATCCTTCCCATGAAAGGTATACCATCCCTCAGTTTCAAACTTATTTGAACAATAGTAGTTGCTCTCACAAATAATAATCCACTACAAGTGTTAGGCAACTATTTTACCCCCATTGAGATAGACTAACCTCTAACACTCTACAACAGCTCTTGAAAGTAATTCAAGTCTGGTACACCCAAACCATACAAGAGATGAAACCAGAACTTCCACAACAACCATAGTTTTAACCAATCACAATTTCTATTAACAATTCAAATATTACAATTTCACAGTTCCTAATAAACTATAATAATAAAATGAATAAAAATATGCAAGAGATCATAACAAGAAACCTTACAATTTTGATATCCAAAATTTAGTGTTTTACAAAAAATCACATTTTTTGGAACAAGAACAAGAAGTTGTTTGAAAACCTAATTTAATCAATACTAGGAATTTTAGAATTCAAGAAGCAATAAGTCTTTCACAAAAAAACACGTGTTTAGGAAAACTAGGGTTTTGAAAATTCAAGAACAATGTTTCTTGAATGTAAGACATGTATCTAGTTGAAAATCACTTGTTGTCGTGTGGAAAAAATCTTCTTCAGGGCTTTTCTCTGATAAGACTGCTTGGCAGTTGATTAGGTTACATGGGGAGAGGAATTTGGTTGCTGAGTGTATCTGGAGTATGCATACTGCTCCTAGTGCCCAACTGGTAAGCTGGAAGTTATTGATGAATGCTCTTCCTATGGATTCTAGGGTCAGAAGGTGTGGGATATCTATGGTTAGTAGATTTAGTCTATGTTATAAGGAGGAGGAGGATGAGGAGCATTTATTTGTGAGTTGTAGCTTTGTTGAGAATATTTGGGGAAGGCTAGCTATGATGACTGGTTTTAATCTGGTGAGAGGGGAATTACCCATGGCTAGATTGATGGGGATTTGTAGAGTTTTTAAAAGGAGATCTACTAGCTTTGGTTTGGTGAGAAGCCTTGCTTTATTGATCTATTGGCAAGTATGGAAGGAAAGATGTTGGAGAAGAGCAGGAGAGGGCTGTTTGAACTCTTATAGTATTTTCATGAGAATTTGATCATTGCTGAGATACCAGGTGAGAAATATTAAGCCTAAAGTGCTGGATTTTGTTAGAGGTAAAGAGTTTTTGAGCTTCCTTGGGATTAATTTTCCCTATGTGTTGAAATCTAAATCAGTTTGGGTCAGATGGATCTGTCCAGCAGCTGGGATCTTAAAACTTAACGTTGATGGGGCTGCTGAGGGCAATCCAGGTGTAGTTGGAGGTAGAAATGAATGGGGTGGTGTTCTATTGGCTGCTTCCTTTTATTATGGCATCTATACCAATATGGGGGCCAAATTTCGGGCAATGTTGGATGGGCTGAGTTTGGTTAAGCAGTATGGGTTGTCTGTTTATAGGATC
>CM042184.1:33569251-33609358 GCA_023539305.1 Ilex asprella | reverse complement strand
GAGGATACGATTATTAAAATAATATAATACATTTTTTAAATAATAATAAATTTATAATATATTAAAAATGAAGCATATATTATAACAATATTAATATAAGACCTAAAAAATATTATTTTTTTGATTAAAATTGAAATAGATCAATTAAATATTCACAATTTTTATCGAACATTGTTGTATCTATTAACATTCATAGTATATAAGTTCCATAAAAAAATATATTAAGTAACAATCACACTTTTTTTAATAGTTAATTTTTTTTTAATTAAAAAAATTATTGGTCGTGTCATGGCCGTATCCTAGATGTATTCTGGCCGTATCCGAGACGCATCTTGGTCGTATCCGAGACGCATTTTGGTCATATTCGAGACATATCTTGACCGTGTCCTAACTGTATCTGATTGATTCACTATTCAGGACACTTTTAGCTGTGTCGGACACGTGTCCGACGTTGCCTCGGCACCGCTGTGGGAAGTATCTGTACTTTGTAGGTACAAAGGGGTCAGTAGTGCCAAGCTTGACTTGAGTATCGGTGCAAATTTGATCTCAACATGTTGTAATATATCCACCCAAAATTTTTTTTTTTTTTTGTCTCAACTATCTACAGTTTTAGGGTTTTGCATTTGCAATTTATTTGATGGCAATTTATTCATGGAAATATATTACGATTTTAGCTTTAAAATCAAACGTACTTGTAATATGATTGACAATGTATACTTAGAACATCTACGATATTGCCACCAAACACACTTTGATACATTAGTCCATTTCTTAAGTCAAAAGTACTTTCAAGACACATTCACCAAACAATCAACATGTTTTGAAAGTCCATTACATAAAGTCCATCTTGTTTAGTCCATTTTTAAAATGGACTTCTATTTTGAAAAGTTACGTCAAATACAACCTGTTTGTTTGGTGAATATGATTTTAAAAGTGCTTTTAAATTAAGAAGTGCATTTATATATGAAAGCATGTTTGGTGACAATATCTTAACAGTAATCGAGTTAGCTTAGGTCCTATCTTTTTGAATTCATGTTGAGGATTGGTTTATTATGACCCAACTCATTTTGGGTGCATGTCAGATATTTTGATACTAATTTGATCTATTTAGCATTATTTCGGATTTGAATTGACTTTCATAACTCATAAGTTATAAAAATTCAAGACTAACCCCCATCATTATCGTAGCTAGGTGTTTAGTTTACTTTTATTAGATTTCGTTGTAGAAAGAATGGGGGTGACAATCATGTCATGTCGGGTTGTGTTCATGTCGTGTTATTTCGAATTCGTGTCAAACACTAGTCAACGTTAACTTAACCCATTTAACTAATCATGTCGTGTCATGTTGACTTATTTATTTTCGTGTCGAGTTTGTGACCCATATAACCTGTGAATAAAAAATTAAATGCTCAATTGTATGTCTAAAATTTCATTATTACTTAATTGAATCTATAGAAAAAATATATTTTTTCTATAAACTAAAAATTAACTTAATAAATAAAATAATAAAAATGAGTAAAAATATATTTTTTTGTACAAGAATTAGGTCACTACTCGATAAAATATAATAAAAAATTGGCATTATATTCTTATAATATTACTTAAACTTGTTAATTGTGTCAATTTCATATTTGACACTAACCTAACCCATTTATTATTCGTTTTAACAGGTCTTGTTATATACAAGTTTGTGTCGAGAAATGACTAACCCTTAGCCCGTTGATTTCGTGTTGTGTCCGAAATTGTCACCCTTAAGAAGGAATATGGAATTGTACACATTGGTCATTATTTATCATGTATGGGTAAACTTGATATTCAATGGCAAAAATTGAGGGCTATAATGGAAATGAGTATTGTTATTTTAATGGACTCATCTTACTTCGCGAGAAGCCAAAAAGTCTGGTTTTGAGAAGCTTGGGAAACTAGCTTCTTGGAATGGGCATTCTAGGAAAGCACTTCTCCCAGAAAAAGTCAAAACGCATTACTCACTAAACAAACCCAACTTATGCAAATGGACTTCTTGGTCCTAGATCTCTAGAGAAGTCTCTTAGGGGAGCTTCTCAAAGTCATCCTATTTGTACTTCTCAAGAAGTGATTTTTAATTTCACCTTACTTTCCAAAATTAGCCTTAATTTTTGCAATTAAATATTTGTTTTAGCCCTTGCTTCATAGGTAGTTTACATATCTCTAATTATAAGATAGAAAGTAAAAAAAGATATATTGTACTAGAATGCTAGTTGTAGATAGACATGACTAGTTGTAGATAGACATTGATTCTAAAGCACTTTTAAAACACATTTTTACAAAACAGTTAGGTATTTCAAAATTTCATCTTAAAAAGTCCGTCTTAAAGATGTGCTTTTAGTTTGAGAAGTTAGCCAAACACAAACTTAATTTTTTTTGTTCCCTTTCTCCCCCTTCGTTTTGCATGTTTTTATATTGTAGTGGCCGTGCTTAATATGCTTTTTACTTTGTACAGATTTATTATGTCACTTTGAACTTTGCACTAGCTCCACTAGACTATCAGTATCGCGTTTATCTTTAACACCCCCGATTAAAAGTCGTTATGTTAAGAACCTTGTATCTCTTTGAGCATGAATATTAAAAACTTAAATCATTATACTAGTTCTAGAGATTTTTTTTTTAGGACTATCCATTGTTGAAAGTATTAGGGTATTATATGTAAATATTAGAGGGTATATACGTCTTTTGTATTATTACAAATTAACTATAAATACAAGTGGTTTTTGAGAGGTAAGTTAAGTTTTGACCAATCTCTGTCTTTCTATAATATTGTGTTAATTCTGTTAACTTAACATGGTATTAGAGCATTACGATCCTAAGTACAGATCTTAAAACTTTAACCCATTTTATTGTGTAAACATGTTATGAAAATTGGTGTCATTGTTGAGGTGGTGGTGTTATCGAAGTTCTAGTGTGGTGGTGGCATTACGCGGTGGTGGTGGTGAGATATTGTGGTAGTGGTGGTGTTACGTTGTCGGAAATGCCCTCTATAGTGGAGGTTTCTAGTGTGAGGCATCGTCGACATTGGTGGCATCTGTGGACATCAGTGGCTTGTGTGTTCTTTGTGGCGATTGTGACGATTATGGTGGGGTGGCTGCTAGTCGTCGATATCGGTAGCCTCTGTGGTGGTTGCGGTTTCAGTTTTGAGGACTACTCACTTGAGTCCTGATATGTCCCTATCCTCCATGTTATTTGTTCCTCAGTTTCCTTTTAGTTTACTTTCTATTAACAAGATTATCCGTTCTCTCAATTGTTCCGTAATTTTTTATCCTACTTATTGTGTATTTCAAGATCTCAAGACGAAGAGGAAGATTAGTACGGGACATGAAGTTGGTGGCCTATATCAGGGTAACCAGAATACGTTAGACCCCTTACGATCCGTGATCTGGGTCACACGACCCTAAACGTGGGTCATTCGCGACCTGGATTACTCAAATCTTCGACCCCTATCAAACAATTAAACCAAAACTCAGAATCTCAGATTCAGATTCCCAATACAAGCCCTAAACTCATATCAAACGAAATCATTGTAAAGATAAAAAATTGCATAGATTAAACCAAACCGAGTGAAAAATGAAGATTATGCTACATACCCAATGGAACCCACAAAGATTTTCAAATTGTGTTCTTCCTGGTTCAATCAATCGACAGTCGATTGCTTTCGTTTGCTTCGATCTGCTATGGATGGCGTTCGTTTGCCTCGATCGACAGTCGCCGGTGAGTTTGGTTTGGTTCCCATCGAAGACTGGCTCTCTCCGTCGACTTCGCATCTGACAGAATGATCGATCGATCGATCGACTTCTCTCTCTCTCTCTTTGATCGACTTCGCATCTTGATCGATCGACTTCGCATCTCATAGATTGATTTTGTTTCTCTCTCTTTTTCTTTTCTGTCTTCTGTATATAGGACTGATATTGATTTTTGTTTAGAAACGTACTGATATTTTAATAGGAAGAAGCAGAACCGACTCTGCCAAAAAAAAAAAAAAAGGGAACCGACTGAGATATAAAAAAAAAACGCATGCTGGTATTTTTTGAAAAAAAGACGGAAAAAGCCTTTTATTTTACCACACATGTTATCACATCCTTTGGATAAAAAAGTAAAAATACTAATAAACCTACACATTAGGTAGCTGCCTTACTGTTACCTTTTTGTACGCAACAAGCAGCCTAGCAGCATAGATATATATATATATATTTCTGATTTTTACCCTAAACAATACAGCCTGTGTCTCTCTTTTTCTCGCCCTTTCTCTTTCTAATTATTCATTCAATTGTTCTGAATTCCATTAAATTTTTGTTACTTAAAAAAAATGATTTTTGGAAAAAGGAGGGAAGAACAAGACTCTTCACAGGTTGAAGAACAATTCGGAATTGATATTCAGAATTTAGATGATTCTGTTGATGTACAAGAAGTTGAACATATTGAAGTGACAGAATAAGATAACACTAGGCAACCACAAAAAAATCGCACACAGGAAGATCAATTACAAGTTAATGCAAAATTAAAACCATTACTCAATGAAGTCAATTTTATTGGTGCAGTTCAAAGAAAAAATTCATGAGGATCAAAGAGTTGGTCCTGCAAGCATTGCGGTGGTAAATTTACAAGTTCGTATACTCGAATGCATTACCACTTTTTTTGTGCCCCACCCGGGAAAAAAGTAGAAATTAAATGGTGTTAAACATTAATGAATAATTTGATTAAATATGCAAAATTGCGAGAAAGAGTACAAAAAGTAGAAAAAGTAGGAGTTTCTTCATCCTTGAAAAATTCTACATTGATGAAGCGGCAACCTTCACCGACGACAGGATCAATTGAAGATGCATTCAAAATAATGGATCGAGACATGGTTGACTTGAAGGTCATGAGGGGATTATGTGCTAATGGAATCCTATTCAATGTGTTAAGAAATCCTCAATTCAATGAGATGATTTCAGTTATAAATAGAGGACCTAAATGTTACAAGGCTCCCAGCTATGAAAAAGCAAGAACTAAATTATTGGATGAGTACAAAAGAAGTGTTGAAAAAGATTTGATTTCTGTTAAAGATACATGGTATTCTAATGAAGTATCCATTGTATCAGATGGGTGGACTAATGTGAAGCATCAACCATTTATTAATATCATTGCTGCAAATAGTCGTGGAGTTATGTTTTTATATGCCGAGGTTTTTTCGGGGATAGAAAAAATAGGTAAAGCAATTGCTGATTTTTTGTTGAAAGCTATTGAAGAAGTAGGTCCACTAAATGTCATTCAAGTAGTGACCGATATTGCAGCAAATTGTAAACTTGCGGGGAAAGAGGTGCAAAAGGTACACAAACATATATTTTGGTCTCCTTGTGTTGTTCATATTCTGAATATAATTTTTAAAGACTTTTCAAAGGAATTTGAGTGGTTTAGAAATACTTATAGAAGGGGAAAGTCTATTGTTAAATATTTCTTGAACCATACCTATGCATTGGTTATGTTTAGGGCTCAGTCTAAATTGGAGCTATTAAAAGTAGTTAAGACCAGGTTTGCATAGCATTATATTTTATTGAAGCGACTTGTTGACTGTAGAGAGTCCCTTTCAACTACCATTGTTCTCAAGTCATGAAAAGAATTGGTGAAATCTGGGGATGAACATACAAGAAAGTTAGGTGCTTTGGTTACAGAAACCGTTATTAGTGAAGAGGTTTGGGAGGAACTGGAGTATATCATAAGTATCACAAAGCCTATGTTTTTTTCTTATTAAATTTTGTGATGGGGAAGGTCAAAAAATGAGTGAGATTTATGAGAACATGGACAACATGCTTGGTGAAATAAAAGATATTATGAGGGGTGGAAATAAAAGTATCACAGATAGGAGAAGATGAATATTCCTTTGCATTGTCTTGAGTTTGCACTAACACCTCAGTTTTATAATACCCAATATCTTACTAAGCTAGCACCGGTAGGTACAGTTAGGAAAATTCCAAATCAAGATAGAGAGGTCATCATAGGTGTTATGGAAGCTTTTGAAAAGATAGCAGAAGATGTAGAAGAAGTAAAACAATTGAGAGAACAGTATGTACATTTGCACTCGCGAAAGGGTCTTTATGTTATGGCGGCTGCTCAAACAGATGCTGTGACCATGGATGCTATTGATTGGTGGTCGACATATGGTTCAGAAACTCCAGAATTAGCAGAAGTGGCAAAAAAGGTACTAATTTAAATTACAAGTTATTTATTTTTATTGTTAATTATCATTATTAATGTGTCTTATTATTTTTATTGTTAATTATCATTATTAATGTATCTTATTATTTTTATTGTTAATTATCATTATTAATGTATCTTATTATTTTTTTCATAAAAGATGTTATCACAACCAATTATAAGTTCTTCAGCTGAAAGAAATTGGAGCATGTATTCAGTTATTCACAATGTCAAGAGAAAGAGATTGAATTCTACCAGAGCTGACAAATTGGTTTTCATCCATTCAAATATTCGTTTTCAATCACGTTTCAGTGAAAGCTACAAAGATGACCCTTTTAAGAAATAGGATATAGATCTAGAGCACACATATATAAATGATTCTAGTGTGAGATTGGAGGATTTGCGATGGAAATCCTTGGAGGATGACAATACAGATAGTTCTATCATTGCTGGAGACGAAGATTGGGAAACTTCATCCTTACATGTTTCTATGCCCGTCTCTATTGACAAGCCACCTACTAGTTCTAGCAGGCCATCGCTCCGTTATTCTGGATTGCATCAGACTCAAATTAGTAACTTTGCAAGAGGTGGGAACACTGCGAAAGTAAAAGGAAAAGAGTTGACAATTAACTCATGTGTTTCAATTTTTTTTTTTATTATTAAGTAATTTTCATTTGAGACTTGTTAGATGTTTATGAGTGTTATTTTGATTTGTGCATCAAGTAGGAAGTTATTTAATCGCTCTCTAGTGCGTTATTTTTAAATTTTAAGTCATTAAATTTATATGTTGTCTTTTATTGATAATAAAATATGCAATCATTACTTTTTTATACATGATTATTAATTGATGTGTTGTTGTTGGTCTTGATTTGCATTTTATAATGTATATATTTATATTCTTTGTAATAATGAAAACGATCCGAATAATAGTTCAAAGTGAACCGCGACCCAAAATAGCGTACCAACTAAGTCTACCCCCACCGCACTATGTATCGCAAAAAGTAACGTACCCCGCACTTGTACCCGTACCACGTACCCAATCGACCCACGACCCAGGTAACCTTGGTCTATATTACTTTGACCTTGATTCACCTACTCGGGCTTTGTAGACTTTGTTGTCTCCTTTTCAATGACATTGTCATCGTGGACGTTTCTTTCTCCAAAATCTGAAGCGCTAACTTCCCAGTCTTAGTTATGTGTCGTTTGTGTCTTATGAAGCTTGTCAACTTAGTAAGAATCACCATGTGTCCTTTCAGTCTAAAGTCAATAATCGTGTCTAGTCTATTTGAGTTGGTACATTCTGATGTATGGGGTCCAATAAAGAATATTTTATATAATAAATATTCTTATTTTTGTCATTTGTGGATGATTATTCTCGTGTGACTTGGTTGTTTCTTATGACACCTCGTTTTGAATTATTCTCTATATTTGAGACCTTTTGTAAGGAAATAAAAACTTAGTATGATTGTCATATACGTATTTTACATTCTAATAATGCTCAGAAATATGATTTTGATAATTTTTCAGCTTATCTTAGTAAAATAGGTATTATTCATCAGGCGTCCTATGCCTTACACCTCTCTACAGAATGGTGTTGTTGAGCGTAAGAACCATCATTTGTTGGAAGTTACTCGTGTCTTTTTATTCTAGATGAATGTTTCTCGATGTTTTTTGAGTGATGCTATTCTTACCGCTTGTTATCTTATTAATCGTATGTCATCCTCGATGATAAATGGGTAAAGTCCATATTCTGTTTTTTTCTTTGGTAAGTCCTTATTTTTCTTACTTCCTAAAGTTTTTAGGTGTGTCTGTTATTTTTTACAACTTGGGCCCCGAGTTTGATAAACTTGACCCTGAGACAACTAAATGTGTATTTCATTTCTTGGATACTCTCGCACACAAAAGGGGTCTTGTTGCTATAGTCATTTCCTTCGACAATACTGCTGATGTCTCATTTGAGGAATCTGTTTCATATTTTCTAGCACTTGCTTAGCTTTTGGATCTGGACTTTGGGTCGTCTTTTATACCACCACCTTTTTCCTCAATTATCTACTACCTCTATCCCTAAGCACTTACAGGATGCGCTGTCTGATTTGGTTTGGAGGAAAGCCATGGAGGAAGAGATGGATGCCTTACATGATAACAAAACTTGAAATTTTGTTCCTTTACCTTCTGTTAAATGAACTGTTAGTTGTCATTAGGTGTATACTATTAAATTTAATCCAGATGGCTCTATAGAATGTCTTAAAGCCCGTCTTGTTGCAAAGGGCTTTATTCAGACATATGGTGTTGATTATAATGATACTTTCTCTCCTGTTGTCAAAATATCTTTTGTTTGTATCTTGATTTCTTTGGCTATTAATCTTGATTGACCTTTGTTTTAGTTAGATGTCAAAAATGTCTTCCTATATGGTGACTTGGTTGAAGAGGTATACATGGAGCAACCACCTAGGTTTATTACTCAAGGGGAGTATGGTAAGAGTGTATGTTGGTTAAAAAAAGTTTTGTATGTTTTGAAGCAATCACCTCAGGTATGGTTTGATAAGTTTTCAGATGCAGTTTTAGAATTTGGTCTTCTTCGATATCAAACAGACCATTCTGTCTTTCATAGATAGACGGATGTCAGATATGTTTTATTGGTAGTTTATGTAGATAATAGTGTGATTATTAGAAATGATTTTGAGGGGATTGTCAAGTTAAAACCTTCCTGTAAGGCTAATTTTATACTAAGGATTTGAAAAAACTCAGGTATTTCTTAGGTATTGAGGTGGCTCGATCTAAACTGGGTATTTGTTTATCCTAGAGAAAATATGTATTTGACATTTTAGAAGAAGCAGGTTTGCTGGGTGGCAGACCAATTGATGTTCTTATGAATTTGAATCAGAAATTGTTGATGGATGATGGTGCACTGTTTAAGAATTTGGGTCAGTATTGCAAGTTGGTTGGGAAGTTCAAGTATCTCATTATTATTCGACTGGATATTTCCTATGTAGTTAGTATAGTAAGTAAATTTATGGGATGTCCTAGAATACCACATTGGGAGGTAGTTGCTCATATTTTACGATATCTTAAATGTGCTCCTAGCCTTAGGTTGTTATATCGAGCTAATGGACATTTTAGAGTGGAAGGTTTCTCAGATGTTGATTAGGCTGACTCTCTTTCTGATCGGAGATCAACCACTGGTTATTGTACTTTCTTAGGAGGTAACATTGTCTCATAGAAAATTAAGAAATAACTTGTGGTAGCGAGATCTAGTGCTGAGGCTGAGTATAGGGCAATGACACATATAACTAGTGAGTTGACGTGACTGTTACACTTTTTCTAGGAAATTGGATTTCCAGGTCAACTTCCTTTACAGTTGTTCTGTGACAACCAGAGACTTATCTATATCGTTGTCAATTCAGTGTTTGATGAGAGAACCAAACATGTTGAGGTTGATTGTCATTTTATTTGAGGCAAGATAGTAGCTGGAGAGATTACGACCCTATTTGTGAAATTTGAAGATTAGCTTATAGATATATTTACTAAAGCATTGAGTCGTACATGTCTTATAGTAATTTGTTCCAAGCATGTATTATATAATATATATAGTCCAACTTGAGGGGAGTGTTGAAAGTATTAGGGTATTATGTGTAAATATTAGAAGGTATATACGTCTTTTATATTATTACAAGTTAACTATAAATACAAGTGGCTTGTGAGAGGCAGGTTAAGTTTTGACCACTCTCCGTCTTTTTCTAATACTGTGTTAATTCTCTTAACTTAACACGTATCATTATTCATGGTGGTGATGCCAAACTATGCATATCATATGGTTCCACCTTGAACCAATTTACCTAGTAACCATTCAATAGTATTATTATTTGGGTATACTTACAGGTTCCATAATCACTTTCTTGATGAGAAATTTGGATGCCCTTTTCATCTCATCTCTCAGTTCTGGTTCAGGAAAGGATCAACGCAAGAATCGTACTTCGAAGCAGTCTCTGGAGTTTTCTCTTATTCGAACGGGTTTTGCTAGAAAATAGAATTTCATATTGAGCTCAAAATATACGCTATTGGGATGAGATTGCTCCTACTAGCTCTCCTGTGAGTTTTCTCGCGTATGGCTCAAGTGGCGAAGGCCACAAGTAGTGAATTTAGAATATCGTATTCCTTTATAATGAAAGAAGTTGAAAAGAAGTTGTTAATAATAGATTACCTAAAGAAATAGGTAAAATAAATTTTCACTCAAGATTTAATAGTTGGTCCATTCTCAGAGTCGGTAAAGTCCATCTTGTTGTGATATAAATGAACAAGAATGCATAAGTTTTAGCTAATATAATAAATATACCAATTACTAATTATTGTTCCACAGACTCTTGTTCTGATTCTACATATTGATCGTTTTGAACTAATACAAAACTTTTAGATGGAATATTCACATTATGTATAATATCTTCACTCTCAAAAGTTACATATAAGTCTATAGAACACAGATGTCCATGACACGTAAATGTCAATTGTCCCAAATCCTAATTGAATTTTATTTTTTCATTAGAAGGGGCTCACACCGGTTCTGTAGTACCCCTGTGAATACTCCACCAGTTGTTGGAGCCATTCAAATAAGTTTTTTCACGTGTAGTTTGGATGTGATGGTTGTAATATTGTTTAGGAATACTTTTAGATCCATTTTGAAGGTCATGATAGCAGCTTCCATGATTTGAACCCTAAAGGGTAGAAAAATATTACATGGTGGAGGATAGGGATGTTCAAATTTCCGATTAGCTACAATTTCCTACCCTACCTAACCTTATTGAATGGTTGGTCGAAAAAATCGGATATATATAGGTAAATTAAAAACCCTAATTCCATAACCATATGGTTTAAACTTAAAATAATTTTTATTGTATTTGTGCAACAATTATGATGGATTGATGTTTATACTTTCTTATGTTTTATTATAATTCTTGTTGTAATTGTTTTAGGTTTTAGTGTTATTGGTTTATTATGTTGTTAAATTGGTGCATGTTATTTAATTGGATTGTTAAAATGATTCAAAAATTAATAACTACAAAAGTGTTCACCTGATTTCCTACCCGAGCTTCTACTCGATTAATTTGATTGGAAGTCGAGTAGGAATACCACACTTAATCGGGTAGGGTAGACCAAGAAAAAGTTCTTCCGCAAAGAATTGGGTAGGAAGACAAAAGACCACATTTTCTACCCGTAGGGTAGGGTGAACACCCCAAGTGGAGGATAAGTGATTCTATTGCTACATATTTCAAGCACCTTTTGTCGTGATAATTCTAATTTCTTCATAAACGCAAAACCTTCCCTCCTTGCACTCAACTTTTTTGTCATCGCATTCTGAAATAAATCCTAAGCAAGTGATGCTCCAGCCATATAAAGGGTGATGTGATGAAGGTATTGTGGAGTTTTGTTTTTCATTGTGGAGTGACTAAAGTTAACGATAAGGAGACTTTCATTTGTTTGATTTTGAACAAGCATAATTCTTTGAAAATCAATGATCTTAGGTTCATAAGTTTTGGTTTTCGCAAGAATTTAACAAAGGTTCTATAGGTAAGATTGAGAGAAGTTTTGGGTGATGCAATCTCAAAATAGCAGGATGTTTTTGTAAATAGTAGATAAATTCTAGATATCAATTTGGTTCCAAATGAAGTTGTGGAGCAATAGAGCGCGAAAGGTTGGGAAGGGAGTGTACTTCAAGTTGAGTTTGAAAAAGGTTACAGGAATGTGGATTTGGATTTTCTTACTTCAACCTAGATGTCAAATATTTTATGTGCACAGACAGATGTTGGATCAAGGGGTTTTTAAGTTTTATGAATTTTTCGATTATTATTAATGGTAAGCTGAGAGGGAAATTCAAACTATGCGGGAGATTGGACTGGGAAATTTGTTGTCGTATTTTTTTTTTTGTTTGATTTTTGAAGGTTTTAGTTGATTAATGGTTAGTGTGAGGGATTCTAATTTAGTTGAGAAAGATTTGTAGTGAAGAATTAAGTTGATGTATCCACTTAAAGTTTGTTAATGACGCAATCTTCTTTTTATCATGATATATGCAAAAATTTCAATATTTAGTAGACCTTATTGAATTTTTTAATTTGTCATCAAGTGTGAATATTCCAAACGGGGCAAGTTTGAAGGGTTAACAAATAGGTTAGATATGTGTTAGAAGAATTGCCATTGAAATATTTGGGGTTTCCGTGGGAGGAAAGTCCTGTCATTGGGTTTTTGGGGTCCACTATAGGGAGCACATACATAGGAGATTGGATGGATGGAAAATGACCTTTTTATTTGAGGGCAAGAGGCTTATTTTTTTAGTCTATTTTGATATTATCCCTATCTATTTTTTTTTATCTCTTTTAAAAATTTCAAGAAAGGTAACAAAAATAGTATAGAAGAAGATTATTGGTTTTTTAATGGAGAAGAAGTGGTAAAAGGGAGAGACGTCACTTAATTAGCTCTGATGTAGTAACTAAATCTAAAATGGAGGTGGGACTCGGAGTGGGGTATTTGGTTAAGAGAATTAGAGTGTTGTTGGGAAAAATTGTTGTGGAGTTTTTTGTTAAAATAGGGACTTCAACCCATTGGATGAGAGTCAAATGTAGTGGTAAGGAATTCTTTTTAATGTCCTTGGAAATTCATCTTTCAACATATGAGTTGTTTCACTAGATATGTTATGGTGGGTGTAGGGAATGGGTAAAAATTGTTGTTGGCATGAAATATGCGGAGGAGAGTAATTGATTGCTTCTTTGTTTCCTCCGCTATATGGATTATCTTTGGGTTCATAATATAACACAGTTGCTAGTCTGGATTGTTTTTCCCACTCCCAGGTTGGTGGAATTTGAATTTCTAAGAATTTGAGTGAAAGTGAAATTGTGAAACTTTTATCTTTGTTATTGTTACTTGGATTCGGGTCTTTGAAGTCATCGTTTTTAATAAAAGTTTAAGAATTCTTGATTTTTCAGGGATATTTTCTTGTAAATCTGCCTTCCACTCATTGATTGATAATCAACTATAATCTAATTTTTAAAGCTTTTAGGATGATTTGGAAGGCTGAAGTGTTTGTTAAGGTATCTATATTTGAATGAATTGTTGCTTATTGTTGGATAAGCAATACCCTTGCATGAAGACGCTCTGCAATTCCAAAAATCAAACATTGATCGTGCAACATTTATATTTTAAATAATAATTTATTTTTACTTTTATTTTCTTTTCTTTAATTATGCAATCTAAAATTAAAGTGGGTAGAGAGGAGAGAGGTAGGGGAGAGATAAGGGAGAAAAGAGGTAGATGTGACTTATTGAGATTATCTGGCATTAGGGAGTGTACCGAATCAATTGGCTGATATTGGGGACCATGCAGAGAAGATGATGTTTTTGGACGGAAAAATGTTTTTTGCAATGAGTTTTGTACCGTTAGATGAAATTGGATTCATCTCAACCGTTGTTGTTCATTTATAAATGTGCAATTTAAATTGCTAGCTGTAATATTAGATAGAAGATAAATGGTTGTGATTTGATTCAAAAGAGAAAGTCAAATTCTTCTCTTTCTCCTCCATCATGTGTTATGTGTAGAATTTATAGTGTGAGAGTTTTCTTGAATTGGATAGTGGGAGTGTTCTTTATCTCTTTCTTCATTTGTCATATTGCATTAAATTTGTTGATGGATTTAGCTATTCTACAAGGTTGTGTTTTCCTATCATACATTGGAAGTTTGTCAGTGTGGAATTTTTGGCTTGTTTGAATGGGAATATTTGATGATAAATGTATAAGGAGATTCTGTTGGATTGAGTGAAAGTTGTTGGCTTGGCTTCTGTATGGGTAGCGGTTACCAAGGAGTTTCAGAATACCCGTGGTGGTTTTCTTTTGTAGTTATGTTGTTTTATCTTCTTTACTTTACTAGTGTTTGGATTTCTTTTCTGCCATACTCGTACATTTTCCTACCTTTAATTAAAGTTTTCATCTCTTATTAGAAAAAAAGTTCCGCTGTGATAAGATACTGTTGGTATTTAATCTTCACTTGTTGGACAAATACTGACTTACGTGGCAACCTGAGAACCCTAGAAAATTCTTGGCACTTTTGTTAAAGGATAAGCCTCGAAGAGTTATAACTTAGAAGTCTTTTGGGATGGTTTTAATACTGTTGAAGTCATGGGATATATATTGCGACTCCTAGTCACGAAGACATATCCTTAGTCCTCAAGAAGTGAGAGGCATGGAATTTGCTGTGCTTCGATTTTAGATTTTTGAAGTCAGGGGGACTGTCTTAATCCCAGTCGCTCTTTCTTTTTTGTCCCTATATTCTTCTACAACCAAAATACTAAATAGGGATTGTAAGCACCATCATGTGTTGGATGGATTTTTCATGATAGTTGGGTTATGTTGTTTAGTCGACTAAAGGTCTACGAGATAACTGCAACACAAACTTAACTTTGAGGCACCAAATTCTAGATAGTTGTGGAATAACGTGTGAAGTGACAGTTTAGCCAAAATGACATATGGTGATGAATGATTGATGGTAGGCAAGAAAATTCAAGAAGCAAAAACGTTCCGCAGAATTTGAAGGTGCTTATGGAGGATAAGGCATAGGATATTCAATTAAGTTGGTGGGCCTTGGGCAGGAATACTGCTGAGTGCACCCATGAACGCTACGAGGGAGAATGCTATAGGAGTGGGTGATAGCCACAAAGGGCTCAGGATCAAAATAGGTTAGAAAATACATGATGACCTATAATTTAATGGCGGAAATGCCCCCCAGGAAGGCTCAATGGCAGAAGAAAATTTATATGCATGGCCCCAATCCCAAGTACTTGGGATCTAAAAAAGGCCTTTTCCGTAGGAAAGGTATGTATAGAGCTTTTTTACTGTGACCAAGTCCATGTAACTTAATAGACCTTACTAAGTCAAATATGAATCATTTATATATTTTTTCTGCTAGGCTAAAAAGGGTAGGAGGCTAGCAGTGTTGATCCATACCCGCATTTTGGTGAACCCTATATATAACGGTACACCAGGAAAACGTTAGATTAATGAAGCACCCCGCGTGCTACACTTCCGACCTTCCACCCAGCCAGTGGCTTTGTTCCCTTATTTCAACCGTGGGCCATTGACTCATCACTTGTCATTAGTGAATCAGTTATTTCATTCAATAAAGCCAATAAAGGCAATGGGAGATAGAATCATAGAAACAAAAGTATATAAAGTGGTGTAAATGATCTTCAAGTTTTTTTCACTTGTCCATTGGTTATATACCTTTTTTGTTTTGCTTTTTGTGGATAAATAAGCATCGTCAAAGATCAAAATTTCGTTTCGGTGCATAGTTTCAGTGAGTTTGGAGACAAAAACGTTTGGATAATGTTTCAGAAATATTTCAGAAACAAGAGGGAAACATAGAAATATTGGTTGAAACATTCCGAAACATAGGTCAAAACGCACTAAAACACCTCAACACATAGAAAATTTGATATTCAATTATTGATTCGTTTCGGACGTTTCGACACGAAATGTAATTCCTTGAGCACCGTAGTCCAATTTTATAGTAGACATCAGATTTTGTTTTATGTTTCACATCTAGAAACAAGGCTGATTTGATATTTCCTCTTTATGGCTTCTATTCTTTCTAGGCATATTGTGAATCGGATTATGAACTTACATGCTCCAGGTAAGCCAAAGATCATTAATTTTCTCTCTGTAAGTGATTAGAATTTATTTTACAGGACATTACTCTAAATGTGTCATATTTTCTACTGGTTTTAGAATGGTCTGGTGAAGTACGAGGCATCACGTATTCAGCTGATGGCAATTCTGTATCTGTTATCTATCGTGTAACACTTTATGGGACTGATGCTGAGGTATCATTTTCACTTTGTGCTTAAAGTGTGTTTGTGTCCAATTATACATGGGGATAAAGGTGTGTCACTCCTTGGTCATGGTTTTGAAAATTCTCTTTATATTTTTCAGTTAATAAAAACCATAATTATTGATTCTTTAATTTCTGTTGTATGAGTCAGTGCAAATGTTTTGCTGTTACTTCCAATTATTATTGCCATTTTGCTTGGTGCTTAATGCCACTAGGTTACTGATCAGAAAATCATTTAGATGTCTTTGTTGTTCTCAGAGACCCATTGATAATGCTTGTTTTCTTTATTGCCATCTCATGGGAACCACTGGGAAATAATTTTGAGCTAAAAAAAACTGATATTGATCAAGCTTGGGATTGGGTTATGGAGGGTAGCCATGGTAACTAGCTAGACATGCTTGGTGCGTATGCCTATATTTGCGAGGCTATGAAGGATGGACACTCTTTTGAAGGAGAGAGACACACATCGGACACTCTCAGACACTTGCCCGAAACTCTTTTATCGGTGTCCATAATTGAAAGATTAAATTTTTATTTCAGATACATGTCCGACATTCCTCTAGTGACATGTCCAACACATATTTAGGTTCTATCTACCATAGCTATCAAAATCGTACGATTCACGATTCAATTCATACAATTCGGTTTGATACAGGTACAAAACAATTCGTATTTTATATGAGAATCATTTTAGAGTTGAATTGCACCTGAATTGTACGATTCGATTCATATCTCACGAATTGCACTATTCAATTACTTTTTTTTAATCCTAAATTTTTGGCAAAATGATGTTTTGTCTGCTGAATAGTAAAACGATGTTGTTTTGTTTGTATACGAACGCACACCCTAATAAAAACTCAGGGTTCGTTTGGTAACGTTTTTGCTTTTGTTTTTGTGTCTTCAAAAAACAAAAAACAGAGACAATTTTTTATCTCTGTTTTGTGATAAACACTGAAACAGAAAACATGTTTGGTAATCATTTTTGTCTATCAAATTATGAGAATAAAAACAGAAAACATGTTTGGTAACTATCTCAAGTTTTATCATAAATATGTTTTATAATACCTCTAGTTGTTCATACGTGTAGTTGTACCCCATGCTTAATTGCATGTTTCTTACGAGATTTTTCCACCCAAGTTTGGTAAAAGTAGTATTTGGTCTATTCCCCGCTGCTACTTTCCTATCCATCAAGTCAATGAAAAGTGTCTCCTTATCGGACGTCCATAAGGCTACATTTTTTTCATTGTCAACCTCTACGACCTCATCATCGTGGGTTTGTTTGTTACCCGTTTGCATCTACAACAATTTTTGTAATGCATTGATAGTCAAAAGAAAAGGTGAAAAGAATAATTGTAACCACCATCAATACATCATCATCCTAATATGAGCATCATTTAGTTAGTAGGCTTAATAATTAACCAACTAATTAGCAAGTAATCTGTACTGGGGGCCTGCAGTGAGCTGGAGGTTTAGTGCTGCATGCCTTGTTGCCTGGGCAGTGGGTGTGTATTCTTCTGGCAGCTGGTCAGGTCTGCAGTTTTTGATCAATGGGCAGTTTCTCTGTGATGGTTTAAAGTGGTAGAGGTTTATGCAGTCATATGCTGGTGTGATGTGGCTGCTGTGGTTTATGATGATGGGTGTTGTGATGCAGGGCTGTGCTGGGGGTTTCTCTGCTGTCTGTGCAGGGATGGTGCAGGGATGGTCCAGCTGGTTTATGGGGTTGCTCCCAAGTATTTAATCTAAGGGCTTTAATCCTGTTGAACGATTAAAGCCAACTTATGTTGGCATTTTTTCTTCTGCATCAGGCACTTGGATGTGGTTTGTGAGGATGGTCTGTGCTGTATGCCTTCTGTTTTGGACAACAAAGGAGCTGGGCTGGGACGCAGAGCCATTATTCAATAACTGTACACGTTCTGTTATGCTTTTGAACAGATTTTCTGTTTTTTTGTACAGTTTGCTGTCTGAATTTTTTCAGACAGTTACTGTTTTCCTTTTACAGTTAATGGTTTTGCCTCTTGTAATTTTTGGATTCCCTCAATATATTTCTTTAAAAAAAAAAAGCCATTGTCAATCAACAGAAGCTAATAAGAACATTGATTGTAGTAGTTATCATCCATCAAGGAGCAAACAATAACCTCTCAAGCAACTAAAGCATTAAAGGGGTCTCTAACAAAAGCATCAACAAAGCTTCAAACCCAGAAATTGAACAAATATTGAATTACAATCCACAGGAAGCAAGCACAACAAAAATAGATATATGCTAGAAACCAGAATTTGATGAAATAAAAATGAAGCAAAAATAATTTAATGTCAACTTTGAGAGAGGAGCTAACTTGGACCTCGATCGGTTGGATTTCTCTGCAAGTGCTGTAGTCAACCCTTTGTCTAGATTTGCAATTCTGATAACAAACCATCAAACATGTTTAAATCTACAAAATTCATGAATGGGAATCCACATGAACACTAAATCAAATAGCAAAAAAAAAAAATAGACATTCAATCATATGTTTTCTACGCAAAATTCCAAATCAGATAAAAAAATGCAGATAAACAAAAAATACAAATCTATGTAGATCTATGCATAGATAAAAAATGCAGATAAAAAATATACAGATAAAAAAAATACGATTAGGGGTTTTTATGTAGATCTATGTATATATATACATATATTTATGCAAATACAAATGTACAGAACACACACTCACACACACAGAGAACACACACATACACACACAGATGGATCTGTACACAAAACACACGAACTCTCACACATAGACCCATTTGCCTAAATCCCCAAATTTTTAGGGCAAAATGAAAAAAAAAGCCCTTGTCTGTGATGGATCTGCACACAAAACAGACATTCACACACAGTCACACACAGAGACACAATAAAACACAGATCTATTCTAATATAATGGAACAGATCTATTCTAATATAATGGATACACTTACCTTACCTTAACAGCGAGGAGATTGATGGAGGAGATGGTTCTTCGTCAGGAGATCGAAGGGGAAGCCTCTTCTTTGTCCAATCTTCTGGGCTCACGCCATCGCAAGACACAAACGAAGAGAAGAAGAGAGAATCGTTTATTCGAAGGGTTGGTTGTAATAGAGAGAGAGACGATTGAGAATAAATGAAAAAATTCACAAAAGCCCCATATTTATAGTCATAAAAATAGTGCTAATTTGTTGTTGACAGGGGTCGAAGTGGAGACCTCATTAAACTCTTTTACGCGTGTTTCGTGTGTTTTCTAGAATAAAAATTTTTTGTTTCCATTTTTGTCTTTGTCTCCAATACAACGAAAACAAAACAAAACAAAACAAAAAACAGTACACAAACATATTTTTGTTTTGATTTTGTACAAAAATTCAAAACAAAAACACAAAACACGGGACAAAAACAGAAAACAAACATACCCTCAATCTCTTTACTCGTTCTCTCTCTGATGTTGTCTAAAACTTGTCTTGCATTGTCTAAAGCTAAATGTCACGGGTAAAGCTCTCGCATCATCGGTTGATTTTTGCTCTCAATTCTTTCATGAGTAGTTTGTTGGGTTCTAATATGTTGTTTCAAAATATTGCCTTGTATGTTTTTTTTCAATCAATTTTCTTATTTGTTCTTTTTTTATTCAAGTTTATAACCTAATCTATACTGGGTGTCACTATTTTGGTTCTTGAATAGCCTTGATTATTTAATGATTTTTTTTTCAAGTTGTTGAATTTGAAAATGATTAAGTAAAAGATAGAAAAGAAGCAAAAGACTACTGTCTTTCCATTTAGACGACGTAATTATGTCAATTGATTATTTTTAAAATGTAATAATGTTCAATATTTAATATTTTGTTCATTTTAAATATGTAGTATTATTTTTTATTTTTGTTCAAATTTTGTGTCAAATCTTACGATTCACGATTCCCAAATTTAGGATTCCAATTCACGATACGAATTCGATTTGAGAACTATGGTATCTACTACTAAAATATAAACAATGTGTTGACATGTAATTGAAAAAACTTAAAAATTTGATAAATGACTATCTCTAGAAAGTGACAAAGGACTATCTTATACCATGGAAGAATATACGATTGCTCAAGACTAGGTATGTTAAATTTGTGCCTAGAATTAACTTATAAAAGCAAAAAAAATGCATAAATTTTTGCTAAATTAGAGGAATTTAGATTGTTACACATTGTCTATGAAAAAATCAATGGTTTTTGATTACTATGATTCTGTAGTCTAAAAATTCACACTAGTTGACTATTTCTTATATTGAATTTCTTGTGAATAATATTATAAATACTTCCATGTTTGTGACAAACTATGAAATTTATTTGCAGTGTGTACTCGAAGTGTCCATATCCTACTTTTTAGAGAAATGTTGTTTTCGCGTTGTAATCGTGTTCTGTTTTCGTGCTTCTTAGCTGCAGGGATCAAGACTGGTGGTGCTTAATTGATATTTTTGATTATTATAGGAAATAATCAAGAACTTACTAACTTTGTCGCAATTTATAGGGCCTTCAATAACCTTCAAAATCCCAATTTCAATTCTTAGAGATAGTTGTTAGTTTTTCTATTATGTTGCAGCCAAGTCTATCGCATTCATATTTTTCTTTCTATTTTTTTTTTTTGCGATTTTAAAAATAAGGTTTAGTATCTATATCACTTACAAAAGTCTACTAACTTCAACACTTTTGTTTTCATGATAAGGACAATTTCACCATTGATTTAAGGATAATTGTAGCTTGTATCCTCAAAGATTAGATTTCTTACATTGCTCCCTCAATGTATTAATATTGTTGCAATGTGGCCTTGTTGTTAACTTTTCTTGCTCATTTCGTCAAAAACAACCCTATTGACATTGACATAATGAGCAATGGAAGCTAACAGTAGGGCCACATTGCAATACTTTTAATTCATGGAGGGTACAATGCGGAAAATTTAATTTTTGAGGGTATCTGAAATTCTTAAATCTTTTAAGGTGCAAGCCCTTGATTTAATGGTCAAACTTTATGCATTCTATTTTCTCCCTCATATAATAAAGACAAATTTTTCATAGATTTAGCGTTTAGACTTTGAGAATAAATAAGTGATCCTTTCAAGAGCCAAGCAGGACACATTTTAGTAGAAGGGTTATAGTGCAGAATGATGTGCGAGGAGGATTGATGCGCCGAGCGAAATCAATCCCTTCACTCTCAATAAATACCCATTACAGTGAGGGCATTGTTAGCAAATAATCGGATCCACGATTATTTAACAGTAGTCCTTCATTAGAAAGAGCTTTAGTGAGTCCACTGGACTCCCTAAATTTTCTTATCTGTCCCCCAAAACTCTTTCATCTTGCAATTTTTATGTATGTGCGTGTTCTTTGAATTTGAAGTGTTCTTAGAGTATGTTATTCTTATAATTTGTTATTTGTAAAGTTTGTATTTTGGTGCTTACAATTCGTGTTTGTTCATGTCACGTCCGCCCCCTTCTCTTTAGGGTGTTAGATGTAATGGATTAACATAGTATATTGAAGAGGAACCAAGAGGTCAAAAGCTTGACCTAGTTCTCATATATCATTGTATTTATAGTTAACTTACAAGAATAAGAATTGCATAAACTACCCTAACACTATTAACAATTTACACATACTATCCTAATACTCTTAACACTCCCCCTGAAGCTGGACTATATATATCATATAATCCAAGCTTGGAATAAATCGTTGTAAGACGTGCACGACTCAATGTTTTAATAAACATATCTACAAGTTGATCTTCAGATTTCACAAATGGGGTCGCAATCTCCCCAACTACTATTTTGTCTCGAATAAAGTGACAATCAACATCAATATGTTTGGTTCTCTCATGAAACACTGGATTGGCAGCGATATGGATAGCTGCTTGGTTGTCACAGAACAACTGTAGAGGAGGTTGAACTAGAAACTTAATTTCCTAGAGGAAGTGTGGCAGTCAAGTCAACTCACTTGTCGTATGCGCCATTGCCCTATACTCAACCTCAGCACTGGATTTTGTTACCAAGGATTTTTTTACTTTTCCATGAGACAACATTACCTCCTAAGAAAGTACAATAACCAGTGGTTGATCTCCGATCAGAAGGAGAGTCAGCCCAATCAGCATCTGAAAAACCTTCTACTCTAAGATGTCCATTAGCTCGATATATCAATCCAAGTCCAGGAGTTCGTTTAAGATATCGTAGAATACGAGTAATGGCCTCTCAATGTGGTACTCTAGGACACCCCATGAATTAACTTACGATACTATTTGTATAAGAAATTTCTGGTCGAGTAATGGTGAGGTAATTGAGTTTTTCAACCAATCTGCGATACCGACCCAGATTCTTAAATAAAGCACCATCATCCATCAATAGTTTCTGATTCGGATCTATAGGAACATCAATCGGTCTGTCACCCAACAAACTTGCTTCCTCTAGCATGTCAATTGCATATTTCCTCTGTGATAAACAAATACCTTGTTTAGATCGAGCCATTTCAATTTCTAAGAAATACCTGAGTTTTTTCAAATTCTTAGTATGAAATCGATCTTGCAAGAAGATTTTTAACTTAGCAATCCCCTCGGAATCATTTTCAATAATCATAATATCATCTATATAGACCACCAATAGGACATATTCAACATTTGTCTGTCTGTGAAACACAGAATGATCTGTTTGGCATTGAAGTAGACCAAATTTTAAAACTATATTTGAAAACTTATCAAACCATGCCCTCGATGACTGCTTCAAACCATATAAAGATTTCTTTAACCGGCATACAATCTTACCATACTCCCCTTGAGCAGTAAACCCAGGTGGTTGTTCCATGTATGCCTCTTTAACCAAGTCACCATGTAAGAAGGCATTCTTGACATCTAACTGAAACAAGGGCCAATCAAGATTAGCAGCTAAAGAAATCAAGATACGAACAGAGAAAATTTTTGCAACAGGAGAGAAAGTGTCCTCATAATCAACACCATAGGTCTGAGTAAAGCCTTTTGCAATAATTCGGGCTTTGAGACGCTCCACAGAACCATCTGGATAAAATTTAACAGTGTACACCCAACGACAACTGACAGTTCGTTTACCAGGAGGTAAAGGAACGAGATCCCAAGTCCCATTATGATGTAAGGC
Organism: Ilex asprella; assembly: GCA_023539305.1. Taxonomy (NCBI): domain Eukaryota; kingdom Viridiplantae; phylum Streptophyta; class Magnoliopsida; order Aquifoliales; family Aquifoliaceae; genus Ilex; species Ilex asprella. Next base: position 33,586,159 of record CM042184.1, on the reverse strand, counting down.
ATCCATCTCATCCTCCATAGCTTTCCTCCAACCCAGATCAAATAAGGCATCTTGTAAATGCTTAGGAACAGATATAGAGGATAATTGAGAGGTAAAATAATAGAAGACAGGAGACAAGACATCATATGAAACAAAATGAGCAATTGGATGATTAGTAACACACGAATGAGTAACTTTCCAAAGGGCAATAGGTAAAAAGTCTAAATTACTTGATAGATTAGGATCAGAAGGCGTCGAGGATGACGCGAGTACACACGAAGAGGTAAAGTAAATGGTAACATAGTGGACAGCGGGATGTCTGAAGATGATGGAAGGGATAGTGGTACAAAAGATGATCCAAAGTCAAGATCCAAAGGCCGAGAAGGTGCTGAAAAATATGGAACAGATTCCTCAAATGTGACATTGGCACTAGTAAAGTATCGTCTCAGAGAAGGACTGTAGCAGCGATACACCTTCTGTGTGCGAGAATAACCAAGAAATACACATTTGACAGCGCGAGAGTCAAGTTTATTAAACTTATGACCCAAATTGTGAACATAACAAACACATCCAAAAACCTTAGGAGTTAGAAAAATAAGGGCTTACTAGGAAAAAGAACAGAATATGGACTTTGCCCATTTAATATAGAGGATGACATACGATTAATAAAGTGACAAGCAGTAAGAACATCACTCCAAAAATACCGGAGAATATTCATCTGAAATAACAGGGCACGGATAATTTTCAACAAATAATAGTTTTTGTATTCAGCAACACCATGCTGTGGAGATGTGTAAGCACATGAAGTCTGATGGATAATGTCAATTTTACTAAGATAAGCTGAAAAAAGATTGATTCATATTTCCGAGCATCATCAGAACCTAAAATATGTATACGACAACCATACTGAGTTTTTATTTTCTTACGAAAGGTTTCAAATATAGAGAATAATTCAGACCGAGCTCGCAACAAAAACAACCAAGTCACACGAGAATAGTCATCAACAAAGGACACAAAATAAGGATATTTATTAGATGAAATATTCTTGATTGGACCCCATACATCAGAGTGTACCAACTCAAATGGACTAAACACACGACTGTGGACTCTAGACTGAAATGACGCACAGTGATGCTTACTAAGTTGACAAGTTTCACAAGACAAAGACGACACAAAACTCAGACTTGAAACTTGGCGCTTCTGGAACTTGGCGTTTCAGATTCTGGAGAGAAAGATGTCCAAGACGACAATGCCATTCAAAAGGAGACAACGAGGTCTGTAGGGCCCGAGTAGGGGAATCAAAATCAAAGTAATATAGACCACCAGTTTCATGTCCCGTACCAATTTTCCTCTTCGTCTTGAGATCTTAAAAGACATAATAAGAGGGATAAAAGGTTATAAAACAATTAAAAGAACGTGTAATTTTACTAATGGAAATAAAACTAAAAGGGAACTGAGGAACAAATAACACGGAAGATAGGGACACATCAGGACTCAAATGAATAGTTCGAGACCTGAAATTTTAGAATAAGTACCATTAGCAAGAGTAACATTATGTGTGGAAGTAGCAGACTGATAAGTAAAAAAAATATCAGACGCACCAGTCATGTGGTCAGAAGCGCCAGAGTCTATGATTCGGGGACTGCGAGTGGAGGACAGTAAACAAGTGGAAGCAATACGTGACTGGGCAAAAGTAGCAGTGGATGGAGATGAGGTAGCCTGTTGCTGGGACAGGAACTGAGCATACTCCTCTCGTGTAATAGTAACCGATCCAGTGTGCGGTGGAACCAACCGAGGTATGGAAACAACAACAGAGGTATCATCCTGATAGGAAGCCTAATTCGCAACACTGCAAGGTTTTTCATGTAAATCCTAACAAAAGTCAATAGTGTGCCCTCCACAGCCACAATGAGTACAGGAACGAGGTCTACTATGGCCTTCACGACCACCCGTATGATCTCTACTACAACTACTACGACCACCTCGATGACTATTACTGTGACTACTAGGAACCACAAGAGTTGAGCGGTTAGTGGAGACACCCTGATTGATGCACGAATTAGATAAAGTAGCACGCTGTACGCGAGAGAAAACCTCAAGTAGTGAGGGAAGACTAGAACCATCCAAAATTTGAGAACGAATAGCCTCATATTCAGGTTTCAGTCATTCCAAAAATTTAACAACATTCATGTCCTCATGTTGTTTTTGCTAAACTGCTGCATCAGTAGTAAACGGATGGTAGGTCATCTCCTCACAGACTCTCCGAACATGAGAGTAATAATCCTCAACGCTCAGAGTACTCTGTTCCAGCCGGAAGTACTCCTTGCACACCTCATAAGCTCGGGTAAAATTATTGGTAACAGAATACATAGTGGCCAAGTGATCCCATATCTCCTTGGCAATGTCAAGATAAAGCAATGTAGAACTAATACTAGGCTCAATGCTATTCAATAATAAAGAAATAATCTGAGCGTCCTCTTGTTCCCACTGATCATACCCAGGAGCATCTTCCTTAGGTTTCGGATTCATCAAATACTTTTTAAAACCTTTGCCTCAAAGAAAGACTTGAACGGATCGGGACTATAAAATATAGTTGGTGCCATTGAGTTTAACAGAAGTCATGGGACCATTGATAATAGTCGGAAGAGTAGAGGTAGGTGGCAAAGATGGAGTAAAGGACCTGGTATCTTGCTTGGGGTCCATAGTAGTGCAACAAATAACAGCTAAGAAGCCGCTGGAATGCGGAACCGGAGGATAGAAGGCTACTAGAATACTGAACCGGACCGGATGGGGCTCCTGGATTGTTGAACCGGACCGACTGGAGCTCCTGGACTGTTGAACCAGACCGGCTGGAGCTCATGGACCGCTGAACTGGACCGGCTAGGGCTCCTGGACCTCTAAACCGGACCGGATAGAACTACTAGACCGCTGAACTAGACCGGGTCTTGGGTTGGACTTAAAAGACTGGGTTAGTGGGCTGGGCTTAAGACTTGGGCTAGATCGGGTGACCTCCTTCCCCTTTTTTTTAAAAGGATTTTAAACCCGTTTGATTCGGGTCTGGTATCCAAACCCGTTGGATTTGGGTCTTCTTCTTCATTGATTAGTGTTTCAGTAAACCCTAATCGCGACTGCGCCTCACCACCACGACGAACACCAAACGACGGCGAGGCCTCTACAACTAGCGACACTCCACCATAGTAACACGAAAGCTTCGACGACACCACCACAACCGCGACAATGGTACCACCACAATAGTATCACCACCACCACAATGGAGATCACCACCACACGCGACAACATCACCACAATGCCACGATGGCTCCTACAGTGGCTTTTACCAAAAATACCACCACCACCACAGCAACGACAACAGTGACTTTTACCAACAATGCCACCACAAAAACAGTACCAACTCCACAACAATGAAGAGTTAATTTATTTAGAATATATTTAGGATTGTAAATGCTCTAATACCATGTTAAATGTAATGGATTAACATAGTATATTGAAGAGGAATCAAGAGGTCAAAAGCTTGACCTAGTTCTCATATACCATTGTATTTATAGTTAACTTACAATAGTAAGAATTACATATACTACCCTAACACTATTAACAATTTACACATACTACCCTAACATGGAACCAAATGTGTTGTCACCTGTTTATGATTAATAATTTTATTAATAGAAGCATCTGTGATTACATTTGATTTATAAGTAATAATACCATAATAATATATATATAAATAGCCTACACAATCACATTTGGTTAGAGCAACCTTACCCATTTCTCATTAATAACCAACGTAGTTGTTACAACTCGTAACATACATTGGCCATTTGTACAAAGCATGGCCTTTACATACTAAAAGTAACTCTCCAAAAAGGTCATTCACAACTTCTATGCATAATCACCAAAACATTGTCTTATATGCATAAAACTTACTCCCCCGACCTCAGTCTTCTTCACCTGAAAAAGTTATAGGAAAAAAGAGTGAGCAATGCCCAATGAATAATTCCTCTGCATTGTAATGGTTTTCAAGTAAAACATGTATCATTTCCATGGACAACCAAATTCACATCAAATAGCTTCATAAGATTTTCATGGCAAATTTATGGATATATTGCCGAAGATATAATTAGTCATATATCATGTCATCAAGCCATTCTTATTTTGAGCTCTCCGGATTTGATTCCACTAGATTGGATCCATACCAGATTTAAGTCCATCGGCTCGGACCTTTACTAGATTTGAGTCTCCTGATTGGGACCTATTATAGCATTGACACGTAATACATAGACATTTTTCAAGTTATTTGATAATCTATGACATCACAATTGTGTAATCAACACACAATTTTTCAAATTAGCATATAATAGCATTTAGAAAAGATTTAGGCATTCAAATTCTATTCCAAGGTATAAGATTACTCACCTTAGTTCTTAACTAGGCTTTGCAACTCTTGACTTCCTTTGACAAGTCCTACACATATTTCACAGTCATTACTTTCATCACACAACACATAGATAGTACTTGTTATTCGTAAGTACTTAATATGTTAACTATTGATTACTGGAAGAGAATAGTGTGGTAGGGTGACACAACTATACCCAACTTATATATGAACTCAAAGTACTAAAATGCCCTTAAGCTAGAAATAGAGCAAACTTAACATTCTCACTCAAGTTGGTTCATTGATATCTCTCATGTCTAACTTTCAAATAGCGGGGTAAAAAACCTTGCTACTAAGCCCCTTTGTGAAGACATCAACTAGCTGATTCTCCGATTTCACAAAGGGCATGCAAATGAAACCTTGGTTTAGCTTCTCCTTAAGGAATTGTCTGTCAATTTCAACGTGTTTAGTTCTATCATGTTGAATTAGATTATGGTCAATGTTGATGACACCCTTATGTCACAATATAATCTTATAGGTTCATCAACATGAATCCCTAGCTCTCCTAGCAAGATTTGGAGCCCCATGAGCTTACAAATTTTGTGGGTCATTGCTCTATATTTAGCCTCTACACTAGACTTGGCCAACACTGCTTGTTTTTTACTTCGCCATGTAACAAGGTTTCCTTCTATCAAAGTGTAGTAGCCTAAAGTAGATCTTCTATCATCCACTGAACTTGGCTAATCTGCACACTAAGTGCTGCTAGTTAAGTGACCATTATTGAAGAATAAGATCTTTTTTTTAGTGTTGACTTGTGATACCTCAAAATACGATAACCATTGTCAAGTTAGGGAGTTTGAAAATCATGCACGAATTAACTCAGAACACCCACTACATAAGCAAAATCTATTTGAGTATGAGAGAAATATATATCGATCTGCCCACTGGTCTCAGGTACCTTTGCTTATCTACTACGTCACCAATACCACCACTGCTTATCTACTACACCACTCAGTAGATGGTTGAGTTTAATAGGAGAATCTGTAAGTCTACATCCTAACATACCTATTTTTTCAAGAAGATTAAGAACATACTTTCTCTGGGAGATAAAAATTTCTTTATCTGATCTAATTAAACAACAACTCAGAGAAGGCTTCTTAAAGATTCTTAAGAGTCTAAGAAATCTGACAATAGGACCTTCATTTGCAATCAGCTGAAAGCCAAAAAAAATTGAGATTTGACCCCAAATTACTCTAGCATAAGGGCAGTTAATAAAAACTTGCTCCAATGTATCAGCTTCTTTATAACACAAAGGACACTTGCTAGCTAATGCCACACCTCTCCTCTGAAAAGTAGAATCCATAGGAAGAAAATTCTTCAGTAACTTCCACCTATGCAAAATGGCACTAGGGGGAGATGCTTGCTTCCATAAAGAAGAGAAAGGCATTTGAACTTGACCTGCTATACGGACAATGTTCCAAGCAGTCTTAAGAGAAAAATCACCTAGTGGCGTGTGCTACCAGACCAATTTATCCTCCTTAACTAAGAGTAGTATGGATGTGGAAGATGGTCATCTAAATGATCACTAATCTCTTGTCAATTCCAATGGCCATTCACCAACAAATCTGAAAGCATCGGAAAGGAATTAGGCTGCAATGAATTCCTTAGTATTAAAGGACCTGTCCCAAGCCATTTGTCACACCAGAAGCTTACAGATTGTCCTGTTCCCACTAGCATTTTGGAGTTGTCTAACACCACCTCCAACCATTGAGCCAATACTTTGTAAATTTTTGAGTGACTGTTGATAGAATGTCTAAGTGGATGTTGATTTTTGAAAATTTTGGAAGAGAAGAAAGAGGACCACAGTGAAGAACCTTGCAGCAAACCCCATACTTGTTTTATTCTGAAGGCTTTCTGAACATCAGAGAACTTCGTAATTCCTAGACCACCTCCCTCATTTGGCATAGTAATGTCATCCTAGGAACATCAATGCTTCTTGCGACCATTGCTTGAACTAGACTATCAGAAAGAAGCCATAATAGAATTGAGCTTAGCAATAACTCCCTTAGGCAAATTTAAGGTTACTAGTAGATGCAATGGAATGGAGTTAAGAACTGACTGAATAAGGTCCACTCTACCCATATTGGAGAGCAATTTGGCATATCAACCTTCCACTCTAGCTTAGAATTTTTTCAACAAGTCCTCAAAATATTGCAATTACTTTTTCTCAATTAATTAAACAATTTAGTGTGAGAACCACTTTTAATAAGAACAACCCAAATTGGCCATGGATATTGATGTAATGAATATGTTAATTTGTTAATTAACACTCATTCTCACATGATGATCCCTACCAAGACAATAACAACCACTATTAATTATTTGAAAGTTAAGCAATCAAAACATCAAATACATAGTGCGCATGTGTGCATCAATTGCAAGTGTATAAGCAAATAAACAATAAAGAGATACAGGCAAAATTGTTGACACAAAAATGTCAATTACAGAATATGACATTTTTATGCCCCTTATGTGCATGGGTCGTATCAGACGTCTAAGGGTCTGAATTTTATAGTGGGCAGCTTTAAAATCGGGTTTGGATAATATCGTAGCCTAAATATGATTTTGATATGCTGAAGTCACGCTCGCTGCCTGACGCGGCAAATGAGGGAGAAGCAAGCGCGAGTCCCCAATAGTTTATTAGACCTATTCTTGCAAGCCTTGCTTGAGTGAATATCGAGCTCTAAGTGAGCGCTAGTATAGTTCAATGTCGCGGTATCGGCTATCGACTTGGAGAGCTCGAAGATATATCGATCGTGGTGTGACGGTACAGTATTGGGCAATACGACCTAAACGAAAATGTTGAATATGACGAGAGATTGAAGTCATATTGCGGCATTGCGGACTCATATCAGCTGATTCGATGACGACAACTCGACGACTCGGGATTGACTCGGATACAACACGAACGACTTGACCAAGTCGTGTGAGATTTAGAGTTTATATGTATTGTGTAACAGTATCATCTCGACAAGTACCGAATTAAATACGACTCGACCGACTCGTATTAGTATTGACCGATATTTTGAATCATGAGCGCTATTAATTGAAATTTTTTCTTGTTCTATACTCGAGCCTTAACATGCGTTGAAAAAACACGTTTTTCATACAAAAAGTCTAAGAATAAGTACACATCACAAAAAGCAAGTTTCAAATTAATTTTCTCAAATTAATTAATTTTAAGCTCATGGTCAATTAAGATATCTAGCTCAACTTACCCAACCTAATTGGTGTGTGATTGCTATGAGTTTAGCTTGAACATCATCATAGATATTCAATCCACCTTTTAGGTAATGTTGACATTAACCAGCCCAGTCTTCTTTAATCTTAAAAAAATTAGACCTAACTTCAACCAACTTGACATATTTGTTCCTCATGGAATTACACCAACCACAAAAATACTCATACAAAATCCTTAAATTCGGGTTAAAAATCAAATCAAAATAAAACTTAAAGTTTGTTCAAATGAAGCCAATCAAACGTAGAAAATCTCTGAACTTCAAGACCTTGTAGATCACTCAATTTTTGTGACATAGCTGAACGAGCTCTATGAGCATCCTTGTAATCTCCGTCATTGTTGCTCTCTCTATTAATACTCACGCGTGGCAATTTGATTCAACAATTCGTGCACTAATCCGATTGAAATCGACTTACAACAATTTCTATTCAAATGTTTTCTCATGTTCAAATCGTTTTCTACTAATAAGCAATTTCTTTTCAAAGTCATTTTTCCCATTGAGATCATTATCTTTGGTAATGGTGGTTGAGAATCTTCAACGATTCCCCACAAAGTCTAGTCTAGATTTGAACCGGAACAATACTCTAAAACCCTAACCTTAATACCTTTGATCTAGATGGAGATTGGGGGTGGGGGAGGGGGAGACACAGAGAGTGCTTTGCAATTGTTTTTTCCTTCTATGGACATATATGTTTTGTTTCCTTTTTTGAATATATGTGATCAAAGGTAAAAGTGTAAATCTAATCTATTTTTTTAAGCAGATGCTTCTTTGGATTACTGTTCAAGTGTTTGCTTTAGTTCGTGTGTTATAGGCCACCGCCAAAATAAATCGATTCTGTTATTTTTGAATTGTATTAACAAGTTTGAAGGTTTAAGAAGTCTGTCTGTAACTAACCCAAAATTCAGGGGGTTCTTTGTAATTAACTCTTCTTGATTTTACCATTCGAAAAAACTCTTCTTGATTTTGAAAGAACATGCATTATACATGTTAAGATTGTATTTATATTTATGTTTATTTATCATTAGGGATATAAATATAAATACAGTCTCAACAATACAGTCTCTTCTTTTCAAAACTAGCAGGACCCCGTGTAATGCACAGACAAACTTGCAGTCGTATTTAAAATTGAATCAAGCTACACACAAAGGTAATATATGAAATCGAGTAAACCTATATTAATAAATCAACATTCAATAAAAAAACCCTGAAAATATTCAAAAATTAATGTCAGAGTGTTTGTAGACTACTTTGTAAATTAGTTCGAACCTGTGCAATGCACAGCGAAGTATGAATTCTAAATATATGGTACAATTAAATTGTATCACCGCAACATGATTACAAAATCATTACATAGGTTCCTTATAATATCTACATTATAAAAAAAATGAAGTCACTCATACAATCAAAATACACATAACAAAATAAAATTTGCTAAAATATTACGTGTTTCAAGTCAATGTTGTGATATATGACATTAAAAATCATCACCATAGAATCCCTAAATAAAATCCCTAATACTATAAGAAAATATAACTTTACCTTCTTAGCATATTTTCAGTTCCATCCAATCAATAGTAGCTGATGCCTCATGGCAATAACTTAAACTTTAAAAAACTTCAACAATTAGACAAATATATTATTTAATGTGGTAGAGCTTGTAAACATAATATATTGTCTTTGAGTCATTGGTTGTAATTCAAGCTTAACAAAGATTAATTAATTAAAAGGATTAGAACAAATGGAACCACTAATAGTTAAAAAAGAAATGTCGGATATGTGCAATAGTTTAATATTCTTTTCTCAGTAACAAATCTATTTACCAACTGCAAATACTTCAGGGTAATTAAAATTGTGGATGAAACATTAGCAACAATTTGTTAAATTGTATGTTTCACGAAGTCTAAAATACTGTATTGTATGAAAATAATGTTGCAAGAAGATCAACTTAAAATTTATAACAGCACTGCTGAATAATGCATCTCCAATTAGTTTCATCAAGAACTACCCAACAATTAGTAGCATAACAAACTATGAAGAAAAAAAGGAATAGAATGGGAGAGAAACCATGTATTTTAAGCTCAAATCAATAATAAAAATAAAAAAGTAAAAGCATTATACGATTATTGACCGAGTCTAGAGGACATCAACGCCACCTCTACACATTCCTTTCAATCATCCAAAAAAATGTTGTCCTTGCGAGGTTAAGGAGCCAGCCAGATATACATGGGAAGTGGAGAGAGATAAGTGATAATGATTTGTTTTTTGAAATCGGATAGATATCGTAGGTCTTGTTTTTAAATTGAAAATTTTAACTGACACTTGAGATGAGATGGGAAGGAGATAGAGGATGAGGAGGAAGTGGATGTGTGGGATGGGTGGTTACATTGCAGTTATCCAATTATTGATTAGTGGGGAAAAGAGTTATCCTTATCACTAGCAAAAATTAAATTTATTTAATAAGGGATAAAAGAACCAATAGAAATACACCACATAAATTTAAATTAATTTTAAACCAAAAAATCTAGAAAATTAGGATGAATAGATTGGAGGCTTGGGAGTGATTGTAGATACATTCTTTTAGTATATAGTGATACTATCAATTCTGTCCAGACTTGATTGTTAATTATTGATAATGATTTTTGCTGCCTAAAAGTTAAAATACACTGGCTTGGTCGAATTAGTTTGTGCCTTTGTAGATTTTCACTTACTTCTCTTATTTCCTGATGATACCATTAAAATGCTTATGAGTTTTAATGGCGTACAACAATTGAATTAGCTACTAAAAAAGAGAGCTATTTATTCAAATGACTGATGAACTTGTGAAATCACTATTTGAGACTGACCTTTCAATTTTTCGAAATGAATGTAATTCCTCATTTTTTTACTGATTAGTTTGTTTGTCGATGGAGTTGATACTTATTTATTATGGAGTTGATTCTGATTTTTTGGTGCATATTTTTCCTCCTTTGGTGGCTCTTTATGAGGCAAAATTTTACACTATCAGTAGTTATAGTTCCATGTTCCCGTATCCTAACTTATCGAAGATGGAATAAGATAAAAGAACTGTTCTCTTCATATTTAAAATAACTAATTGAATAAGTAAGTGTTTCGAAGGGCTTACATTTAATTACCAAGATGAAGGGAAGGGCGATGGGGAGTTAAACCTTAAGCCTTGGTGCTCTTCCTGCTTTGTCTCTGTTTTGTATTTGTCATTTTGTGTCCAAAATGTAGAAAAATCAAAATCCCAGTGGAGAAGTGGGGAACTGACTTGTGTTGCCCTTCATGTTTCATTTTGAGAAGATATATAGGGAGTCAACAGGGACTGCTTCAGTGGACGATGCAGGCTATGGAGATCCTGTGCAGAAGGCAGAAGCAATGGCATTTCGTCGAGCTTGTGCTCGGTTGGGGCTGGGCCTTCATCTTTATCACGAGGACATGTTGTAGTGAAGCACTATATGGACCTGTATTCAGCAACAGAGCTTCAACGGAAGATTCTTTAATAAAATTTTGTCGACTCCTCATTTCTTTTTCTTGTTGGAAGGGTTCTGACTGGCATATGTGGACTAAAAAGTGAAGAAGTTTGTTTCTTCGAATTTAATTTTGATTGTATCATCAATATCTGTAAGTATTAGTCTTAAGAAGACTGATTTTGGTATTGTGAGGTATGTGGAACAGAAATCTTATCTCCTCCCATGCTCGTGCAGAAATCTTGTTTTAGTTACTGTCCATATCAGTTATACGAACTAGTTGAAGTTGGACCTAGACTTATAAAAAGTGCTCATCCATCTGGGAAATATGTAACGGGTTTGTTTCTGGGGAATTGCCAATCGCCTCCAAAATGGGAATTAAATCACTTAATTATTTACCATTCCTCGACTCCAGTATAAGCTGGAGCTCTACCATATGAAAAAGGATTTAACTTGGGTACCGGAGTTTGTAATTTTTGTGGGTAGTCGTCTTAATTTTTTTGGGGTGCGGTGAATAGTAAAAAACTTGGTATCAATGTTAAAATATTATAATCTGTCTTAAGAAAATTACAACTTGTGGGGTGATTTGACAATAATTATGGTTAAGTAATAACTTTTTGATAGTCGAGTTATAATCTTTTGAAGGTTTGCCATTGATCTTAACAATTTTAGCATTGTTCAAATGTTAAAAAAGATAGCAAATGTTTAGCATCGTTTGCAAAAACTTCAAAAAATATTAATGACACTCAAAAATTGTACAAAAAGTTGTAAATTTTCTTTTTCTTTTTCTTTTTCTTTTTCTTTTTTCTAATGACATTACAACATTAAATTTTGTATTTTCCCTTTAGGGTAATTTGGGTTCTCCTCTTAAACAAATGTGTTAATCGAATCGAATTTTCAGAGTTTCACTATGTTCAAGCTCAACTTGAGTTTTTAAAAGGCTATTTAAGCTCAACTCAAGCTTGGTATTTAAGCCTAAAATCTTGTTCAAGTTTGGTTCGACACAAGCTAAAAGTTGAGTTCAAGCCAAAATCGACCTCTGAAGTTAAAACTTAAATCCAATCTCTAAAAATTTGCAATTTGTAAAACCCGAAAAAAATTGAAATTTTTCTGAAAAAGGTAAAATGGTAATTTTCACTATAATGTAAAATTAAAATACATATTCTCTAGAGCTCGTATGATATAACGGACTTCATCGTTGGATTTGTATTGTAAAATCTAGTCACCCAGAATAATTTTGTCAAATTTCAAGATTATCGAATTTTTCATATTTTACAAGACGACTAGGTGTCGAATGACCTCACAAAAGTCCTTAAAAATAAATATTTTAAAATTTCTTTATAATTGAATTAATTTTCAAATAAAATTAATTTGAACTTAAACTGGGATGAAATAAATCATTTTGGGGCAAAAACGGACTCGAACAAGTGGGGAACGTATGATTCGATATGAACCAAGTATTTAAAATTATAGATAAGGTTAAAAATCAGTTTTTTGGAGAAAATATCTCAATTGTTCAGCTCTCACACGTTGGAATAGATGAGAGAAAAAAGAGAAAAGAAAAAAAGTTAGATTTCAAGGCTTTCTTCTTCGATTCGATGAGTTCCGTCAGTCAGAATTCATTGGGCCAAGATTCAAAGTTGTTTTTCTCAACAAGGGCTACGCAATCATACAAAGAATGAAGGATTTCACCGAAGATCCAAATGAAGAGATTTGGGAAAATCAAGTTTTGTAGGTTGTGTTGGTGTTCTTGGAAGCTCTACTCTTTGATTCACACTACAAGAGGTAGGGTTCCCTCCTACTTTGGTTTATTTACATCCTATGATGTCCATAGAAAATGGGTGAGCTGTTTTGATTGTTTTAACACCTACCTATTAGAGTTGGTTTAATAAAAATGGATAAGCTCAATTCTAGTATGAATTGGTAGTTAAAAATTGTTAGTTTGTAATTTCTAGGATGTTTTGATAATTGGGTATGTAAAAATCATATATTCTGATTTTTTAAGAGTTATGTGATAAATTTAAGCATGTTATGTGATTACATGATTTGGTGCCTTGAAGGTGTTTGATAAAATTCCTATATGAAATAAAGTGTGTTAATTGCATGAGATTTGTGATAACATGCTTGAAATATGTGGTAAAGAGAAATCATATGTAATACCCTGTTCCATTTTGGCAAGAAAAAAGTTAGGGAATATTATCTTGGAAGGAATAAGAAAAATTTTAAAGAAAAATTTAGAGTAATCTAAAAGAATATAGAATATTGGAGAAGTTTCTAAATAAATATAGAATGGTCTAGAAGTTTCTAGAAAGTTCAAGAATAACCTAGAATAGTCTAGGACAATCTAGAAAAATCCAAAAAAGTTCTAGAACAATTTAGAGAAGTCTAGAATATTTTGGAAGGTTCTAGAAAATACTAAAAGGTTCTAGAGGGATTTAGAATGATCAGGAAAGTTCCGGATGGACTTATAAGGTTGGAGAAGACTTTAGAATATCATAGATGAATCTAGATACTTATGGAATTGCCATGTACAAAATAAGCTTGAAACCTAGAAGGATCTAGGAGATAAGAGATGGTAGAATATTCTGGGAAATGTCCCCTAAAAATGTCACATGTCAATATTCTCTAGAATAATCTTAGGATGTCTATAAATAGGGCATTTGGAGATTGGATTAAGGAAACAAGTGCACAAGTAGTCTTCCACTTTCAAGAAAGAATAGAGAGTAAAAGAGAGAAGAAGGAAATAAGAGTATCTCATCAAAGGAGAAAGAAAATTGTGAGAGAAAGAGAAAAGACATTGATAACATCTCACTCTACTTTACTTCGGGTAACAAGCAACACACCATTTAGACTTGAGGTGAGCGGTTTGACATGCTACGTATTTTTAAAATTTTTTTATATCCCTAAATATTTTAAAAACGATACATCATGTTTGTTCATTACTACTTTTACCTAATGTTTTACTATGTGCCTAAATACTTGTGGCATACGATGAATTCTTTTGTGAAGTATTGTACTCAATCACTTGTTTATATGGTGAGACTTAGTAATGGTGAAAGAGAACAAGATTAAAAGTCTAGAGAACAGACCCGGGAGAGGTTGTGGTGACTCTGGCTACTAGTGAACAGACCCGGGGGAGGCTGAGATGACCCTAGTGCTCAATGGTTGAAAGAACAGTGCCTGGTGCATCCTAGTGACCTTCACCGGATCGTCTTAGGGAACAGACCCGGGTGAGGCTGTGGTGACCCTAAGTACGATGTTGGATCCAACCTTGAGATCTTTTGATATTTGATATTGGTTCCCATCGATTATTGGATATCGTACAGTCTCCACCATTATGATATGATTCACCGTTGTGGTATGATTTCTTGTTGAAACCCCATTGTGTTATTCTTGAGAAATTGGTTATCTTGGTGAAGTTATTTTTTAAAATCTTTGATTTACATTTCGTATGCCAAAAATATTTTTCAATCACTTTGAATATGCATGCCTTTCTATTCACTAGACTTTTTAGCTCATGTTTTCAAAATAAAAAATTTTTAGGTAAAAGATTAGAGTGTCAATAGCGGACTCAGGGAATTAATTGGGGACTAATAGTGTTGTGACCTTCGTTGCATATATCGTATAACCATCTTTACTTGTTTGGATAATTGAGACAAACAGGTTTAGGTATGTTGACTTTGACATATTGACACGAAATCAATTTAGTGTTAAAGTTATTTTTCACTTCTATATTATTAGTTTATTGTTAGGCTTACATGTTCCATAGGTTATGGATCTATGGTTCACGGCCGGTCATGCCCTTGGAGTTGGAGTGTGACAATAGTGGTATCAGAGCCTAGGTTGCGACACACATCTGGGCATTTATAGTTGTGTCTTCTTTGTAGAGGGGATTAAGGTTACTAGAGTCCTTTTGGTCATATAAGTTGGGAAAAGTATACTTGATGGTGTGGAGTGAAGATGTTACGAGATAATATGTTTATTGGAGTGTTAAGGTCGAGCATTGCTCCTGACGTCCAATAGAGTCTTTTCTCCTAAGTACCAATGCAACAAAGTGCACTAGTTCTTTATGATAATGTTTTAGAGAAAAAAGTTTTAGGATGATTCTTGAGTTTCAAACTATAACCTTTTAGGTTAGAATACTAACTTATATTATAAGGGAGCCACCTTCTAGTATAATGATTCACTAGAGTTGAGATTGGTAGATTGGTAGATTGCTTAAAGGAACAATTGGTGATGGTTGACCATGCTTACTTTTGTGGACCTTAGATGATACATATGGTGATTTTGAAGTCAAGATAACATCATATAATATTCTCTATGGTTTTAATAGAGTATGTTGTTGGACGAAACAAGATATGGGGTGATCTTTTGTGGGTAGATTTTTTTTTGAAGTAAACAAATTGGGAGTTACTAGTTCATTTTAATGGTTATATTTATATTTGGGTAAATTTTGATTGGGTATCTGTTATACAATCTATTGTGTTTGGAATAGTCAGATATTTTCACGTAAAAGTATTTATTAGTCTCATTTAGTGTCTTGGTGTAAGTACTTCATCGTGAAGGGCTAACTGGATCACGATTTTTGTAGAACACCAAAACTTTAGAGTTTATTGTCATGGCTAGTGGAATGGAATAATGACTTGTAGAGTTGTAAACGTTGGTAATCCAAAAGGTTGAGAATAGTTGCATATGATATGGTTAATGGTGATTATCTAAATGACGGAGGTTAGTAAATAAATGAAGTAATGAAAGGTAATGATCCCAAATAAAGAAAGACAATTATAGAGAAAATGTGATAATATAAATGTTGAATGATAGTAATAGATGCAGAGGTAAAGGGAAATGGTCTAAATTATTAAGGACAATGATTGATGAAGTGAAGATAATCCAAATGGTGGAAGATAGTGATAGATGATATCAATGATGGTGATACTCGACTTTTAAAAATTTTGTTGAATTTATTAGAGTTTTTCTTATGGTTAAGAAAGTGACTCAACTATTGAAGATAACCTTTAGTGACTATCCTTAGATTTGATTGAAGTCACTATGAAGACTAGACTATTCAATCAAATGATGATTTGTGGCGGTGCAACATCATTTAGGATGACATGATTGGTAAACATTTTCAATATCTAGAGTGTTATCTTGAAGGATGTGGTGCTAGACATAAATTTAGGAATAAGTCATTTGGATGATATTGAGTAATGTGTATTAAATTAGTAAAATTGATCAAAAGTTTGTATCGTAATCTCTTGCATTTGGAAATTGACCTATTGATATGAGATCAATGGGATTGTTTTAGTCAATTGTTGAAGTCCAATTGTTAGAACTTTGGATACTTGGGCAAAGTACGGAATTAACGGTAGTTCTTTGACCATTAGAGTAATTCTTTATTTGGTTAATGAGTTTTGTTGATTTTGACTCATTACAAATGAGTGAGTTCTTTATGGTGAGCTTGGAATGCATAAGAGATAACTTTGCGGAGCTGTTCTTGATTCTTGACGAAGAGTGGTAACAAGGTGAAAAATAGAAATTTCTTTTGGATAACATTTACAATCAACATAGGTGTGAAGAGAAAAATCATATTTGATTGATATAAAGAAGAATCAAGCCTAGAGGTATCCAAATTAGTGTTATTCATGGAGACTTGTTGGTATAACTTAAAGATGTGATGTTTGACTTGGTTGAGGAGTTTGGCTAATTCTCTTCATTTACATATTTGAGTGGAAATTTTCGTAAGGTCAGGTTTATACTCTAAGAAGATAAC
>CM042184.1:33557774-33569151 GCA_023539305.1 Ilex asprella | reverse complement strand
GTTGTACGCCAGCCATACGTAGCTTGAACTGTGATGGCCACAATGCTTTAGCTATTGCCGATCTCCAAGATGCCTTTGGCAGAATTTTCAGACCTGATCCCTTGAAAATATAAGGGCTGCACTTCCAACATTCACTCCCGAAAATTGAAACAAGAATTGTAACCTCCCGGTCTGCTGTAGTCAGCCTCACGGTGTACCTGACGGCGAGTCTGCCGTCTCCATGACTTTCCCTTTTTCGGGCTGCTCCTCAAGCCTTCGAGTCCCCATTTCTAAGCCGATACACACCCGACAGAGAAGAGAGGGAAAAAAGAAGAGAACTCCAACTTCTCTCTACAATCTACGGAGCTAGAGAGCTCGAATCCACTTGGGTCAAGAACTAAAGTTGGTCTCCTCGACAAGAGCTATGCGTACACACAAAAAACAAAGGATTTCACCGAAGGAGTGAAAACCAAAATTTGGAAAAGCTTGGAGATTGAGCTTGGGTCGAATTTTGGAGCTTCCTACGGCCGTTCCTTATGCTTCAAGAGGTAAAGTTTCTCCTACTTAGGTTTATTTGCAACCTAGAATGTTATATTGAAATGGGTAGGTTGATAGATATGTATATCACTTGCCTATTGAAGAGATTTGGTGAAATGTGTATAAAAATTGAGTAGATTAAGTTCTATTTTGAAATGGGTATGTAGAAATTGCCAAAGGTAATTTCTTGATTTATGTGAATTATGGGAATGCTATTTGTTTATATGATGCCTTGAGAAATTGAGTGTGTAATTGCTTGATACGTGATGGCACATGTTTTTGATATTGTGATACGCGATTGAGATATGTACATGTTTATACATCGATATTGTGAGAATTATAAGAATTATATGTTTTTGATATAATTTGTCATGGGTTATATGAAATGTGTTGGAAATAGTTCACATGACATACATAGCACATTGAATATTGTATTATGGTTGCAATAAAATATTACATTGCATATGCATAGGAACATCGCATTAAGTGGGTGTGTGCGTGCATGAATAAAGTCAACACCACACTTGGTGGTTGACGAGTGAACTCGAGTGAGCTAGGTCGATGACTTGGCCGAGTCACACGGTTGTGCATGATAAAGAGGGTTGGGGTTAGCAAGAAGGGCTAGAAGATCCCTCGGGTGCGAGACCTGGTGATTTGGATACGCACTTTCATTGGTACAAGTCCATAAAGTGTGTCGGTGTATGCGGAACCTTTGGTGGAAGTCCATAAATTCCGTGTCGGTTGGGTGTCGTTGATGTAAGTCTATAAATACCCACCCCACAAAAGACCCTGGAAGGGAAGATGTCATTTGATTGTAACATAGATGACGGACTCATACACATTGGTAATAGCATGTGTTTGGGAGCCGGGGAGGGCTCGGGTTAATTGCATGGGTGAGTCTCATCTCATTTCATGACATGACATGGTAAATTTCAACATTGGATGCATAATCTTGCTTGGAATGTTATGAGTTGTTGAATGCTGCATGTGAATATTTCATATGCATTTAGGTTAGGGAGTAGCATCTATAGGAGATACCCTATTGAGCGTGTCTCACCCTTTATTGAACAAACATTTCAGGTGGGGGGATTTCACCGACGGACGGTTCCCATTTCGAGCCTCAAAGATGAAGAAAGTTGACTTGTGGCTTTTGTGTAAATTCCATTTTGATGTGTAAATTTATGGAAGTGATTGTAATGTAACTTGTACGAGACATGTTTTGTATGAAAAACCTTAGTAAACATATATTGGGTAATTGTGGAAAGGTTTGGAACAAGTTGGAGGTGCAAAACATGTGAAACAAGCAAAAACTGGGCAAAGAGTATCGGTATTGTGTACTGGTACTGTTCAGTACCGATACAGTGTACTGGTACTGTTTCCCAAAATTCTGAAATTTTAAAACTGTTTGCCATGTTTTTTGCCTATGTTTTCCTCATTTCCAAATATACAAGTGGGCATTAAATGAAGTGTATTGAGGCCCATTAGACTCAGATGAATTAAACGATTAAAGGAACACGAGTTACATGCTTGGGTTAAAATCCCGGTTAATGGGATTCGTTTGATATGATGTCGGGAATTGCGACAAGTAAGTTTATTTCTGCAGGTTGACGGTTGGTCAATGGTTAGTACAAGACTCTCGGATTTTGGGGTGTTACATATCCTTCGAGTACAACTACTTTCCAGTGGCCCTTGTCCAAGGTTACTTGATATCGACTTAGCTTACTGATAGAATATGTTATATTTGGTAGAATACAATTCATAATATACATTAGACTACCTATTATATGTGCATATTCTAATTAAGATATATTGTCACCATTATTTTTAGAAAGATAGATATTAACATCAATAGGTGTGCTCATAGGTTTTGTCTCGCACTTCTTGAACTTATCAAGTACTTTATGAATACAGTGAGATTGAAATAACCTGATTCCATCTGAGATTCTAGAAATTTTAATTCCTAATATAATATTAGCAACACCTAGGTTTTTCATTTCAAACCTATTGGTCAACATCTATTTGGTAGATTTAATGACATCATTATTGTTACCTATAATTAGCATTTTGTCTGAATAAATACATACAATAACATATTCACTATGAGTGCTCTTGACGTATACACATTTGTCACACATTTATTTTAAACCCATTTGACAGCATTACTTTGTCAAATTTCTCATGCCGCTACTTTGATGCTTGCTTTAAACCATAAAGAGATTTAACAAGTTTGCAAACTTTCTTTTCTTGTCCATTAGCAACAAACCCTTTCGGTTGTATATTTCTTCATGTAATTTACCAATTAAGAATGATGTATTTACATCCATTTTATGTATATCAAGACCATTCAAAGTAGCTATAGCAATTAGCATCCGTATGGATTTTATTCTAGTAATTGGTGAAAATCTTAGTAATTGGTGAATAATATTTGAAATAATTCAATTATTCCATTTGCTTATATACTTTGGCTACAAGTTTAACTTTGTACTTGTCAATGGATCCATCAGATTTCATTTTGTTTTTTAAAATCCATTTACAGCCTAAATGTTTGTTACCCAATGGAAGATCCACCAACTCCCATGTATGATTTCTCATAATGGATTCAATTTCAAAATTAACAGCTTCCATCCAATAAGGAGCTTCGAGGGATGACATGGTTTGCTTGAAACTTTAAGGATCATTATCTAATAGATAAGTTAAAAAATCAAGACCAAATGACATTGAATTCTTTGTTCTTTTTGCCACATCTAGGTTAATCTTCTATGAACTCCTTGTTTATGTTGACTTGACCATTACTACTCGTAGCATCAAATAGTCTCTTTAATGAGCTTGATTCGCGTGACATATTAAATGAAAAAATATTTTCAAAGACTGAAGCAATGTTTGATTCAATAATTATATTAATATGCATGCCAAAAATCTCAAATATATGAACAAGAAATCGATATGTACAACTGTTATGGGCATAACCAATAAATACAAAATCAATAGTTTTAGGTCCTATTTTAACCCTTTTAGGTTTAGGAACTATCACTTTTGCTAGACACCCCTACACTTTTAGGTATTTATAAGAAGGTCTTCGACCTTTCCATAATTCAAATGGTGTCTTATTTATTTTCCTATGAGGCATTTTGTTAAGAATATAATTAGTAGATAGTAAGACTTCCCCCACAATTTTTGGGGTACACCCGAACTTGATAACATAGCATTCATCATTTTTTTCATGCTTGGTTTTTTTGTTCAGCTACGCCATCTGATTGCGGTGAATAAAGGATAGTCGTTTGGTGAATGATTCCATTTGTTGAACAAAATTTCGCAAAAGAAGATTTATATTCACCTCCTCTATCACTTCTCAATGTCTTAATTTTTCTTCTAATTTGATTTTCAACTTTATTTTTATAATGCTTGAATATATCAACCAGCTCATCTTTACTTCTTATCAAGTAAAATAATAGTATATTGTGCAATCGTCAATAAAAATAATAAAATACATTTTGCCACCTCTAGTTTGCACGAATTTTAAGTCAAAATATCGCGGTGAATTAATTCAAGAGGTTCAGTTCATCTTTCAACTTATTTGAAAAATGTTCTTGTCAACTTTGATTCCACACAAGTCTCACACTTATAATTTGGATTAATAGAGAACTTAGGCAAATCATTCAAATTAATCAATCTTTTAAAAGTATCATAGTTAACATGTCCTAGTCTAGCATGCCATGTATTTGAAGATTCAAGCAAGTAAGATGAATTCATCTCATTCTTATTACATTGAGCTTAAAGAGCTCATCATTCAAGTATCCCTTTGCTACAAATATTTCATTCTTGGTAAGCACAAACTTACCGAATACAAAGACTAACTTAAAACTATTCTTGCTAAGCAGAGAACCAAACACCAAATTTTTTAAAATGTCGGGGACACGGAGCTCCTCATTCAAGGTAAGTTCCTTGTCAGATGTCGTCTTAAGTATCACCTTACCACATCCTTCAACCTAGAGGTAGAGGAGTTCCCCATGTAGAGTTGTTTGTCATTCTCTAATTTCTTGTAAGTAGAGAACAACCATTTATTAGAACAAATGTGTCAAACAGCACTGGTGTCAACCAACCACTCCTTGGGGTTACCTAGTAAGTTACATTCAAAGACAATTGCTAAGAGGTTCATGTCAAAACTTCTATTGAAATCTTGTCCATTTTAGTCACATTTGCATGAGCATTTGGCTTCTTGAAGATCTTTGACTTACGACAATCTTTAGGGAGATATCCAAGTTTGTCATAGTTATAGTACTTCCCTTTGAACTTCTTAGATCCTTGATATGTACCTCCACCAGTATGCTTCTTCTTTTTGTTAATCCTAGTTCCATCTTCCACAATGTTGGCTTTAGACTCCATGGGATTAAAGACTCCACTTCTCTTCTTAGATTTTTAGTTATCTTCCTTAATCCTCCTAAAACGAACTATTAATTCTTCAAGTTTCATCTCATTACGTTTATGCTTGAGATAAATCTTGAAATCCTTCCAAAGTGGTGGTAATTTTTCTACGATCGCAGCTACATGGAATGACTCACTAAGATCAAAACCCTCTGCATGGATGCTTTGAAGGATAACTTGAAATTCTTGAACTTGAGTTATGATGGTCTTTGAATCCACCATTTTATAATCCAAGAATTTTTCAACAATGAATTTCTTTGTGCCACCATCCTTGATCTTGTATTCTTTGTCCACAGACTCCCAAAGTTCTTCATTGTCTAGTCTGTTCAAGATATAATTTCTACACAAGAAATTTGAATGCTTTCAAGCAACCACAACAACAACATTTTCCTTGTTTGTTTCATTTACATCAATTGAAGGAACATCTTCATTAAGAAACTTTGCAAGTTTCAGAGTGGTGAGATAGAAAATCATTTTTTGTTGCCAATGTTTGAAGTACGAGCTATTAAATTTATCGGACTTCTCTCCATGAGATACACTCACAATAACCAAATAACATTATGGTTATAATAAACTAGTGCATCAATATAACATAAATACAAATTTCTAATTTAGATTGAACAGTAAATAATATATTTATAAAATAAACGTAAATTTGTCTTAAGATTGTTATCCAATATATAATCAGAACTAAATAAAACTACTATAACAAATCTGAATCACTATGCATACAATGCAAAACAATTATGTAAAATAGAATGTATAAACAAAGCACAAATTATGCACTTAAACCTAATAGCAAAAAAACAATAAGAAAATATTAGAAATAAAAAATAATCTGAGCCCTGTGAAATACAGTTTCCTTAAAACAAGTTTGCTCTCTCTCAGTGCTCAAGATTGATAAACAACTATTTCTCAAGATATAACAGTTTTCTTCTTTGAAGAAACAATACTTCAATCTCCAAAAACGAATGAACACAACATGTGGTTTGCACTTGAACTGAACATAAATGTAATGTAGAAAGAGAACGAATACAACAGTATGCATAAATTTTATGTATGTTTCTGTACCTAAAAATGGAGTCAAGGGAGTCCGTTTATAGACTCTCTTGTGTTTTTTTGAATTACTTGAAGAGGCACGAGACAATACTGTTCATTGTGTCTGTTTATATTGAAGACACACGCTATTAAATGAACAGTAATGAAAAGGAAAGGAATCTCTGGATTGTGAACGGACACTTCTCAAGAATAGGCGCCAAATTCAAAAATAACGGACAAAATTTTGAATTTTGGTTGAGAGAATAAGAGCGGTCCAATTTTGGACCCATGTGGTTTGACCCATTGTAAAAACTCAAGTAAATTAGAACTTTTTCTGAAGAAAAAAAAATAAAATGGTCATTTTGTCACTATAATGCAGAATTAAAATACATATTCTTTAGAGCTCGTATGACGCAATGGACTTCGTCGTTGGATTCATATCAAGATATCTAGTCACCTAGACTAATTTCGTTGAATTCTAAGATAGTCAGATTTTTTACGTTTTACGAGATGATTGGATGGCGGAAGACCTCACAAAGGTCTCCAAAAATAAAAAATATAAAATTTTC
This sequence comes from Ilex asprella, assembly GCA_023539305.1. Classification (NCBI taxonomy): domain Eukaryota; kingdom Viridiplantae; phylum Streptophyta; class Magnoliopsida; order Aquifoliales; family Aquifoliaceae; genus Ilex; species Ilex asprella. The sequence continues at coordinate 33,562,606 of CM042184.1, read as the reverse complement.
TTATAATTGGATGAAAGTTCAAATAAAATTCATTTAAACTTAAACTGCGATGAAATAAATCGTTTCGGGGCGAAAACGGCCCCGGATAAACGAGGGGTGTGTGGCGCGTCTCGAGCCAACTCTTTAAAATTATAAATAGGGCTAAATATTAGTTATTTCAGAATATATATCTCTGATTTTGGCTGGCCTCACTCATTGGAGAGAAAGAGGGAGAAAAGAGAGAAATTCAAGACTTCTCCTTGCGATTCTCGGAGTTCCATCGGTCGGATTCCGTCGAGCCATGAATTAAAGTTGACCACGTCGAAGAGGGCTACACATTCATACCAAGAACGAGTGATTTCATCAAAGATCCAGAGAGGAGAGTTGGAGAAATCAAGATTTTTGGGCTTCGGGTTGGTGTTCTTGAAGTTCGACACTTCATCTTACACTCCAAGAGGTAGGGTACTTCCTACTTTGGTTTTATTCCACCCTTGGGTGTTGATAGACAAAGGGTTTAATATTGAAAGACTTATCTATAGTTATGGAAATGAGGAAGTTGGTATTGAAATGATTTATGTTGAATTCTAGCATGAATTTGATGTAGGGAAGTTACTTGTATGTTTCTTATAACTTGATGATATTTTGGGACATGATATGTGTTTAACATGATTGATGCCTTGAAGGTGTTTGATAAAATGTCTTGAGTGATTGAAATTGTTGTTTTGATAACATGTTTGAGTTATGTGACAGCATATAAAAATTATATGCTTATGATATAATTTGTCATGAAAATTGGATGGTTGTGTTAAATTAGTCCATATGACATTCATCACATATGAGACATGATATTGTTGCTGCAATGGTGCATCACATTGCATAAGCATGGAGACATCGCATCACATGGGTGTGTGTGCATGGTGGTCATTAACACCACACTTGGTGATTATTGGATGGCTTGAAATAGTTGGGTCGAATGCCTAGTGGAGCCGTATGGTTGAATGGTAAATTTGGGTCGGGGCAGCAAGAAGGGGCTAAAAGATCCCTCGAGTGTAAGGCCCAGTAGTTGGGGACGCACTCTTTTGGTTCGGTTCATAAAATGTGTAAATGTACACAGAATCTTCGGTGGAAATCCATGAATTTCGTGTAGGTTGGGTGACATTTGGTGTAAGTCCATGAACATCACTCCAACAAAGACTCTAGATTTGTAAACGTCATTTGATGTGTAGCATGGATGACAGATACAGACACATTGGTACTTGCACGTGTTTAGGAGCCAGAAAGGGCTTGGGTTGGGTTACATGAGTGAGTCTCATCTCATTCCATGACATGTCGTAATAAATTCCATCATGCAGTTGCATATTCTTGATTGGAATTGTTGTGAATGGTTATTTGTTGCATGTGAACATTGCATATGCATCTAGGGGGAGTAACCTCTGTAGGATATATACTTTATTGAGCGTAGCTCACCCTATACTGGAAAACATTTCAAGTGCGGCATACACACCGGTGGACGGATCTCATTCGAGCCACCAAGGGTGAAGAAAAGCCGAGATGTGGCTTTATTTTGAGATTTTGTAAACTCATTGCGAAAACTTAGTTTTTTGCATGTAAATTTGTGTAAATAAATGTAATAGAACTTGTACTTACCAAGTTTTAAGTGAGAAATGGTGTTAAATATGTATTGGATGGTTTTGGAATGGTTTGGAGGAGGTTGGAAATCAAAAACATAAGAAATAGGCAAAACTGGGCAGACAATACCAATACTATGTACCGGTACTGTTTTTCCAGTGGGCAAACCGTACCGGTACACTCTTCAAAAATCTCAATTTTTAAAACTGCTTTGTCATGCTTTCGGCATATGTTTTCTTTCCCTCCAATAATGTAAATGGACCATAACAGAGTATTAATCATGGTATATTGGGCCTTGATTGGATCCAATGAATAATTGAAGCCGAATTACATTTGTGGGTTACAATCCCGGTTAGAGGAGCTATAATGTGGTGTCGGGTTATGCGGCATTCACAGGTATTTTGCTGGGTTGATGGGTTGTTAACAGTTAATAAAAGACCTCCGAATTTTGGGGTGTCACACCCATAACCCACACCAAGCCAAATAAACTTTCAACAAAAAAAATAAGATCTTAATGACCCAAGCCCGAACCCAACTGAGTCGAGATTAGGGGGAGGCGCACGCGTGTCGTAACTTAGGTTGTGTTAGCGCTCACTTCGCTTACAAAATTGTGGTACCAATTAGGGTCTAACTCATAGAAGCCAACTAAGAGTATATTAACTCACCAAGTTTTTGGTTTCTTTCCGATGTGGAACTAGGCTCATTACACTACACCATATCATTCTTAGTTTTTTCCATCGATTCAAGTGGATTACTTTGAGATATAATTTCTTATTCAATACTTAGTTATTTTGAACACGTAAATATATCACGCTAATCTACTTGCGAATGAGAACACGATTAAACATGATCCCACCAAGTTTGAAGTGTGAGTCCCACTTTTATTCAAGCCCAAAGTTACTCTATATAACTTGTTCAAAACTATTTTTCCCACACTACTTGCAAACTGAATTTTTTTTTATTTCTCTCCTTTAGCCAATGTTATCAGAACCGGACCGGTCATCGAACCGGCTAGGGAACTGGGTCAATGGTTCATTGGTTCAACCAGTGAGTCACTAGTCGGACTGGCCATATAATAATAAAAATAAATATATATAATAATTATAAAACATAATAATTTAGCTAAAAAATATAAAATATGTCTAAAATGCATACAATTTGTCATAAAATTAATGAAGTTAAGTGGCACTCATCCCAAATCCAATAACTGTGGTAATCAAATTCATACCCGGGCCTAACATCCTCCAAATTCCCCAGTTCCTCAACCCCAATTTCCCAAAAACTAAAGTCTAATTAGAACACCCTAGATAAATAGATTGCAAAAGACCAATTCGCAAAGGGAATGAAAGTAACAACAAATACCCATATCAAGATTCAGCAAGAAATAGAAGAACTTGAAAGATTGTTGTAGATTCAATGAAACTACAAAAAAACCCAAATCAAGAAAATCTTGCTTGAGTTCGCTAGTTGGTGATCGCAGTCGCCTGGTGGTGGTTGCTGGAGCCTTAGTCTCAGTCGCTTGGTGGTCGCTGGAGCTTGGTCACAGTCACTTGGAGGCCTTGGACTACAACTCAGCTATTAGGGCAATAAGAGATCCAGATTCCAGAAGCTTTAGTTGAGATTTTAATTTTATGTAATTTAATTTTTAACTTGGCATTAAACCGGCCAGTTTTTATAAAACTGTCGGTTCATGATTTTTTTAAAAAACCACCCAATTTTCCAGTTTTTAGCTGGTTTTATTCCTTAAGTGGTCCAATTACTAAACCGGACCCGCCAAGGTCCCGGTTCACGGTTGAACCGGTCCGATCCGATTCTGATAACACTACTTTTAGCCCTACTTTTTTCTTTCTTTTTTATTACATTAGCAATTCAGTTTGGATGTGGGATAATGATTTTCTAATTTCTTGCTTAGTGTTATTTTAGAATGTCAATGTTAAGAATATTGTGAGACATACAAAGAATTCAAAGTTTTGAATTGTGAATTTTTTATGATTTGAAATTTAATAGAAGTATTCCTCCAGTGGTTAAGATTTTATTTTCCATTCATGTTACTGATTATCACCCACATAACCAAAGTTCCCTTGCATTTAGAGACTACAATTTTTTTTATTTCAAATTGTTCAACATTATTTTCTTTGCCTCTAGCTAGCAAATCTAATTCTTTTGGCTTTCTTTGTAATATCCCAAATGCTAATTATCACCCATACAATACTTGTTTGTTGTATGCTTCACAACTACACCAATGATCAACTGCCAACAAACCCAATTAAGGCAGAGGTAGATGCAACAGGCATCATGGTGAAAAATGATGCACATGATGACCGATTACCACGGTTGAAACATCTAACAGGGATCAATATTTAGAACAAATTTGACAAACAAAATGTTTGAGGAGTGGAGAGCAAGTAGACAGAGAGTGTAAAGGATGAGAAGACTGAATTTGTTAGAGGAATATTAAAGGGTGATTTCTAGGAAAATATATGGTGATATATGTATCTTTCTTTGGTCTATGGAACAATATAAATGTATGATATGTTTGGCACTATGCATGTAATGCATTTTTGCTTTTTCCATTTTTTGTCTGTTAGTAATTTAAATTATTCTTTTTGGTTAATATTTTCATTATGCGAATATGTATGTGTATTGACTGCTCATTTAAACTCCAACGCCCTCTTTATACATCTTTATCTCTTCACAAAATCCTCTCTTATTCCTTCTTCACAAAATATCTCTTATTCATTCCTTATCTGATTCGCATCCATGGAACTCTTCCTCATCAATTCTTTCAAGTGTCTCGATTTTAAGATCTCCACACAACTGCCACAATAATCATCTTCAACAACTCAAACTCAAGATGGAATCATCGTTACTATAATCTCGAAGAGTGGGTATCAAAAGCTAGTGCAGTGATCATATCATCAAAGGCCATCTGATATAAACAATTACGTATGTGTATATCCTGTACATTGGTAAGCTTTGGAGTTTTTTTTTTTGTTAGGATTCATGATTTGAGAGATGAGGATTTGAGATTGTTTGACGCCCCAAAATTCGAGTGTCCATTGATCACCTGTCAACCCGCGGAATACCTGTGGATATCGTATAAGTCGATGTCACGCCATTATGTCCCATTTATCGGGATTCATAATTTAACAAAATTCAGACAGAGTCTCCTATGTTCGGGAAGCTCTACCCAAAAATACAACCTGTGCAATATACAATCACAT
>CM042184.1:33538568-33557674 GCA_023539305.1 Ilex asprella | reverse complement strand
AATGTGAAATCATATGCCTATGATATGGATTGTGATTGAAATGTATTTGTTGATATATGCATGTCTTAATATATTGACATTGAGACAAATATGGTAATTATATGCTTAGGATATAATTTACCATGGATGGATTGAAATTGTTCATATGACATTCATAGTATATTGAACATTGTGTTGTTGTGCAATGGTGCATCACATTGCATATGCACGAAAAACATCGCATCACATGTGTGTGTGCATGGTTGTCGTCAACACCACATTTGGTGGGTGACAGAAGGCTTGGAAAAGTTTGGCCGAAGGCCAAAAGGAGCCGCTTGGTTGCATGATAGTTTGGGTCGGGGTTAGCAAGAAGGGACTAAAAGATCCCTCAGGTGAAAGGCCCGGTGATTGGATACGCACTCCGTTGGTATAAGAGGACATAAAGTGTGTCGGTGTATGCGAAACTGTCGGTGGAAGTCCATAAATTCCGTGTCGGTTGAGTATCGTTGGTGTAAGTCCATAAACATCCACCCCAAGAAACCTAGATTGTAAATATCATTCGATATGTAACATGGATGACGGGTTCACACACATTGACACTTGCATGTGTTGAGGAGCCAGGATGGGCTCGGATGAAGTGCATGAATGAGTCTCACCTCATTGCATGGCATATCATAAACAATTCCATCATTTGGTTGGATATATTTGATTGAAATTGTTGAGAGTTGTTTGAATGTTGCATGAGCATGAGCATCTAGGGGGGAGTAATCTCTGTAGGATTTACTTTACTGGGCGTTGGCTCACCCTATACGGGAACACATATCAGGTGTGCAGTATACGCCGGTGGATGGGCCACATTCGGGTCGCCAAGGTTGAAAAAAAGCCAAGATGTGACTTATTTAGAGTTTTGTAAATTAAGTAAAAAAAACTTGGTTTTCTTTTTGATCATATAAACCTATGGTATTGAATGTAATAAAACTTGTGTAAATGCCATGTTATATGAGTTGGAGTTGGTTTGTACATGTGTTGGTCAGTTTTGAGAAGTTTTGAAATGAATTGGAAATGAAAAATTATGTAAATGGGCAAAATCTGGGTTTAACTACCGGTAGTCGTGACCTAGAAGGAAGCAACTATCGGTAGTCAACAGGTAGTCGTGGACCAGAATTGTCTCAGGCTACCGGTAGTCAACCAGTAGTCGTTGGTCCAGAGGGGTCTAGCTACCGGTAGCTAACAAGTAACTTCCGGTAGAGATTTTCTAGATTACCCGAAGTACTGGTCGTTAGTGTACTCCTAGCGGTAGCCAGTCTAAAAATCTGAAGTTTTAAAAATTATTTTGCCAAGCTTTGGGCTTAAAAATTTCCTTCCTTTAAGTGACCAAATTGGACCCTAATGGGGTATGAACCATGGTGTGCTTGACTTGGATGTTTTTAATGTGGTGTCGGTTTATGCGACATCCACGAGTATTTTCGCGGGTTGACGGGTTGTCAACGGTTAATTAATGACCCCGGGGTTTTGGGGTGTCAAAGTTCGAATGCCCTGTCTGATATTTTTCATGAAAAAGTAAGAGATACTGGGGGAAAATCCCATTCAAATGCCATAGACTCCATTCGAACACCCTAGGCACTGTTCGAACGCCAAGCTCTCCGTTCGAATGTGTGTGCGTGATTTTGTACGATCAAGCCGTCTCGCCTGAACTTTTTTCCACCCTATATATACCCTAGGAATGTGTTTAGGCCAGTTTAAGCTATTTTTCAACCCTGGGAGACTAAGTAGACTTGGGAGAATGGATAATGAGTGAGATCTTGAATGATTAATGTGTGGTAATTGCATCAAAACGTGTTAGGATCAATTATTTGCAAATTAAGGTAGGGGTTCTTCCTTAAATTCATACATTGAGGATAGGGATATAATTTATTATTATTTTTGATCCTAATCTTTATATATATGTTAGATAAACAATTCTTGGGAATTCTTTTTCAACTACGTGAATCATTTTTGTAAAAATGTATGATTTTTATTCAAGATTTATTCGTTCTTGTTTCGAAAACCATAGTTTTTTTTGTGATCAAAGTAAATATTTTTCTTGAAGATATTTTGCATATTTATTGAATTATTTCCTTTTAAAAAGTTGGGGAAACACGATTTTTTTATTGTAGTTGGATTTTATGATATTGTGAAAGTATCTCTTATATGGGTGGGTGTGATTAACGTGAGTTGCAGTTGACCGGGTATCGTAAAAGGGTTATATGGGTTTCTTACCTTGAGAGGTTTGAAAGTTTCCTAATACTCATAGAGTGTCACACCCCAACCTGGAGATAAGATATTATATCCAAATTTGGTAGAGTGGACCTTGCCCCTTGGTTAACACATGTACGCTATACATAAACTTACTTTTAAATAGGAATTTGAATTGACTAGATATAATAAAATAACATTTATTCTATTGATATCTCGACATATCATGTACATGAAATAATATTTTTAACCCTAACTTATTACAATGTTTAATTCTCTCCACTACAAAACTTCCTTGTTATACAAAATGACACAACAAGACACCAAAAAACCGATTCCTTCTCATATACCACCTAAACTCAGTAGTGTACATTCCTTCCTCCTTGTCTACCTTGTAAATATAAACTAATAGGGGGTGAGCACACACACTTAGTGAGAGTGTATATAATTAATATACAATTAATGACAAAAGCAAGTAATACATACTTCCATATTCATTTTATCAGTACAACTGGACAATCTTATAAGCCAATACATATAAGCTCTCATGATTCTCTAGCAGTTATGTTATAATACACCAATCACCATAGCCTCCAATAGGAGTATACAATTGCTGCCACTCGGGCTATAACTGCCACATAGGCTACACTTGCCAAACAGGCAATATCTGTCACACAGGTAACATTCACCACACAGGCTATTTAGTAATCACTTAATCAATATTCGCGACACATGCCATACACTTGCCTCTAAGGCTATATTTATCAATAAGGCAACTTATTATAACCACATAACATAACTGAATATTGCCAATAATAAATAATAATTCATACAGTCACCTATTAACAACAAGTAACATTATCTTTTAAGGCTAACTTAATTAGTAATGATTATATGACATAATCTTATAGTATTCTCAGGACCTTTATCCACATGCTTATAAACCAATAAGCTTACTCATTGTAAGACCTCGTATTAAAATTAAATAAGGATAATATTATCTTAAGAGTTCTCATAAGATGAATAAAATGATGGTGGAAACTTAAAATCATTGTTGAAAGACTGATTATGAATTTTGAGTTTTAAGCGTATTGGCTTTTGGGGTAAATTGAGTTTGGTAGATGTTTAAGTTTGATAAGGTTGGCTAAGTAGTTTTATAAATATTTTTAGGTCAAAATAAGGTTTTTATTGAATATAGAAGGTCTAAAAACATTGGAAGAGGTTATATGAGTTGTACTAAAAGTTTAGAAATATTCTAGAGTTAAAACTTATTTTGGAGAGGATTTGGATAGAAAGGAGTTTGATAATATCTTAGTATTTTAGAAATAAATTTTTACACCGATGTCCAATTGACCTGAAGTTTTTATAGTAGAAACTAGACTTTCATATCTACAAAAGTATGTTTCACGAAAATTTGCTTACTCGACTTCTAACTAAATCAATTTGGTTCAGCCTATAAATACCATAGGGCTATGTTCTAAAGAGTCTTTACCTATTTTTTCAACCCCAAGAATCCTAGGAAAGTTTGAGGAGAAGAAAATGAGGAATAACGGGCTAAATCTTGAAAGATTAACATGGGATAATTATAACAAAACACGTTACGATCAAGATCTCAAAAATCAAGATAGGATTTCTTTCTCATATTCATTTATTGATGTTTAGGGTTATATAATATATCTTTTTCATCCTTATTACGATATTAATAATTGATCTAAAAGGCTTGTACATTTGTTTGAATCCATGATTCATTTCTTGAACAAAATACATGATTTGCTTTCAAGACTAATCCTTTCTTGATATAAAAATCTAGTTCTTTGACTCTTATTCTATATATGTGATAAATCTACAAATTTTTTATATTATTTTTTAATATATTCTTAGATTCATAAATAAAATTATTATTTACATACAACTATACATGTTTTACATCAAAATTTACATGTCTTGATTACAAAAACCTTAATTCTTGGTTACTATCAATTCAAATATGTTTTCTTGGGGATCCCTTGCATGTTGTCTTGAATTATTCCTTTGGAAAAGTAATGGAACCATGATTCTTGATTGTAGTTGGATTTTATGAAAAAGTAGTGGAATTTATCTCTTGTATGAGTGGGTGCGATGAATGTGAATTGCCCTCGCATCTATATCGTAGAGTGTTTAGCTATTTTTTTTTCTTACCTCGACGGTTTTAAAGGTTTCCTATCACTTGTAGTGGAGTTTGTACCTTGAGGGGACCAAATTACTATTTGTAATGCCGTAAAATTCTCCTTAGACAACAGTACTATCTAAACCCATTTACATCATGAGGGTAACTAAATGAACTTCATAACTAAAGAGAATTTCGTTCATCATCCACAACATATACAACATCATCCAAAAGAATATGCCCAATTATGAAAATTACATCCCAAAAATCAACTATCAACTTTCAGTGGAATAACAAAAATATTAGATTTCACATTGTCTCAAAATGAATTTTTTAGTCTAGAAAATAAGAGAATGTAGCTCTAAACGTCCACCCTGGGATCCACGTTTCCATCTATTGGAGCTTCCCAATGTACCAACTCATCAACTTCGAGCTCCTCCTTTAGACCATAATCTGAAAAAGATATTGTTTGTAAGGGGTGAGCACTAAGCTCTATCGGAAAATACTCCTAAACTCTAATAAGGTTTCAAAAGCATATAAAACAGTCGGTCTCATTTTACAAATATCATATATAGTTTTTGAAGGAAAAACAGGGACATTTCAGTTGATCTCAAGTTTACACAATAACAATAATTAAATGAAAAAGTAAAATCAATTCCCAAAAATAACAATTCCAACAAGTTACCATTTCCACAATAAGCCATAACCAACCATTTGCATAATAAACCATAGCCCACAATGTATCTTAGGTATAATGTAAGATATCGTATGAATAAACACATCGAGAATATTTTGACCCACACACACACATGCCCAAATCCTTGCAAGGATATACAACTTTAGGAAGGGCGCAATTCGACGCATTGATAATGACGAATCCAACCCAGGAATAGTATACTAACCTTCAGTCTTGATACATGTGAGCGAATAGCAGTTTGGTCTTCACAAGGCATTAACTCCACTACAAGTTGTAGGAAAATTTTAAACCCACACGGAGTAAGAAATCCATCTACCCACTCTACGATACCCAGTCAACGGTCACCCATGTTCATCCAAACAACCACACAAGAGATACCATAACCAACAATTTCTCAAATTACAAGTAAATAAAAAATCCTCAAATTTTCACATCCAAATCCAAATTTATTTTTCCAATGGAACAATTTAAGAAAATAAGCAGGAGATCATCAAATATATAATTTTTTTAGTATTTAATCAAGCACTATAGTTTTGATATCAAGAACATGCGGACATTAAGAAGAAAAATTCATATTTCTCAAAAACTCGGGTTTTGAGATCAAGAACAAGCATTTTATGGCTATGAAACCATAACTTCATTCAAAACATGATAATATTTGCAAGAGTATCAAGAAATAATGATTTCAGAGCATATATATATAGGATTAAGAGTCCAAACATACATATATCTGCCCTTGCCTTAATGAACAAGAATAGGAAGAAACCTCTACCTTATTTCCTTTGTTTTTATGTGAGAACTAGAAGATTTGTTCTTTCCCAACTTGAATCAGCACTTTAATCTCGTTTTTTCCCTTCCTTCTTATTCTCTAAGGGTCTTTAGTGGTTAGCATTGATGAAATGGGGTGAAAATTGGAGGGAAAACACCAAAAACAAGTCTAAGACGTGAAGTCCTTGGTTTGGTGCGTCCGTACGCATGTTTCTACACCCAATTTTCTGCCAAACGCGTCCGGACGCATGTTTATTCCCGTCTGGACGCGGGTGCCAATATAACCTCAACTTCCATACCAATGTTGACCTATTTAGAAGCCGATTCAGAAACTTTTTGTGAAATATCTTTTTTTAGACCTTGAAGTCTAGTTTATACTGTCCAAATATTAGATCAAATAGAGTTAGGACTAAAAGGTTATGGCTAAAATACTAAGATAGTGTCAAATTTTTCCCTATCCGAATTCTTTCTAAAATGTTTTTAAACTCCACGATACTTCTTAACTTCTAATACACCTATATTTTCTCTCCCAAGGTTTCTTGATCTTCCGGATTCAATGAAAATCTTATTTTGACCTAAAAATATTTAAAAACTTACCTAACAACCCTTCCCAAGCTTAAATGCCTTCGAAACTTAAACTTCACAATCAATTTGTCTCCCTAGCATTTATTCCTATTGTTACAATCTATATGGTTTATTCTTACGTCATTACATATATAAGAATTACAAAATAATTACGTTACTATATTAATATAAACATGTGGGAGTTTATATTATTCGTTCACGGTGACCGAGGCTGGGGTTAGTATACTATTCCTAGGAGGGATTCATCACTACCATTGCGTCGACATACACTTGATTAACCCTAAAAGAGTGCAGTAATGAATCAGAATTTAGGGTTAAATGTGTGCGTAAGTTAGGCTAAAGTAATTGATTTATAAAGTATTAGGGTTAATGTATGATTTATCTAGTTTGTAGGGTTTTAAGAATAATTAAAGAAGTTAGAAGGGATAAAAGTGCATAGGCTAAACAAAAGAAGGGAGGCAAGTGTAATTAAAAGTCAAACAAGTCAACCAAGGAGAGCTTCACAAGGCAAAAAACCAGAGAATCTTCATTGTCCAAACGGTGGTGGTGGTGTCTGGACAGTACCCTAAACTGCCTTACCTCTCATCTTCTTCTATTAGTCTAGAGAGCAATAGAATCGTCTAATTGGCTGGTCTAGGTGTCTGCCGCCTTACCCCCCTTCTGGTGCTTATACATACCCCTATTTAGTCAATTTTAGGAGAAGGTTCACTAGAGAAGAAATCTAAAATCAGAAGAAAGAAAAGCCTTCCCTAAAAAGTTTTCAACCAAGAATTTTTCTACTTCTACATTTCTGTTTCATTCTTTATACTTGGAGGATTGAACCTCTCTCATTTGTGTGCTTTAGCCAGTAATAAGAGTGAGGCGTTTCAAATATTCCTCGGGGAAGTACTTGTTGTATATTTTTCTATTGTAATGGGGTTATCTCTTTCTTCTTGCTCGTCTATAACAATGAAGTGTGAGTGGTCCGTTTATACTCTTTGGTGAAGGGTGAAAGCATGTGTAATATTTGATGAGCCCAAATTTGACTGGACCAAGCCCAATTTAGGTAAATCGAGAAAGCCCAAAGAAAAGTCTAATCAGAGTTGGATCAACCCAGGAGTTCAAGTCATGTGAGACGTTTGTAAGTTAACAAGAAGTCATGAGAGACATTCGTAAATCAACAAGGAGTCACTGGAGATGGACGTAAATCATTACGGAGTCAAGTGGAGCCCAAGCAAAAGGCCAACGCCCAAATGCGAATCAAGAGGGCGCCGCCTTGGGGTCACCCAAGGGGGCGCAACCAGAGGCTGCCCCTAGTCCTCTCTTACGACCTTTTCACTCCTATGCAAATCCAAGCCTACTCCAAGTCAAGCCTAATGACAAGACCAAGTCCAGTCCACTCCAACTCCAAACTCAAAGACAAGTCCAAACTCAAGACGAGGATCAAGTCCAATTCAGTCGAGAGTCATCCTCCGAAAGAATAGGAGCATGAGGGAGAAAGTATCGGGATAGGCGCGCAGATCTCCTCCCATAACTACACTTATCAAAGTAGTAGAAGTCTTCTCCCTCACGTCACCGCCTCACCGCTTTACCCTAGCTATATAATGTAAGCCCTCTCAACATTGAGGGCATGCCTCTAAACACCTACACACGGACCCTTATACACATTGTTCTCCCTCTCTCTATCTCACCAAAAGCATTGTAACACTCGTTGAAATTATTCTCCTAGTGACGCCACTCATCAATAAAATACCACAAGCCATCATTGCCGTTGTCGAGAATGGACGTAGGTCACTCGGACCGAACCACTATAAATCTCTGTGTTGATCTATTATTTATTGTTTTAATCTTGATTTTCATTGATTGTTGGTTAATTTCTCATTAATCACATATGTTGTAAAACCTGAAAAATTTTGAACTTTTTTTTGAAAAGGGCAAAATGGTAATTTATCACCATAATGTGAAAATTAAAATACATGTTCTCTAGACCTCATATGACATAACGGACTTCGTCGTTGGACTCGTATCGGGAAATATAGTCACCCTGCCGAATTTCATCGAATTTTGATATAAATCAATTTTTTTACACATCGTTCGAGGCGACTAGGTGATAGATGACCTCATTAAGGCCCCTAAAAAATAAGAAACTTAAAATTTAATTATAATTAATTAAAAGTTCAAATAAAATTAATTTTAACTTAACTTGTAATGTAATAAATCGTTTTGGGGAAAAACAGACCCAAGAAAGAGGGGGCGTGTGGCGCGATTAGAGCCAAGTATTTAAAATTATAAATAGGAGCTAAAATCATATTTTTAGCACAAATATCTTCATTTCAGCCCTCTTTGGCTGGCCATAGGGAGAGAAGAGAGAAAAAAGAGAAAACCTTGGTTCTTCAAGCTTTCTTCGTCGATTCCCGGAGTTCTGTCGGTCGGAATCCGTCGAGCCAAGAACCAAAGTTCATCTTCTTGACGAGGGATGCGTGTACGTACCAAGAACGAGGGATTTCACTGAAGATCAAAGGGGAATATTTTGAAAAAATCAAGTTCTTAGACTTTGATTGGTGTTTTTGGAAGTTCTATCACTTCCTACACGCTACAAGAGGTAGGGTTCTTCCTACTTTGGTTTTATTCCCTTCCTTTGGGGCTGTTTAAGGGGCTGTTAAGGAGCTGATTTGGGGCTGATTTTAGGGACTAAAATGGACTATTTTTGTGCACTTTCATGGGCTGAATTTGTGTACTTTCATGGACTGTTTTTATGGACTTTCATGGACTATTTTTGTGCACTTTTATGGGCTGAATTTGTGCACTTACATGGACTGTTTTTGTGCACATTCATGGGATGAATTTGTGCACTTTCATGGACTATTTTTATGGACCCCGGTAAATGGGGCATAATGGCGCGATATTGAGTTACTCGGTATCCACGGATATTCCGCGGGTTGATAGAAAATCAACGGGTCCCCGGATTTTAGGTGTCACACTTGTTGACATACTTAACTTTTGATCTTGCACAAGATAATTCTGTGCATCATCAATATTGATTGGGCTATAAAAATGCTGAAGTTTGTACCTCCCTTAGTTGATGGATGATTATTACTATTATATATGCTCATGGTTATGAACTCCGAGCAAAGCTTATTTTTATATACCATTCTATGTATAAGTTATTACATACTTCATGCATGATTCATTGATGCATGCAGTTAGGTTATATGTAATAGTTTGGAGATTGGTTATATATGGGTTAAATTTCACCATAGCCAATGCTTTTGATTCAATGCATAAACTAAACTCCATTCAATCATAAACATTTCAGTCGAATAGCGAGATTAAACGTTTTGAATGGTTCAATTTCGGCTTTACTAAGGCTATTTGATTGTTGCATGGTATGCAGACCTTTCGGCTAACATAATCAGTTACACATCAAACCTACTGATTAACTTTCCAGTGAAATGATAGTTAATTGTTGTAAGGTGACATTTCAATAAACAAGAAATGTAATGCATGTCGGATCCTCGAACTAAAGAGAAGCTTTTTAGTTATTGGTATCAAGAGTTTAATTTAAGTAATTTTCTGAATGTTCTAAGTTTACATCACAAGATATTTTACAGCACACTGCACACAAGACAATCTTACCTTTTTTCTATTTTTAATTAAAACAATTGGCTCCCTATGAGTTCGACCTCAGACTTAACTGAGTAATGCTATAATTTGACCACTTATACTTGGGTATATGATTTAAATTAGGTCAAGTTTTTTGGCGCCGTTGCCAGGGAGTTACGGTGATTCAAAAATGAACAAGGAAGTTATCTAGATTGTATTATATATGTATACACTTTTTGTTTTATTTTAATTGTTTATGTTTGTTAAATCATTACTAGGGTCTGTAAATTAGTCTATTTCTTTATCTTCACCATCTTCATCATCATAAACATCATTGGACTCTTTTGAGTTAAGCATGGCTAATAATATTCAAAGGGAACAAGAGGTAGTTCAGAATGTCAGACCTTTAAAAGAATATTTGCATCCCACACGTACTAGTGTCCCCTCATGTTTTGCCTTTCTCACAAATGCTCCAAATTTTAACATCAAAGTGGGACAATTCAACTTTTACCCAAATTTCATAGTCTTGAGTCTGAAAAATCTTATTTAAATATGAAAGAATTTAAGTATGTGATTAATTGCAAGATAATTCTGAAATGGCCTGGTTGAAACATTTTCCTTTTTTCTTTAAAGAATAAAGCTAAACAATGACTAAATTCTTTAAAAGCTCAATCCACTCCATATTAGCCTTATCTACCCCCACACAAGAAAAGTTTAGAAGACACCATGAATCAATTCATTCAGAATAAAATGAGTTTTAATACTCAGTCTACTCATGCATTTAATGATTTTAAATCTCAAACTTCACAAAATATTAAGGCTATCAAAAGTCATCTAGCAAAGTAGACGCAATCTTTGAGCATAATAGAGAAGGAAAAATTTCCATTATGACACCCCAAAAATCGAGGGTCCTTTGTTAACCTGTTGATCACCCATTACCCCGCAGAATACCCGTGGATACCATGTAACTTGATATTACACTGTTATGCCCCATTTATCGAGATCCATAATTTAACAAAATTTGGGAAGAGTTTTCTTTGGATGGGGAGTTCTACCTAAAACACAACCCGTGCAATCATACAACATTTAATCACATGACCTATCTGAGGTCCAATATACATCAATTCATACTCCCACATCAAGAATTTATGCATCAAACATAGTTAATAAAATTTCGATTGCAATCATTCTATAGATTTACATGTCCAAAATTGAATTTCACAAAAGTTTTACAAAATAAGGTTTAAAAGCCACAAGTCAGATTTTCTTCATTCTTGAGGCCCCAAATGCGAGTCGTCCATTAGTGTATAACCCACACCTATAATGTTTTTCCATAAAGGGTGAGCCATGCTAAATAGGGTATCTCCTAAAGAGGCCACTCCCCAACCTAAGTGCATATGAAATGTCCATATGTAACATTCAACAAGCAACAACCATTCTAATCAAGAATAAGCAATTCAATGTTGAAAATCACCATGGCATGCCATAAAATGAGATGAGACTCACTTATATACTTTAACCCGAGCCCTTACTAACTCCCATAACACATGCAATACCAATTTATATAAATTCATCATTGATGATATACATCCAATGATCTTTTTAAAATAAACCACGTGTCTTTGTCATAAACAAAATTGTGAAACCCGGGTAAATTTTAACTTTTTTTAAAAAAGGGTAAAATGGTAGTTTACTATAATAATACATATTTAAAATTAGCATATCTCTAGACCTCGAAGGGGAAAAAAAAATTCACCATTGGATTCGCAACGCGAGACTTAGTTACCCTGCCAAATTTTGTTAAATTCTGATATGGTAGAATTTTGGCACATAGTTCAAGGCAACTGGGTGGAGGATGACCTCACGAGCGTCCCCATAAATAAATTTTATAAAATTTCTTATAATTAAGTTAAATTTCAAATAAAATTAATTTGAACTTAAACCGAGATGTAATGAATCGTTTGGGACGAAAAAGGACCTGAAAGTAGCAAACGAGCAGTGCAATGTAGACCGCACAATTAAGGACAGTAAATAGAGGCAAATATCTGAAAAATCAGATATTTCCTTACCCATTCTCACTTTTCCAGCCGGCCAAGAGAGGAGAGAGAAAAGAGAAATAAAAAAAAAGATCTTCAAGCTTCTCCCTTCGATTCACGGAGTTCCGTCTCTCAAATCAACTCAAGTCAAGAATTAAAGTTCATCTCCTCGACAAGGGCTATGTGTACGTACCAAGAACAAAGGATTACACCAAAGATCCAAGAGAAGACTTTGGGAGAAATCAAGATTTATGGGGCTTTGGAGGTGTTCTTGAAACTCTAGCCTTCAATTCATGCTCCAAGAGGTACGGTTCTTTCTACATTGGTCCATTTCTGGCTTAGAATTCCCTTAAGGAAGGGTTAGGCTTATGGGATTGTGTATCCCTTGCCTATTGTTGTTGAATGGGTGAAATGGGTAGAATACATTCTATCTTCACTTTTGGTATGTCGAAGTCACTTGTGCACTTCCTTGAAAAATTGTGTTATGTGGGCATGTCTTGTGTTTACATGGTGCCTTTGTGAGTAAGTGTGTTATTGACATAAAAATTGTGATAACATGCTTGGATATTATGTTGTGAAAATTATCGATATACATAAATGCTTGTGTTATATTGACATTGTGAAGAATTATGGGAGTTATATGCTTTTGATATAATTTTGCCATGGATATATGAAATGTGTTGAAATTGTTCATATAACATTCATTACATATTGAGCATGATAATAAACATGCAATTATACATTTCATTGCATTTGCACGGAACATAACATTCGTGGTCATCGACATTGGTGTGGGCATGTGTGCATGGTTGTCGTGAACACCACACTTGGTGGAGGACGAGTGAGCTTGATTAAGCTCGGTCGAAGACCTGGCTGAGTCGCACGGGTTGCATGGTAATTAGGGTTGGGGTAGCAAGAAGGGGCTAGAAGATCCCTCGGGTGCAAGGCCCGATGATTGGGATACGCACTCCCTTGGCTTGGTCCATGAAGTGTGTGGGTGTATGAGGAGCCCTTGGTGGAAGTCAATGAATTTCGAGTGGGTTGGAGTCCCTTTGTGTAAGCCCATGAACATCCACCCCATACAAAAGACCCTAGATTGGTTAATGTCATTTGTTGTTCAACATAAATGGCGGATTCAAACACTTTGGCACTTGCACGTGTTGAGGAGCTGGGAAGGGCTTGGGTTGATATGCATGAGTGAGTCTCACCTCATTCCATAGCATGGCATGGTAAATTCCAACATTGAATGCATATTCTTGGTTAAAATGCTATGATTTGTGGCTTATTTGCATGTGAACATTTCATGTGTATTTAGGTTGAGAAGTAGGGGATACTCTATTGAGCGTTGCTCACCCTATATGAGACACATTTTAGGTGGAGGATACACGCCCGAGGATGGCTCTCACTCGGTGCCTCAAGGGTGAAGAGAGATCAATATGTGGTCTTTAACCTTGAAATTTTGTAAAACTTTTGGTTAAAAATAGTTTTTGGCATGTAAATATTGTAATCATATTTGAACGTTTGTAATAGAACTTTGTAGGGATCATGTATAATGTAGAAAATTTTATTATACATGTTTGGGATGAAAATGATAAGGTTTGAAAATAAAAAACAAGTGAAACACGAAAATCCGGATAGAGCGTACCGGTACGACGCTGTCTAGAGTGTTCATCATACCAGTACGCTTTCACAGATTTTTAATTTTTTTTTGTTTTCCTTCTACAAGATTTTGGGCTATGCATTCCTTCCTCCCAAGAGTATAAATGGACATTAATGGAATACCAATTATGGTATGTGGGACCTAGGATGGGTCACTCGCTTAAAAGAAAATATGTTTTATATTTTTAAAAAATCCCGGTAAAGGAGATATTCTGCGTGGTGTTGGGTTAAATGGCATCCACGGGTATTTCTGCGAGTTGATGGGTTATCAATGGACTTATAAATGGCCACAAAAAATTTGGGTCGTAACAACTTGGTATCAAAGCTTAGGTCTACGTATTACCTAGGGTTTGATGGGCATTGGGTCTAGACCATTGCATTCATTGTGCATTTCTTGTTTTGTGCTCTATTATGCTACATGATTGTGTGCTATGTGTTATGTGAATTATATGCATGATAGAAATGTATATGGAAAGAGAAGCACTAGGGTTAGAAAACATAACCATGGGTTTCGAAAAAAAAAGGATGAACATGATAGTTCAAGGGGTAAATGTCTACTAGTATGCGACATACGTTCTACTAGGAGGATAATAAGAAAATTCTCAACATTTTGTGTTTGATCCCCAAATTAGGATATAATGTGAGACTCGTTTGCTATCTTACATATGTAGATGGCTAATTGAGGAAGAGGACGTCGAGGCGGTGGGTGGAACAACCAACCACCATCGGCCTTTGATCACCAAGCCTTAGTGGAATCTATTGGTGAGGTGACTGTATTATTGCATAGACCAGTGCTAAGGCCACTACTATTACACAGACTGGTGCAAACGTAGGCCACAGAGGCTCAAGTAATCTCTAAAAGTTCAAGGAACACAAGGCTTCGATCTTCTTGGGAAGAGGGGATCCGATAGTAGCTGACCTTTGGTTCTAGTAAGTTAACAAGATCTTAAGGGCTATGGAGATCACCTCCAATGCCACTAAGATAATGCTAGCTACATTCCAGCTAGAGGGAGAATCCCAAGTGTGGTGGGATTGGGTGAAAGCCTCAAAGAACTTGGAGGCAATGACATGGGAAGAATTCTGTGGGCTCTTAATAGGCAAATTCTTCCCAGCGTCTGCCAGACATTCAAAGGCTCGGGAGTTCCTAGACCTGAAACAAGGAACGATGATGGTGCTCAAATACGTGGGTAAGTTCACTGAATTAGCCCGTTTCACCAATGATTATGTGGCTACAAACATGGCCAAATTGAGGAAGTTCAAGGATGGTCTAAAATTGTCCACTCGGGGTAAAATTGTGGGTCTTCTCCTGCAAGACTTGGACGCCATGGTTAAGACTGTAATGGCCATTGAGAAGGAGGAGGATGACGCTAGGAACATTTCGGAAGCGGGTGTTGTAGACAAGAAGAAGGAGGGTCAATCTTCTTCTTCTAGTACAGTGAAGAAGCAAATGACTTTTGCTCCGCCGGGGCATACCAAGGTCGATCCTCCCAAGGCGGGGGAAACATCAGGACAACGTATCAGGCAGGTCAGAAGATTTGCTATCATTGTCATCAGTCAGGTCAAGTGAGGAAAGATTGTCCTCAGCTACAGGGATCCCATTCACAGTCTTCAGTGGGGTACTCACAGACTTATTTTGTTCCTCCCTACCCTACTATGGGCCAAGGGAGCTAGTACCAGTTCCAGGGTGCTGCACAAGCACCTACCACTTTTCGAGTGAAAACTTCGCAATCAGGCCAGATGGGCCAGGGCATGGGTCAGGGCTGAGGACAAGGCTATCAAGCTGAAACTTCAGGGACCCAGGGGCGTGTCTATGCCATCACACCTCAGACTGATCCGGGAGATCAGTAGTCATTCAGGGTACATTTTACTCTCTCGCTTATGGGCAAGGGTATTATTTGACTTTGGTGCATCTCATTCTTTTATTGTTACATCATGTGTGAAAGATTTGGGATTAGAGGTTGAAACCTTGGAAAAGCCTTTGCATGTGAGTTCTCCCTGGGGTGAGTGTTGATCAGATATGTCGAGGTTGTGAGTTCGAGATCTCTGGGATTTTACTCACCATGGACCTTAGGGTCATGGACATGTCAGAGTTTGATGTTATCCTTGGGATGGACTGGTTGACGACATATCGAGTCGTCATTGATTGTGATCGGAAGAGGGTCACTGCATATATGCCAGATGATGTTTGTTTCATGTTTTATGGGGAAAAACACGGTGCTTTACCCCAAGCCGTGTACGACTCTAGATGGCACGAGCAATTGATGGTTTGGCTAGCAAGCCTTATCCTAGAGGACGAGGGGAGACCGAAGTTGGGTCTACCTTGGGTGGTTTGTGAGTATGAGGACATTTTTCCAGATGAACTACCGGGATTACCTGCACATTGGGATGTAGACTTCACCATTGAGTTACATCCAGGTATATTGTCCATTTCTATGACTCCACATAGGATGACGCCGGTTGAGTTGCAAGAACCCAAGGTCCAATTATAGGAATTGTTGGACAGGGGTTTTATTAGACTGAGTACCTCACCTTGGGGCGCTCTGGTGTTGTTTGCCAAGAAAAAGATAAGACCCTTCGACTATACATAGACTACCGCCAGTTAAATAGGGTTACTATCAAGAATAGGTACCCATTGCCGAGGATTGATGATTTGTTTGATCAACTGAGAGGAGCGCGGGTCTACTTCAAGATATATCTCCACATCGGTTACCATCAGTTGAGGGTTTGGGAGGCGGATATCCCTAAGACGGTGTTTAGGATGCGGTATGGGCATTTCGAGTTTACTGTCATGACTTTTGGATTGACGAATGCCCCTACGGCATTCATGGATCTCATGCATAAGGTGTTCCAACCCTACATAGATCAATTTGTCGTAGTCTTTGTTGATGACATCTTGATCTACTCCAAGCCTGAAGAGGAGCATAAGGGTCACTTGAGGGTTGTTCTCCAAACCTTCAGGGACCACCAGTTGTATGTCAAGTTCAATAAGTATGAATTTTGGCTTACTGAAGTGAAATTTTTGGGACGTGTGGTGTTGGCCAGTATAAAACAAACAGTTCCCGCGTCCGAATGGTATTTGCCAGTATAAAACAAACAGTTCACGAAACAACCAGTTCAACAGTTCCCTCGCAGCAGAAATTCAAAAAAACCAACAATATTCTCCACATTCTCGCTTTAGATTCACTTTACTCATAAGATTTTCTTCAATTCTACTTCGATTAATTAGTTACCCTTCACCTTTTATAGGTTTATTCCAAACAAATACCTCTAAAATTCTACATTGAGTATGAAATTCAAGATTTCATAGATCCAAGAAGAGCGACAAGAACCTCATTAAGTCAAGCAAGGCGAGGAGCCTTTCCATTGCCTGAATTCATCCCGCAAGAAGAAGAACAACCCCAGGTTCACAATCAATTCGATAATACTATGTGTGAGAACATTGATCAACAAGTTTGGTATGATACTCTTTTTTTATTTGAAGTCTAATTTTGCGTCAAGACCTATGATATATGAGGATTTTGAACAAATTGAGGTTAGGAAAAATCTAGCAGCATGATGTTGATTACATTATGTAAAACTGGTAGGTCTTGACTATGAATGTTTAGTCTGGAAATTTTACAGTAATGAATGAGAAACCGGGCCAAGGCAATTGCCCGCATATGTTATGGGAGTGGTATTTTAGGTTACACCCACTACCATTGACAACTTTTTAAACTCTATACCAAGACAACAGTATCCCCAATATCCCTTTACCACATTACCTGACATGTCTACCTTTGTGATTGAGTTGATTGGGAATTCGGAGTATGTCCGGGGTAGGCAAAATAAATACATTAAGTAAGGGGACTTGACTGACTAGCACAAAATCTTGAATTTGATATCCGTAAACAGTTTGCTGCCCTAGTCTCATAAAAATCAAATTTAGATTGAGAGAACTTATTTTCTGTATGCTTTTGGAATGAGATACACTATTGACTTGCTGATGCTCATAACAAATCAAATGATGTTAACTATCAAAATCCACTTTGGATAAAACCTTACTGAAAAAGAGCCATGGTATAACGCCCCAAAATCCACATTGGACGGCATTACTATATCAAAATCATTCACATCATGAGAACAACTAATAACATCCGTAAATAATAAAAATTTTATTCATCGTACATAATATCTACAACATCATCCAACAAAATATGCCAAACCATGACAATTACATCCCCAAAAAATCTAGTATTATCTTGCAACGGAATAAACATAATATCATTCATATACTGTTTCAAAATGCATCTTCTAGTCTAGGACATAAAAAGAATAACTCTAGACATCACTCTCGGGATCTACGCTTCCATCCAATTGAGCTTCCCAAGCTACCTGCTCATCAACTCCGAGCTCTTCCTCTAATCTGAAATTTGAGAATAAATATTGTTTGTAAGGGGTGAGCACTAAGCTCTGTAGTAAAATCCTCCCAAACTCGAACTGGTTTTGAAAACATATAAAACAAGTCGGTCTCATTTCACAAATATTATATATAACTTTTGAAAGAAAACAGTGACAATTCAACTGATCTCAAGTTTAAGCAATATCATTAAGGAAATGAAGTAAAACCAATTCCCAACAATAAGCAAATTCAAACTGTAGACTATTTCCAACAAGTTTCTATAATAAACCATTTTTACAACAATAAACAATAACACACAATTTTTACCATTACCCATAATATGTATCCGTATCTCCCATTGTATTTGTATCTCAGGTATGTTGGTCGCTTCTCAGGAATCTGCACAATGATTCTACCTCGTTCACCCATCACATTTCCTGTAGGGCTAAATTACAAACCACTTTAGGAAGGGCATATACCGTTTCCCAAAGCATTGACGAATCCTTCCAAGGAAAGTATACCATCCCTCAGCCTTGAACTTACGTGAACAATAATGGTTGCTCTCACAAACCATAATCCGCTACAAGTATTTGGCAACCATCTCACTCCCACTAAGATAGACTAGCCTAGCCTCTAACACTTTACGACAGCTCTTGAAGACAATTCAAATCCATAACAACAAACTATACAACAGATGTAATACCAACCAATTTTTCAAATCACAAGTATATCAAAAACTCTCAATTTCATAAGTATTTTTTCAATATAACAACTCAAAAAAAATAAGCAAGAGATCATCAAAAGATATAATTTTATTCTTCTAAACAAAACACTAGAGTTTTTTAAATCAAGAGCAAAAGAATATAAAGTTTTGAAATCAAGAACAAAGGAATATCAAGTTTAGAAATCAAGAACAAATGAATATCAACTTTTGAAATCAAGAACAAACGAATTTCAAGTTTTGATATTAAGAACAGATAAATATCAAGTTTCAAAATCAAGAACAAATGAATATCAAGTTTTGATATCAAGAACAAATAA
>CM042184.1:33528079-33538468 GCA_023539305.1 Ilex asprella | reverse complement strand
ATATATATATATATATATATATAAGATTTAGAGTCAAAACATGTATATATTTAAACCATAGCATTAATGAACAAGAGTGAAAGAAAACCCCTACTTTTTTCTTCCTTAGTGTTCTTGAAAAACTTGAAGTTTTGATCCTCTTCAAGGTGAAAATCTTCCATTGATATTGTGTTTTCCCCCTTCTTTCCTCCTCTCTAAGTCTTCCTAGGGTTTGAAATTTTTTATTGGAGCTAAGGGAGGTGGCACTTTGTATTTATAGGGGGAGAAAGGAGTCCAACCGACGTAAATATGATGTTTTGATTAGTTGCTCACGTTCAAACGTCATTGACGTTCGAATGTAACTTGCTCCTAGTACTTTGATTTTTCCATTAGACAAGAGTATTGGAACGAACTTTCGTTCGAATGGACTTTCACGTTCGAACGTACTTTCACGTTCGAATGTTATTCAAGTTTTTGCAGGAACTTCCAGTGAAGTTTTGACCTATTTAGAGGTTGATTTGAATTTTTTTCGTGAAATACACTTTTGTAGACCTGGAAGTCTATTATCTACTGTAAAAATTTATGCTCAAACAGACATGAGGATAAAAAGTAACGATCAAATTACTAAGACTGTGTCAAAACTCCTTTATACTCAAATTCTCTCTAAAGTGTGCTTTCACTCTGTAATATTTCCAAACTTCTACAACATATCCTATTACCTCAACTAATATTTTTATTTCTACTCTTAAAATCTAAATAGTTCATGCATACATCGTTATATATATATTATCATTTCAAAAACATAATTACGTTACTATATAACGATAAGAATGTGAGGGTTTGCACATGGAGGGCAAGCAGAAGAGCAACTAGAAGCACCACCAGAGCCGCAAGTAGAACCATTCCCAGAAGGTGCAAATTTTTAGCCACCAGGGGAACCCTAGCAACAATAAGAGCAACAGACTTATATTCCTGTTGATGACTAGACTGATCGCCAAATGTTGATGGGACTAGAGACTATCATAACCCAGTTGGACCAAAGGATGGCTAGCTACAAGGAGAATCAAAACGAAATTCTAAGGCTACTTCGAGGGCAATATAGTAGTGGCCCTTCAGTCTTGTGATTAGAGTTCTTGGAATTGCTATTCTCTTTTTACTTTTACTAAACTTTTTATTATGCACTTTTTTTATTTGGTTTTAATTAAGTGGGTTAGTTGGTGATTTTGCTCAAGTTTTGTTGTGTTATGATACTTAGTTCATATGATTCACAAGACAAATTACATTATCATTCTAATGCTTTGTAGGTATAACCCTAACCGAATTACGAGAGATTTTAATACATCGTTTGTGCACTTTGTCTATATTTTTGTAAAAACTCCTCTTTTTGAGTATGAAATAATTTCTTATTTTGAATTTTTTTTTATAAATAGCATGATCCTTTATAAAGCTTACATATATGGTGGAGATGCAAAACCCATGTGCAGATTTTGAGCCAATCTTCCTTGGAGAGATTTTAACATTTACTCAAGTAAGAATTTCAGTTCAGCGTAATTTTTCTTTTAATAATCTCATTATCCTTGTTTTGGTTAGTGCTTGCTAAATAACATAATTAGCATTTTCTCTTAAAATTGTTAATGAAAATCACGTAGGTGTATGAATCTTGGGAAATGATCTTAGGCCATTTATAATTTTATTTTGAGCCTTAAACATTTCTTTTACAAAACCATATCCCTAGTAAGCTGTGATTGAGCCTAAAAGTAAAATTTCTTTTCTTAAACCCATGCATTAACCAAGCCACAGAAAATATATTTGACTGACCCTTGCTATCTAATTTTCTTGCACCCTCTCCTAAATAATGAATTATATAGAAAAGGAGAAAAATGGTAACTACGGTTCAAAAAAGAAAAGAAAAGAAAAAGAAAGAAGAAAATAATATGTGAAAAGAGAGAAAAGAGAAATAGAAATAGGAGAAATGGGAAGTATGATGTGTAAAAGTTTGGGAAAAATGGGAGAGATGTGCGCTACATAAATTGAAAAAGATAGTTTTTTGAATACCTTTGACGTCGTTTCTTGAAACCCAATGTCGTTTGTCCCTGTTATAACCCAAATAAAGTCCTTTTTTATTCCAAAAAGCATGCAAATGTATTATTTCCACCTATTCATTAAAAAGGGAGAATGTTGATAATGTTGTTTGATATAGTGATAATATTCTTTCATGAGATTATGCCAAATTCCTTTTTTGTTCAATTAACCTTTCTTTGAAAATTACTTGTGCCATTACTTTGCTTTGGTGACAATATTCTTATCACATGTAATTGCTGAGTAATAGTCACTAAAACTTGAGTGTGTTCTTTGCTGAGTGATTTACAGGGAAGGATTGACTTCAAGGCTAATTCTTGTACAATAAAGTAAAGGACTGTGATATTTCCAAAGTGTTTTTGAAAGTAAAGAAATCCCTGCACACACACATGAGTTTTTGTGAAAATGTATTGAATAGTGTAACAATTGGTTTTTGTTACTCTTATAGTGATAAAGAGAGGGGAAATATTTTGGTAATAGAATAGAATGGTGATTTAATCTTATCTCAGAAAAATATGAATTATGTAAATCCTAACCTTTGAAGTTTGTACATCTTCACTGAAAACCTTCACGACACAAAACACATTCACTAGGGATCACCTAGGGGCTGAATGACTTATTGCATAGGTTAAATGCAATCATGAAATATATGAAATTGATTTTGTTTTATTTTATTACCAGGGACTAGTAATGTTTGGTTGGGGGTGTGATTAACCCTAAAAGAGTGCGGTAATGAATCAGAATTTAGGGTTAAATGTGTGCGTAAGTTAGGTTACAGTGATTGATTTATAAAGTATTACAGTTAATGTATGATTTATCTATTTTATACAGTTTCGAGAATAATTAAGGAAGTTTGAAGGGATAAAATTGTAGAGGCCAAACAAGAAAAGGGAGGCAAGTGTAACTAAAGTCAAACAAGTCAACAATGGAGAGCTGCACAAGGCAAAAAAACTAGAGAATCTCCACCGTCCAAACGGTGGTGGTGGCGTCCGGATGGTACCCTAAACTGGCTTATCTCTCATCTCCTCCTATTGGTCCAGAAAAGCAACAAAATCGTCTAATTGGCAAGCCTGGGTGTCTGCTGCCTTGCCCCTTCTAGTGCCTATAAATACGCCTATTCAGTCAGTTTTAGAAGAAGATTCGCCAGAGAAGAAATCCAGAATTAGAAGAACCCCTGCCCTAAACACTTTTTAGCTAAGAATTTCTCTTCTTCTACATTTATGTTTCATCATTTCTACTTGGAGGGTTGAACGTCTCTCACTTTTGTGCCCTATCCGATAATAGGAGTGGGGGTGTTTCAACTATTCCTCAGAGAAGGAATTGTTGTACTTTGTTTTCTGTTGTAATGGGGTAATCTCATTCTTCTTGCTCGTCTATAACAATGAAGTGTGAGTAGTCAGTTTATACTCTTTGGTGAAGGGTGAAAGCATGTGTATTGTTTGAGTTATAAAAATGCTGATGTTTTATTCATGCATTAATGTTTATTCCTCCCTTAATTGATGAATGTTTATTACTATTATATGCCTATGGTTAGGAACACCGAGCAAAATTTATTGCTATATACCATTTATCTATAAGTTATTACGTACTTCATACATGATTCAATGATGCATGCAGTTGGGTTTAAGTGACAGCTGAGAGATTGGGTATAAACAAGTTAAATCTCGTCATAGCTTATGCTTTGGATTCAATTCATAAACTGGAACTCCATCTTCATTAAATCATCAACCTACCAGCCAAATAGCTAGAGTAAACCTTATCAATGGTTTACCTTCGGGTTTACTAAGGATATTTGATTGTTGCATGGTACATAGACCATCTGGCTAATCTAATCAATTGCTACGATATAGTTCAATTATACATCAAACTTACCGGTTAACTGTCCAATGAAATGGACGTTAATTTATATAAGGTGACGTTTCTATAAACAAGCAATATAATGCATGTCGGATCGCCGAACAAAAGAGTAGCTTTTTAGTTATTGTTATCAAGAGTTTAATTTTAGTAATTTTCTGAAAGTTCTAAGTTTACACCACAAGCTATTTTAAAGCGCGTATGTATCGAATATAATTTTTTTTCTTCAAAATCCTACAAGGTGGAATTAAGGTTTACTTTTAAGATCCCTCAAGATTGATCTCATCTCAGCAGGAAAGCAAAATAGAACAACGAGCAACCGAAGGATAGCTCGACAAAACTCGTGGCATTCTGTCGTATATCCCCCATCGTCAGAATCCGGATGCAGTGTGGACTACCAAGACCTCCAATTGCTTACGCTCTCTTTCAGCCTCTCCAAAAAAAATGAGTAAAGAATAGATGCTGAATTAGAGAGCCTAGACGTTTATATATAGGCTACGATCGAGGACCCTAAGGAGAAATAAGGATCAGACTTCCAATGGGCTTAGAATTCCTATGTTCAACCCACAACAAACATCATACAACCCATTAATAATAAGTCTGTTCATTAAAGACTTATTATTGATCTCCTAAGTCTTATCTCAAAATTATATTCAAGCTCCTAATTATTATATGCTTAATAATCTCTCAATGTTTAAGATTACAGATATCCACTAATTAAAAAAATTACAAACAATTATATTTAATTGACTTATTTTATTCCTAAAAATCTTACCACTCAACTTATTTATCATGTCAGATAATTAAATCCACCTGCAGGATTTGGCATAGACAAACTTTATGAGCTTCCTCAAGAGGATATCATCAACCTATTTAAATATTAGGATGTGGTTTCCTTTAATGTTTAATTTTCAACTATACAAATAACATCATCTCCCAATTCACCAAGCTTATTGACTCGATATGAATCTCACCCTTTGATGAATTAAAGTGACGAACATTATATACACGTGATAATTAAATATTTTGGGATTAAGAGTATAAACAATCATAATAATTATGAGGTATTTATTATCTTATTGAATCAATAAATGATAATAACCTCAACATGTGTCTGTTCAATACACAAAGTATACTAGTGCAATAATCCGAGATATCAAACAGTTTCATACAATCAAGATAGACTATGCTAGAATATTATACTACAATCATACCAATGGTGTGTCCAATTCCATCTAGGAATTTGAACATATACTTATTTTATACAAGGATTTGATAATCTAGTCTTTTGTGTATAAGCCGAACTCTACACACCAGATTATCTATAAAGTAAAATATAAAACACGCATGCATACCATATATTAAATATAATGCAAACATTTTGCCCATATAGATTCTCAATAAAATGGAAAGAACAAACTTTTATTAATTAATAAAACTAGTTTTACTATAAAAAAAATAAGTTTTTAGTATACTACTCTATCAGTCAGTCGATGTGGGTTTGACCTCGGACTTAACTGATTATTATTATAACTTGACCACTTATAATTGGGTGTATGATTTAAATCTGGTCAACACCCCTCCTAAAGTTTTATGGCCCTGCAAGGATTAATTTTATGATTTATGATTGTGGTGTGGTGTGGACCAGATATGCTCATGTTGTAGTTTCATATTAGTCTACTTACGTACATGAGATATAATATTTGTGAATAATTGTTGCATTGGGAATGATTTTTACTTCTGTAAACTTTACCATTTGGTATTGTGAACTTGAGATCTTATTAAGTGTCACTGTTTTATTTCAAAATTATATATATTATTTTACAAACTGTGGCTTAGCTGTTTTTATGATTTCTAAATTTTATTTGGGTTTGATAGGGTTTTCCTACTAGGTTTTATTGCTCACCTTACCATAACATTTTTCAGATTTTAGTGTTGAGGAGAATCTAGAGTTAGATGAGCCAGTAGATTGGGATGTTGAGAGGGATCATGATGTGGATCTGGCTGTGGAAGTTTGAGAATCAATTTTAGTCACTGGAGTTTATATTTGAAGGTTTACTTATGTTAAGGATTTATTTGTATTTTCTTTGAAGATTTATCTAATCAAATGTTGGATTATGAATAGTTTTATTTATTTAATGGTACTTTAGTATGCTCCCATGATTGGATGTTGTATAGATAGTCAATGTCTTCCAGGGTGAATTTTGTAGCATTACAAGCATTCTCCTGCTGTCATCATTAATATGATATAGCTCATCCACAACAATACACATTCTATAGCATTTAAAGTATGTTCATATTAATCTCAAGCACACATAGATAATATACCCACATCAAGTCCATCTGTAGTACGAACTCAATCTCCAAATAAGACTTTAAGCATACTTGATGTAGGGGTCGACACCTCCGTTCCTCGAGTTACATTTCAATCTGAACTCAATCTTTTTCGTAATCTTAGGTAAATTTGACACTAGAATCGTCATTCTCACACCTAACATACATTACCACAAACCACGTAAATATCATTTGCAATTATATTATATTATGCCACATACACGTAGGTGATTAATAAAACTTAACCAAACACCTTCTTAATACTCCATTTTCATTTACTATTATATATTGAACCCTTAAGTTTAGTGAGTTTTTTGTAGATAATAATTATATTCAATTCAAACCCATTAAAATATCTAAAGAAGGTTTGATGTTGAGTGGATAAAGAATTATAGACAGTGCGACAAAAATGGTGAAGATTCTTGTTTCTACCCGTAGAACACAAGTAGAAGTCTGTCAGAACTGTATCCTACCAGTAGGTTTTCACCTCTTACTAGCAGAGCACCTTACAAAATGTTATTCTTGTGACGCCCCTAAAATCCGAGGTCTTTTGTCAACCTAGTGATAACCCATCAACCCGTGCAAGTACCTGTGAATGCCGCATAACTCGACACCATGTCATAACTATTAGAATGAAAATCCCAAGAGCCATTAACAAGGCGTATATATCAAATATAAAAAAATTTCCTTTAAAACCATATAAGGCGGAATTAGGGTTTACCTTCCAGATCTCTCGGGATTGATCTTGTCTCAGCACGAACGCAAAACAGAATAACGACTACAACTAGACGAACCTCGCGGCCTTCTGTCGTATATCCCCCAACGTCAGAATCCGGATACAATGTGGGCTACCAAGACCTCCAAATCCTTACTCTTTCTCTCAGCCTTCCTAAAAAACGTGAGTAAAGATAAGTTGCTGAAATAGAGAGCCTAGACGTCTATATATAGGCTACGACAAAGACTCTAAGGAGAAATAAGGATTGGGCTTCCAATGGGCTTAGGATTCCTATGTTCAACCCACAACAAACATCATACAACCCATTAATAACAAGTCAGCCCACTAAAGACTTATTATTGATCTCCTGGGCCTTATCTCAAAATTATATTCAAGCTCCTAATTATTATATGCTTAATAATCTCCTCACGTTTAAGACTACATACGTCCATCAATTAAATAAATCACTGCCAATTATATTTGATTGACTTCTTTTATTCCTTGAGATCTTACCACTCAACTTATTTGTCATATCGGATAATTAAATCAACCTGCAGAGTTTGACATGGACAAAATTTATCAGCTTCCTTAAGAGGACATCATCAACCTATTTAAATACTAGGATGTGGTTTCCTTTAATATTTAATTTCCACCATACAAATAACATCATCTCCTAATTCATCAAGCTTATTGACCTAATATGAATCTCACTCTTTGAAGAATTAAAGTGACAAACATTATATGCACGTGAAAATTAAATATTTAGGGATTAAGAGCATAAACAATCATAATAATCATGAGATATTTATTATATTAATAAATCAGTAAAAAATAATAACTTCAACATGAGTATGTTAAATACACAAAGTGTACTCGTGCAATAATCCGAGACATCAAACAATCTCCTATAGTCAAGATAGGCTATGCCAAAATATTACACTACAATCATATCGATGGTGTGTCCAATTCTATCTACGATTGTGAACATATACTCATATTATACAAGGATCCGATAATCTGGTCTTCTGTGCATAAGCCACACTCTACACACCAGATTATCTATAACGTAAAATATAAGATACACATGCATACTATATATAAAATAAAAAAAAAAATTTGCCCATATAGATTCTTAATAAAATGGAAAGAACAAACTTTTATTAATTAATAAAATGAGCTTCATTACAAAAAACAAACTTTTGGTATGCTACTCTATCAACAATATACTTTCATCGGGATCATAAACAACACAGGGTTTGGGCAGAGTCTCCCTTGTATCGGGCACTCCCAAACATATAACCTAGGTACATCTCTATTACTTGACCACTCCAAGGTCTCATATACATCAATTTGTCCTTAATTTTTCTCCATTTACATTATTTGAGTAAAAGGGCTCAAGGCACGAAGGCGTGACAAGATCATTTTAATTTTCTGAAAATTGTTGAGGACTTACAGGTAGAAGATCAACGTTCTACTGGTAGAACAATTCATTGGAATTCTCCTGCCAGTAGATAATCAACATTCTACCGGTAGAAGAGCTCTCTGAAAATTTTCTACCGATAGATAATCAAAGTTCTACCAGTAGTAGAGCTTAATTTTTTTCCCAATTTGATCCTTTTTTAATTCCAACTCATCCAATCTCGTACAATATCCACCCAAACTCATATAACATACAAGTTTAAACAAAATATAGTTCATATGTGTTCGTTTTACAATCCTTTACACAATATTGCATGTTTAAAACGAATTACACACTTATTTTACAAAAATGTGATTCAAAACCACAACCCGATATTCTTTATCAATAAGGGCACAAGTGAGAGTCATCCACCGATGTTTGTCCCGCACTTGAAATGTTGTTCCCATAAAAGTTGAGTTATGCTCAATAGGGTTTCTTCTAAAAAGGCTACTCCGCAACTTAGATGCATATGAAATGCTCACATGCAATTCAACAATCAACAAAGAATCCATTTAGGAATATGCAATTCATAATGGAATAATCTATGTCATGCCCTGTAATAAGATGAGACTCACACATGTAACACAACTTGAGCATTCATTGGTTCCCAAATCACATGTCATGCCATGCGTATGAATCTGGGCATTCCAAGTCTCCGCCAATGATGTTGTACATCTAATGACCATTATAATCTCAGGTTTTTTTTAGGGTGGGTATTTATGGACTTACACCAACAGACACCCAATCGACACACCATTTATGAACTTCCACCAACGGCTCTGCATACGCTGACACGCTTTATGGACTCAATACCAATTGAATGCGTATCCAAATAATCGAGTCTTGCACCCGAAGGACAGTCTAGCCCTTCTTTCTAACCCTGACCTTAATTTCAATGCAAACCCGTGCGACTTAGTCGAATCTTGGTTCAACTTTCCTGAGCCCACACATCATCCACCAAGAATGTTATTTGATCAAAATCATGCACACACACCCACACTCATGCCGTATGCCCATGAATGTGATGCTACCCATGCATATGCTATGTAATGTACCATTGCATTTAATATCATTATGCAACCAAGTTTTCAATCATAATATCAACATCATGTCCAACATGTCATGAGCACAATATGAACAACATTCCATCTCAACAATATTCTCAATTGTCAATTTATATATATATATATATATATATATAAATTATAATATATATTATCACCAAGCATGTTATAATATTTTCAATGGAACAACCATGCTAAATCAACCTAGGCATTTTATCAAACACCTTTATAGCACATAATTACGTAAACACATAATATGCCATATCCATCACATTTCTCATTAAATTAATAAACAAGCAATTTCCCAATTCATGCAATAATTGATTTCAACCATTCTTAAACCCAATTTCCACATTTCAACCACAATAGGTAAGTGCCATACATGAGATTACATCTCTAACACCCTACCCATTTCAATTTCCTCTCTCCCTTCTCTCTTTTTTGAAAATCAATTGGGTATGGGGAGAAAATCTTATTTTTCTCCCTTCTTTATAGCCCTTTGATTCTTGTCCCTTGTTGAGCCACACGTCCCCTTTTCTCGACTCTGATTTCGTCCCAAATTAATTAAATCTTGTCTCGATCGCGTTTATTTTGGTCATGTAACACCCAGGCCCTTGTAAAAGGCAAAAAATTTGATTATTTCAAAATTTAATGAAAACTGATTGAGCAACTAGATTTCACGAGATGAATCCAAAGGTGAGGTCCGTTTCATAATCTGAGTTCTAAAAAAATTTCAGTTTTCAATCCGTATCGTATTGGCTAATTACAATTTTGCCATTTTTCATAAAAATTCAGATTTTTCCTGGGTCTTAGAATTCAATTGGAAGGTTACCTCGTCCTACAAGTAGAAGTATGATAGAAGTTCTTTCTACCCGTAGAATACTAGTAGAAGTCTGGTAGAAACC
>CM042184.1:33506386-33527979 GCA_023539305.1 Ilex asprella | reverse complement strand
AGTTATGTGAATTGTAGCGGGGGTAACTACCCCCATTGCCCCCCACCTTCCCTCTGCCCCTGTATATATTGTCACTGTTTCATTATATTGTAAACATTTATCAATTGCTATTTGCAATATAAGTCTATATCTTATTCAGTCTCTAACCTTTTTTTTTGGGTAAGTTCTAATCCCCAAGTCACCTCCACCCCTATAGTACCCCTCAATCACTCACCCCTTCCAAAATTCCACCCTCCCCCAAATCAGGCTACCATGTTAGGTACATACACAATCGTGTGTGGATTACAAGCGAGCAAATCCACTATCTCACTCCGGGTAATCTTCACAAGGCCCTATTCCAAGGAATTGGTGAAGGTTTTCTCCTAGGCTAACCTATAACTATCTCCACAACACATAGCAATGCACCACAATAATCTTCCACAACGGGTCTTGCAAGCAACCCCTCAAACTTTACCCTTTCAACTAAGCGTAAAGAGTGTTTGTGGCATGCAAGAACGAAGCTAAACACCAAGTGAAAAGTACACATTGTTGTTTCAGGAGGGGAAATCTGATATGGATCTTCCCTCACAATTATACATGTGGAGCTCAAGACACTATACCTAGAGGAAGGTGGATATGTTTTTCAAATTTAGCCTAAATGATTACCAATTAAAACCTAACGCACCACAATTATCTCTTCCCACACAGATTTAACAATTAATGTGAGAACCCCTTTAGTCACCACAATCACCTTTCACCATGATGATTGATTAAATTGAATCGCTTGTAACTAATCTCATGTCAATCTCAATCCCCAAACCTAGTTGCACAACTATATATAATGAATATTTAATCAATTGAATCAACAAAAAACGTAGTGTAGAGGTTCAAACAATCACAAGTGTATACGATAAAGAGTAAATAGCACAAGTGATTTATTGACGTGGAAATCCTCCTCGAGAAAAATCACAGAAAATTTTGTCGGTTCAGCAAAACCTAATTCACTACTCGATAAATCAACATATAAGTACTCAAGGATTATATCTCAACTAATACCATAGTTAGATGCTCATTTCCTTACTGTCTTTCTGTCAAAGGGCCTTCTTCGACGTCTAATGTAGCTTCACTGGGACCTCCCGCACGGTTCGTCTAGGCCTCGAGCTATTATAGGCATGCCAACAATCCTTATTCTGCACACACCAATGGGTATACCAAACTATCAAGATCTTAAACTCTAATTTGTAGGGTTGGATAGAATCTCTAGTGGTAGCCTTTTAGATCATAGAGATTTAGGTTGTGGTCAAAGGTCTCAAGGTAAAAGTACGATTTTCTCTCTTGAAAATCTCAATAAAAGCTTAACTAAGATGTAGGAAAGAATCCCCCTATTTATTTTTTGAAATAAAGGTAGTATTAGTAAATAAAAAAATCAGATTCGCAAATGACCGCTCGATCAGTGTGAAGGATGTCATAGGGTAGTTGTCGTTAGAACGAAAAACAATGTTTCAAACACAACTATGGCAAGCATCACTCGAGCGGTCTACAGCGAGCTCATAGAGTGAGCTTTGTGTTGCCTTCTGTGGCCTTTTCTCATTTACTTCCCTATGTTATAAAGAAATCACTCTACTAAAGGCTAGTAAGAATAGATCGGCCCCTACATGTTTTTAAGCAAAAAACTATGCAAAAACTTTTCCTCTTGAGCACTAAAGGGTATTGCTCCAAGAGGGGTCTGATTGTGACTCAAACTATGTTTTCAAAACTCATAAATGGTTTAGAAAAACTTTTCTTTTAAAATTACCTAAGAGTCATAATCAGATTACTTCCAATTCCATTTTCATCCTAATCAACCTTTGTTAAAATAACTAAGGATTCATCTTAGGTGTCTAGATTATTACCTTTTCCTAAGCAGGAAGGTGCATACAGAGGTAGAATGATATTTCTTTGACGGTTTATCTCCTCCCTTCAATGGCGCTTTTGGATCTTAAATCTGATAGCATCGTGACCATAGAATATGCTGAGATTTTACAATCGACTTAGAAATTATCTAATTATAAATATGATCTAATAATATCCCCGTTTTTGCAATTTTGTGACAACATACACAAGTTAGAAATTAAGATTACAAATCAAACCATTGAGCAAAAGAATTATAAACTAATCACAACTCTCTTGCATACATCCTAAATCTCTACCTAGAACAATAATCTACTTCTTTTAATGAAGCTTGAAAATTGTTGTCCTTTACATCACCACTCAAATCAAACTTTGGGAAAAATATCATATGTTAGAGAAATACAAAACATAATTACAGGTTTAGAAAGTACCAAGATAAGCATAGGGCATAAGTATGTATAAATCATGCAAGTGCAAATATATCACATGTTAGAAACTAACTTGCCCAATATGCTTGAGAACCTATTGATTTATCAATATGAAACAAATTAAATTATCTCCCTTAGTTGGTCTTCACAAGTAAAATAACAAGTGAAAAATGAACAAATAAAAATATGTGAATTCATACTAAGTTTGCAAAATTTACTTCTCCCGAGTATTTGAACAAATTCCCCCTTCTTATGTTAATATGGAACATATC
This sequence comes from Ilex asprella, assembly GCA_023539305.1. Lineage (NCBI taxonomy): Eukaryota > Viridiplantae > Streptophyta > Magnoliopsida > Aquifoliales > Aquifoliaceae > Ilex > Ilex asprella. The sequence continues at coordinate 33,525,410 of CM042184.1, read as the reverse complement.
TAGCCTAGTAAAGAGTAAATCTCATCGATTCATGTTATATGTACCTAAAATATTCTCCCCTTTTGTCATAAATGTCAATCCAACAACGACTCATGACAAGCAAGGTATAGAATCAAGTTACCCAACATATTCTTATCTTATTTTCTACAAATTTCAATTCAATGTCGACTTATACCAATCTTGGCATATAATCATAGTATAATAAGAACGTACAAATGCACAATAACTAGCCAAATAATGCAAGTAAACTAAGAAGAGACAAAAAGGCATATAACTCAAAGTTAAAATATGATTAAGCATCAATAAAAAGGACTAAGAGTATGTCAAAACAAAAAAAAAATAAGAGTTAAACAAATAAAAGTCAACAAAGGATAAAAGCCAACAAGAAAAATAATAGAGTACTTCAGTACAGGCCATGAATAAATGTAAGAACTTTCAAGTTCACATTATGACATATACTAACTCTCTAAAAACCATAGCTCAAATGGCTGCATCTCCACCATCTCCTATGGGTGTCTCGGGTTCATGAAATGAAATAAAGCCAGAATTCTACATCATGTGCCTAAGACGTCGAACATTCCTCTGAATCTTCTGCTGATCCATCTGTAGGTTCATCATACCCTCATCAATTGCATCCATACGGAGAGTGGAAAGAATATGTTGTTGATATGCTCTGTAGTTGGCCTAGCGCTAAATGAATGGCAATCCACTAATCCAATACAGCTGCAGAAGGTGTCCTAGGGAGTGTGGTACATGAGATATTGCCTCGTGCCTACCTCAACGGTGGTGTGACTCGATGTACCAAACTCAGTAGTTATAGAAGGAGCATACAACTCAGCTTCAATCTTGTCACCCACTAGATCAACCTCTATAGGGTCAAACGTATATCAAGCATATATCTTTCTCTGTCATATAGACTCCTTTCTAGAGGTCTCTTTGGTTTCATAAACTAATTAGACTCTAAAGCCCCGACACCTTTGTCTAAATAAATGGGGTTGATTAGTGACCCAAATGGTAGAGTATCAATAATCCTCCCCTCAAATGCTCTCTGAATGACTCAAAAAATCACACATGGTAGATCTATCTCCAAACTCGTACCAGTCGCATGTAAAAGAAAGGTTCATGGTGTGGGAAATATAAAAACATGAGTCTTTGGGTCAATGTTGCAGTTGACAATCAGATTTTTGAACCTATAGTCCCTTTGTCAAGTCCTTGTGGTACCACACTAGAAGTTCCAACCATTAGGGTAAGGAACATTGTACAACACTGAGGCAATTGATGAAATGGTAGGTATAACACTATCATGTTTAAAGTGATAAGGATCTCGTGCTACCCAAGGAAGATGTAAGGTGGTGGCAATAAGTTCAATGGAAAACTGAAATAACAAACCTCGAATATATGTCGTGAAGTGATTAGTACTTAAAATTAGCATATTACTATGCATTTTTAAGACTAATTGTACTTTGATGAAGTTCAAGTTATGATATTTCAGGTCTTAAAGTGAACAAGGGTTCAAAGTCAACAAATATTACACCAAGATGCAACACCAGCAGAATAAGGGATAAAATTGAAAAAGCTTGGACCAAGACATTGACGTTTGGACGCCAACTCACGTTTGAACGTCAAACTGAACCATGCCAAAAACAGACTGTTGAGACAAAGTGTTTTGTAGACAAGAACCAAGGCCTTGAGAAACTTGAGTACTACATTCGAACGCCAACTAACATTCAAACGTCCACTAGAGCACTGACAAGACTAAACTGAAGACATGTCGTGTTGCAGCAAATAAAGAAGTGCACTTGAGTAGCACGTTCGAACAACATACCACGTTTGAACGTCCACTGAAGACTTGGGTAATGAATGTAAAACGCCAAGCTCTGCATGGAGTGTGGAAGGAGGTCTCCACAGAGGACCACAAACCACTTGAGTGATATGGTCAAATCCCATCTGGCGTTCAAATGTCAGACAATGTTCAAACGACCACACTGGAAAAACACAGAACAACATTTGAACGTCAACAACGTTCGAACGTCCCCCACAGACTGTCTACAGAGTAGTTGGTGAACTTGGGCGGTAAACACTATTCACCTTCTTTTATCTTTCCCCCCTTGTGCCTATAAATTCTCCCATGCTGGGGGCTTGTAAGAGGGAGCTTCTTCTCTGGAAAAATTTGTAGTTCTTTTCTCTTGTGACATTAAGGAACTAGAGTTTGAAAGGAGGCTTAGACTCCCGCTCATTTAGCTAGATTCATTTGCTTATATTAAGAGTTTTAGTTTCTCTATTTACTAGTAGTCTTTACATACATGCTATAACAACCATGATGGAGGCTTTGACTCCCCATGTAGTTGTTTAGTTAATCTTTTATCTACTTGTTGTAACAACCATGTTGGAGGCTTAGACTCCCTTTTTAGTTGTACTTACTTTTATATATCAAAAGAGATAGCCCATCTTTTGGTTGTGGTGAAAACCCTCCAAAAGTGACTAGCTTTCTTTTACTTTTATTATTTATGCCTTTCGCTTCTATAGCTTGAGCTTCCTTCTTTCTTAGAGGAGTGAAACTCTTCCACTTTTCAAGAGTTTTGCCAAAGCCGTGAAGGGTGGAATGTGATTCACTCTTTCTTCATTGAGGATTGGCTCCTTGATTGTTGTTCTTTTATTTTGTAAGTTCTCTACTTGAAGGGATGAGAATCACTCACTTTTCTAGCTTTAGCAAAATCATGAAAAGTGAGTAGTTTCTCATTCATTCTTTAGTAAGAGGTGAAGGACATGTATAAATTATCTGGAAGTTATATTTGTGCTTTTTTCTAATGCTTAATGTTTATATCTCATTGCTTATTGAGTGATTGATTGCATCTAGCAAAGCTAAAGTACTTTGTATAATCGTGGTTATTTCTATGACACGGAGGACTCTTGCATAGAAATATCTTTCGTTTCAAGGCAAGTACCCCGGCTAGATCCTCATGACTACCTTTCAATCCTCTCATTTATCGTACTTCATTTAAAGAATGGAATATTAATGACATGATTGGATGCCTTGTAGAAACACTTGTTTGTTTGTAGATGGGTTAAATCTCAGTACAAACAATTCTTGTAAACTTCTAGAAAGACATCAAAATCATGTGCTTAATTCTCACAATTTATCTTTATCTTCCGATTAACTCACCGTTGATACGGGAGTTAATTGAGTTATCAAGCATAAATATAATAAACTGAATGATTAACTACATGTCCAGATCCTCGAACTAAAGAGTGACTTTCTTTTTAATTTGAATCTATCTTATATTATATCTAGAAAACTATCCTGAAAAGAATCTTATATTCTATTCAGGAAATCCCCATTCATCACACAAACTTCAAAACACAAGGATCACAATCATTTAGTCTTTACAACTGCTTACTTTGAAATACCAACTACAGTTCCCTGTGGATTCAACTTCGAACTCAAACCGAATTATTACTACAACTTGACTGCTTGCACTTGGGTGTACACATTTCGGATCAAGTCATGAAGTGCTCACTATTCTCTGTAGTGTGACGAATATGTGTGTAGAAATCTTTGACCATGTTCACATTTACAGGCACAGCGGCCAAAAAAAGCTCAGTACACCCTCTCTTGAGTCAAATAATGAAATGTCAAAAGTATTACTTACCCCAATGTGATTGACCCCTCGATCCACAAGCACAATCCGTGATGAAAATTGTCTTCTATACAACTCTTAGTACTATAGTGACGGAAAGTGAGCTCTACTACCCGAAGCCTATAGCCTCGCATTTTTCTCAACTCATGGTAGCGTTCTTTCAAAATGAATTAGTGAAATAATGTAAATTTGTATGATGAACTCTGATCTAAACTCAAAGAACACTAAATCTCACTTTATAGGAAGTTAAATCACTTGGAAATGCTTTGGGTAAGGTAGAAAAAGAGTGGGTACTAGCCTGTAAGTGGTGGAAATGAGTTACTCCCATCAAAATCCAGTCTTTTAAACAAGCATTGTCGAATACCGATGCAGACCGCTCGAGCAAGGTCTTTGGCCGCTCAAGGGAGGTCTGAAACATATCACTTCTGCTTTTTGTATTCCAATCCACTTCGACCCTTCTCCAATCAATTCTCAACATGCATATGTGACGTAAATAAAGCCAAAATGCAATACATGGGATGAATTTGGATCAAAAGTAAATGCAATTTTCAAATTTAAACAATAAATGCCCAAAATTAAAATAATTATGAAAAATATTCAAATTTGTATTTTAATAGCTCCATCCAAAATTCGTCAGCTCAATACATTACTCTAAGACATATTTAAGAATATAAAAATCAATTTTATGCATCCTAGTGCAATGTTTCCTCACTTGAATTCAATTTCACACACACGTGATTAAATTTTGTTCAATTTGACAAATTCAAGTACATAGTGTGTGAAACCAACCTCCAAAACAAAAAGGATTCCGATTACATTTAAATCATTAATAAGCTCATCATGAAATCCTAATGAATTGTCTAAGTGAAAATACGACTGATTAGTGAGTGTCCTAAATATTCGATTTTTTACAACTCCCCTTATCTTTTATCTCTTAGACTCAATGGCTTCAATCAATATGACTGTTAATTTCGTACTTTAAATGCATGATTTTAATCATGGTTAACATGAGCTCTATGGGCTTTACATATAAGCAATTAACAATTAAGCATAAATACTCTCACAATTCAAGTGCAATTGTTTTTAGCCATTTATTTAAGCCTCACTTTTTTTAGATTTGGCCACATTGGGTTCTTTTCACATAATTGGCCTTTGGCATCTTTTAAGGGATTGAATTTTAACTAAACTTTAGTCATGTATTCACCTATAACCAACACTTAGAGTCCTTTAAGATTATTAATAACTCAAACTAATCAAACTCCTAAGTATGAAGGTGAATGACATATGTATACTTGGTTTCGAATCTTTTAAGGTTAAATATTATCCAAGCATGTTAGGGTGAAAGAGACATTGGCGAATGAATCATACAATAAGATTATACCGCTAAGTTCTCTATCCTCTAATATGACTCATTGCAATGCATATTTCAACTTTGATTTTAGGATGAAACAATTTTAATGCAAATCAAAGTGTGAATTATCATGATCATAAAACAAAGCAAAAACAAAAAAAAATAAATCTTTTTTGACTTTTTCTTTTCTTTTCCAATGTTTTTTAGTTTTTCAATTAACACATGTACTAGAAAAAGAGTGTATAAAAATGCAACTAAACAAAGGAAAAAAAATATCATAAATCCTAATAATGAATGTCAAAATTCAAAACTCTTTTAGAATTTTTATATTTCTTTTATATTTGGTTTTTTAAATTTCAAAAAATTTTGTATTTTTCATATAGAAAAACAACTAAAAAATTAAAAAAAAACAAAAAAAAATATGTACAATATGTATGACCCTAGGTTGTTTGATGAAATACATTAAAAATCACCTAGGTCCATAGTCTCACCTGTCCTACTTCTTAGGAGTCATGACCTTGCTAGAAGTACCAGGGCCTTTAACTTAGTTGAGATGGTGAGTTTTTCAAGTTCCTCCCTAGACATCCAAACTTGTTTTCCCTTCTTAAAACTCGGGTTAGGTCGTAGAATGGGTGGAATACCAACTCTTTTCTCCCAGGAATTGTGCAGATTAACCTTGACCTCAGGGGTAGAAGGTGTAAAACCCAAGAAAAATTAAAGCTTAATTAAAGAGGGTAAAATGGTAATTGGCCATTATAGTACGGGTTGAATATTCAAATTTTTCTAGAACTTGAATGACAAAACGGACCTCACGCTTGGATTTGTAACACGAAATCTACCTAGTCAATTTTTGGTAAATTTTGAGACAGCCGATTTTTTTTGCATTTTACGAAGCAATTTGGCGTCACACAACTAAAATTAACTCGATTAGATTTTATTCTCAAAACCCAAAAAAAAAAAGAATTTAGTTCAATAAAAATACACTAAAATTAATACAAAATGAGATTTAATTGATTTAAGATAAAATTGGACCAATCGAAGAGAGATGTGTGGCATAACGAGACCCAAGTATTCAAGGGTTGGGGGAAAAGAATCAGATTTTTCGCTCATTGTGTAGCCAAAAAATTCTGAAAACACACACACACACACACACACAGGAGAAGAGAAAAAACTCAAGTTCTCCAACTTTCATTCTTTGATTCGCCAAGATCCAACCGTTGGATTGTTTCAGGCCAAGAATTAAAGTCTCTCTACACAACGAGAGCTATGGAACCATACCAACGATCGTGTTTTGCTTCAATATCTCAAAGATGAGATTTTTGGGATCAAGCTTGAAAGGCTTGATTCCAGGCTTTTGGAGCTTCTAATACTAGGGCATACACTACAAGAGGTAGAGTTCCCTCCTAACTAAGTTTATTTTAAACCTAGGATTGTATTTGAAATGTGTAGGAGGATTAGAGATGAATTCTCAAGTAAAACACACACCCAGTATAGCTAGAATATAAAAGAAATGGGTATGAGAACATGCTAAACCAATTCTTGTTTGATTTGGGTTTGATGAAGTTTCTTGGCATGGATTTCATGAAATGAGTTGTTGGTATGCAATGTGTTTACATAATTTTGCATATTAAGTGTTTGATAAAATGCTTATGAATTCAAGTATGTTAATTGGATTGATATCACATGTAACATGTTTGGGATTATTTGTGAAAAATGGATATGTTCATTATATACCTTATGATATGATGAGCATTTAATATAAATTGTAATTATTTAATTTGATTGCATAATGATATGAAATGTAATTGTACATTGCATTTGCAAAAGCACGCATAACATCGCATTCGTGGGCGTTCGAAATGAGTGGGGGTTTGTATGTGCATGTTTTTGTCTCAAACACCATCTTCGATGGGTTGATACGTGGGTTCGGGTAGGTTAGGATGAGGTTCGACCGAGTCACACGGGTTGCGTTAAAAATATGTGTCAGGTGTAGCAAGAAGGGATATATTCTCCCTCGGGTGCAAGGCCCGATTACTTGGTTCACTCACTTGCCTTGTGGTAAAATTCTAAAGAAATGTGCAGGTGTACTCGGAATCTGAGGTGAGATGTCGTCGAATGTTGTGTGAGTTTGGTAGTCCCTTGGTGTGATGTCCATAAATTACCCACACAAAAAGACACAAGATTTTATAAAATGGTCATTGGATGTCTAATATCAATGACGCGTGTTTGGAATGCTCGGATGCATACACATGACATGGCATGTATTATGGGAGCTAGTGGAGTGCTCAAGTTTGTATTGTATGAGTGAGTTCCATCTCATGAAATAGTAGATTTTTTATGTGAAGACTTGCATATGACATTTCATATGCATTTGGGTCAGGGAGTAGCCTCCTTAGAAGATACTCTATTAAGCATGGCTCACCCTTTTATGGGGAAACATTTCAGGTGTTGGACAAGCTTCAACGGTCGTGCCTCACTTAGACTAGTGTTGATGACAGAGCCGGGTTGTGGCTCTTAAATCACATTTTGTAATCCCTTGTACATTTTTATTTTGGTATTGTCACGCCCCAACCCGGTCTCCCAAGGATGAGATGCGACTAGGTCTTGGATACACCTGCTTACATATATATATATATATATATATATATATATATATATATATATATAATCTTGATTAATAAAACACTAATTAATCCCACAGGGACAACAATACCACCCATCACCTTAGTCAATAAGCAAGATGGTAAACCTATCTCATAACCTGTAACATATATACCACTTATACCAAATATTTGTTTCCGAGGTTAAAGACAGATACAAAATCCCACACCCACCTAGCATTCACCGCAAAGTATGCCTGCCGAGTCTGTTTACAAATATATACTATTAACCTGCTATAATAATCTCTCATTTACCATAATATACAATCCAACAAATATTTACTCATTTAAACTAAATGCATAACCAACAGAATATCATACTAATGTTGTACAAAACTCAACAGATTTGACAGTGGACTGATCTGTCTCTCCCTTTCTTATACCTGAAAGGAGAAGCTGTAGGGGTGTGAGAAAAATCACGCACTCAGTGAGTATACATGTCATATATCAAATGAAAAAGTTAAGAATACACAAAGTAGGTAAAAACTGTAAAAATTCAGGTAAATTTAAACTTTTACGAATAAAGGGCAAGACGGTAAATTGTCACCATGGTTCAGGTTGTAAACCTGAATTTTTCTAGATCTTGGATGAAGAAACAGACCTCACCGTTGGATTCGTCTCGCGAAATCTAGTTACCATGTCAAATTTCATCAAATTCTAAGATAGTTAGGTTTTCACGTTTTACGAGGCAATTGACCCCATGAGACCCAAATACAAAATTTTTAGGAAAATTATGAAATTTTTTAAATAAATGAAGTCAAGACAAATTAAAAATATTCTGAACTTGAACCGGGGCGAAATTTAATCGTTTCGGGATGAAAACGGACCCGGAGTTAAAAGGGACATGTGGCCAATTGTGGGCCAAGCATTCTAAAAATATATATAGGGGAGAAAATCATATTTTCTCCCCATTCTTTAGCCAATACACAACTGATAGAGAGGAGAGAGAGGCTCAAGATTTTCTCCACCTTCTTGATTCACACAAAACTTTGTGTATTTTGTTGTTCTTTTCATCTCGGTTTAATTGTTTATGAAGATTAAAATGAGGAGATTTGTTGTAATTGAGCGCGCATTGATAATATTTGGTTTTATGCAGTTAAGACTTCTAAAACAAAGTTTTGATGAATGGAGGTGAAGGCTAGCCTTGATGATGGAGTAGAAGAAGAAGGAAAGAAGAATTAGACACAGCTACTGCATGACTACCGGTAGTCGCTGGCTACTGGAGTTGCAGCTACCGCATGACTACCGGTAGTTGCTGGCTACTGAAGTTGCTGCTACCGCATGACTACCAGTAATCGATGCCCTCTGCAGATGCTGCTACAGCATGACTACCGGTAGTCACACCCCGATCTACCGGTAGTCGATTCTGATTTTTCCCAAATTCTGCATACGCCCCTCAGCTGTCTTGTGGACCCCACCATGCCTTCCTCCTGCCTCCCTCCTGCACGCCCACATTACTTTTCATAATGTTCACACCTGCCTTGGACGTTTTTGGAGGCTTTGCAATAAATGAAGAGAGAGAGGATGGGATGTCCTAGGTGTGTAGACATGCTCTGCCACCCCCTGTTTTTCCCTGGTTGCTGCATCCCTATTGATGGAGATCACATCTCCAGGCTATCCCTGGTTTCCTGGCACGTTTTTTATGATGAAAGATCTCCATTGCAAAAAAAGATGAGGGGATGTTGATAGAGGAGATAGTATTGAATATAGAGAGAGTGGCTACCTAAGCTTAGGAGTAGAAGAAGAAGATGAATAGTGCTAGAAGTTTATATTTTTGCATTTTCTTCATTCCAATGTCTTGTAATCTCTTGTAAGGATCTTCTAAACTTTGTTTAAAGTCTTTAATGTCATTTATTTCAAGTTCATTTCTAGTTTAATCCTTTACTCTAGCTTTCACCATTGTTGTTTGAACTTTTCTTCATTTCTTCGCTTAAAATGGGTATTGAATGTTTTTCTTCATAATTTAAGATTTCTTGCTTTAAGTTAAGTTTCATGCTCCATTTCATCCTTGTCTCTTTACATTATGAATGTCTTGCGTTTAATATGAGTAGTTAAGATTTAAGTTGGTTAATCCAAGGGAAGACATCCTCTTGGGGATTTCATTTCAACTCTTCTTCATTCATCCCTTTTGAGTCAAATGGTTCGGTTTGATGGGGTTGAGAGTAGATGAGTTGGTGAGCCTTTGATATCCCGTAGGCCTAGTCATGGGTTATGCTTAGATACTCACCAATCTCGTCCCTAGCTTCCCCCGAATCAATCGTTCATTTATGCTCAATCGGAGGAAGGGTTTGAGTTGATTTGGTATTCCCATTGGAATGAATACTTTGGATTAGCCAACACTTATTTTCTTGCATTTTCATTTACAAACACAACCCCAAAACATAAACAAAAGATTTTATATTTTCTTTACCTCTTTACAAAATCACTTTCACAAAACTCCCTTTCCTTCCCTGATGAGACGACCTTGGAATACTTTCCAAGTAAAACACCGACAACGAAAGACTCCTTGTGATTGGGGAGCACTTTTGTGCACATTCCACTTTTCATTTCACACATATTTTGTTCATCCATTTTCCACCATTCACATTCCGTTGTTTCTTATCTCTTGTATCATCCCGAGGGAAAGTGACACTCCCTTCACACATAAGTCATACACATTTGAGGGTGGTATTGAGAGGTAAGGAACAACAACCGTTATCAATCAATCACTTCTCTCTAAGATCTACGAGGATTGAGGGCTCAAATCCTTCGGGCCAAGAGGAAAAGTTGTTCTCCTCGTCAAGGACTACACTCCCATACCAAAAAGGAGGGTTTTCACCGAAGATCAAAGAACAGAATTTTTGGGAAGAGGAGATTCAAGCTTGTTTCGGGTTCTTGGGGCTTCCCAACGTGATTTCACACTCAAGAGGTAGGGGATTCTCCTACTAAGGTCTATCCACAACCTTTAAATGTTATATGGAAATGGGTAGGTTAATATAGATATATATGACTTACCTATAGAAGTGATTTTGGTGAAGTGGGTATTGAAATTAGGTAGAATATATTCTATCTTGAAATGGGTAAGTAGAAATTGCTTAATGTAATTTCTTGAATTATGTAAATTGTGGGCATGTTATGTGTTTACATAATGTCTTAATTTGAAAGTGTGTTATTGCTTAATATGAGATAACATGCTTGGACTTAAGTTTAGGATAAAATATTGATAAATGCATATTGGTTTATTGACATTGTGAGACATGAGAATTATATGTTTTTGATGTAATTTATCATGGATTATGTGAATTGGGTTTGGAATAGTTCATATGGCACACATAGCATATTGAACATCATATTGTAGTTGCAATGAGACATTGCGTTGCATATGCACAAAAATATTGCGATTGAGTGGGTGTGAGTGCATGGTGTAGTCAACACCACACTTGGTGGATGACAAGTGGGCTCGAGTGAGCTAGGTCGATGACTTGGCCGAGTCGCACGGTTTGCATGGTGTTGAGGGTCGGGGTTACCAAGAAGGACTAGATGGTCCCTCGGGTGCAAGGCCTAGTGATTTGGATACGCACTTCCGTTAGTATTAGTCCATAAAGTGTGTCGGTGTACGCGGGACCGTTGGTGGAAGTCCATAAATTCCGTGTCGGTTGGGTGCCGTTGGTGTAAGTCCATAAATACCCACCCCATACAAGACCCTGAATTGATAATGTCATTTGATATATAACATAAATGACAGAATTGTACACATGGAAAATTGCATATGTTGGAGAGCCTGGACGGGCTCGCGATCATGGATGATGGGCAAGTGCACAATAGCAATTGCATATGTTGAAGAGCTAAGAAAGGCTCGAATCAGATGGTGAGAGTGCATCTCATTCCATAGCATTGCATAGTAGTTTCCAACATTGATAGCATATTCATGCTTGGAATGTGTGCATAGTGAATTGGTTGTATATGAGCATTTCATGTGCATTTGGGTTGGGGAGTAGCCTATTTAGGAAATACTCTACTGAGCGTGGATCACCCTTTAGGGAAAAATATTTTGACTGCAGAGTATACCCCGGTGGGCGGAGCACATTCAGGTCACCAAGGGTGAAGAGAGCTGGCATGTGGCCATGTTTTGAGTTTTGTAAAACATTTATGGAACTTAGTTTTTGACATGTAAATTCACACAAAAGATTGTAATAAAACTTGTATGGATCAAGTATTATGCATATAAACTATGTTGGATGCCCAAATACATGTTATGTAAGGTTTGAGATGCAATGGATAAGTTTTTGAATGGATTGGAAATGAAAAATAGGTGAAACAGACAATTATTGGCAGAGCGTACTGTTACGCTACTGTCCAAAAAGTTCGCCGTACCGGTACGCTGCAGTCCAGAATGTTTGTAGTACCGATACGCGTATCGATACACTGCTGGCCAGAGAGTTCTCCGTACCGGTACGCTAAGCTCCAGAGAGTTCACTGTACCGGTACGGTTTCCCATATTCTTGAAATCTTCAAGTCTTCTTGCTATACTTTTGGACTTTGAATTCTTGAGTTTCAATGACACAAATAGACTTAAATTGCTATATATTGGGGTACCTCGGACCACGGTTGAAGTAGATGATTATAGAACCACGGATTTCAATTGTAGCAACAATTCCTACAATGGAGAATGTTATTGACGTGGTGTCGGGTTAAGCGACATCCATAAGTATTTCCGCTGGTTGATGAGTGGTTAACGGTTGATAAGGGACCCCCAGATTTTTGAGGTGTCACAGCTTAGTATCAGAGTATAGGTATACGAATTAACTAGGGCTTGATGGGCTTTGGGTTTGGATCATTGCATTCCATGTGCATTTCATGTGTTTTACTTGCTACATGATTATGTGAGTTATATGCATGGTGCGGTGTATATGAAAAGAGGAACACTAGGTTTAGAAAAAAAAAACCTTATATTCGGAAAAAGGGATGAACGGAATGGTTTAGAATGTGAATGTCTACTAGTGGGTGACATATGCTCTACTAGTGAGACAATGAGAAAATTCTCAAAAATTTAAAATGTTGATTCCCATCTTGGGATACAATGTGAGACTTGTTTGCTATCTGACTTATGTAAATGGCAAGTAGAGGAAGGGGACGCCGAGATAGTGGGCGGAACAATAATCAACCACCACCGGCCTTTGACCAGCAAGCATTTAACTAAACTATGGGCATGATGGCGGCTACAGTTGCACAAGCTAGCGCCAGTGCAAATCAAGGAGGCACAAGTAACCTCCAACATTTTAAAGTACACAAACCTCCAATTTTTAAGGGAGGGGCAGATCAGATGGTAGCCGACCATTGATTCCAACAAGTAAATAAGATCTTAAGGGCTATAGAGATCACCTCAGACGCCACTAAGATAACACTAGCTGCATTCCCGCTAGAAAGAGAAGCCCAAGTATAGTGGGATTGGGTAACGGCTTCCAAGAACTTGGAGACCATGACATGGGAAGAGTTCCAGGAGCTCTTCATGGGTAAGTACTTCCCAATGGCCTCTTAACATGCAAAGGCCCGGGAATTCCAAGAATTGTAACAAGGGACAATGACGGTGATGGAGTATGTGGCCAAGTTCACTAAACTAGCCCGCTTTGCTGATGATTACGTGGCCACTGACATGGCCAAAGTAAGAAAGTTTGAGGATGGTTTGAAATTATCCATTCAAGGAAAGATTGTGGGCCTCCGCCTACAAGACTTGGATACAATGGTCGAAACAGCTATGGCTATTGAGAAAGAGGTTGAAGATGCACGAAGCATCCGGGAGGCGGGTACTAAGGACAAGAAGAAGGAGGGTCAGTCATCTTCTTCTATTTCGGGGAAGAAGCATAGGACTTCTACTCCACATGGACCACAAGGACAGGGCCGCGGCTATCAAGGCCAAGGTCGATCTTCGTAGAGTGGGGGAAACTTTAGGACTACCCATCAGGCAGGCCAGAAGACTTGTTTTCATTGTCATCAGCCAATTCATATGAAGTGGGATTGTCCTCAGAGGCAAGGATCCCAGAGTTATGGGACATCTAAGTCTCAATCCTCAATGGGGAGCCACAGACACACTATATTTTTTCCTACCCCATCACGGGCCAAGGAAGTCAGTACCAGTTACAGGGCACTAATCCAGCCCCTACCACTTTTTGAGTCGAGACTCCGCAATCAGGCCAGATGAGTCAAGGCATGGGTCGAGGTCAAGGGCAGGGAGTGCAGGTCGGAACTTCGGGGACCCAGGGGCATGTCTATGCCATCACACCTCAGACTGAGCCAGTGGATCAGTCAGTCATCCAGGGTACATTTCTACTCTCTCGTTTATGGGCTAGGGTGTTATTTGACTCTGGTGCATCGCATTCATTCATTTCTATACCATGTGTTAGAGATTTGGGCTTAGAGGTTAACACCTTGGAGGAGCTGTTATATGTAAATTCGCCCCTAGGAGCTAGGGTGTGTGTTGACTAGACATGTCGGGGGTGTGAGTTAGAGATCTCAAGGGTCCTACTCACCGTGGACCTTAGGGTCATGGACATATCGGAGTTCGATGTCATTCTTGGAATGGATTGGTTGGCGGCACATCGAGTCGTCATTAATTGTGATAGGAAGAGGGTCACTGCCTATACGCCGGAAGGTGTTTGTTTCAAGTTTCAGGGGGAAAAGCATAACGTCTTGCCCCAAGCCGTATACGATTCTCAATGGCACGGGCAGTTGATAAGTTGGCTTGCGAGCCTTACTCTGGAGGATGAGGTGAGACGGGAGTTGAGCTTACCTCGGGTTGTTTGTGAATATGAGGATGTTTTTCAAACGAACTACCGGGATTACCTCCCCATAGGGATGTAGACTTCAGCATGGAATTGTATCCCAGTACTTCTCCCATTTCTATGACCCCTCATAAGATGGCATCAACTGAGTTGCAAGAACTCAAGGTCCAATTACAAGAATTGTTGGACAAAGATTTTATTAGGCCAAGCACTTCACCATGGGGCGCTCCGGTGTTGTTTGCCAAGAAAAAGGATAAGATTCTTTGGCTACGTATAGACTATCAACAATTAAATAGAGTTACTATCAAGAATAGGTACCCTTTGTCGAGGATTGAAGATTTGTTTGACCAGTTGAAGAGAGCGCGGGTCTACTCCAAGATAGATCTCCGTATAAGTTACCATCAGTTGAGGATTAGAGAGGCGGACATCCCTAAAACGACGTTCAGAACGCGGTATGGGCATTCGAATTCAAGGTGATTCCATTTGGGTTGACGAATGCCCCGGCAGCATTCATGGATCTCATGCATAGGGTGTTCCAACCCTATTTAGATCAATTCATCTTGGTGTTTGTTAACGACATCCTGATTTGTTCCAAGTCTGAGGAGGAGCATGAGGGTTATTTGAGGATTGTTCTCCAGACCTTGAGAGATCATCAGTTGTATGTCAAGTTCAGCAAGTGTGAATTCTGGCTAACTGAGGTGAAATTTCTGGGACATAGTGTCGGCTTCGGGTATGTCCTGGACCCGAAAAAGGTCAGGGCAATTATGAGTTAGGAGAGACCGAAGTTAGTCTTTGAGATACGTAGTTTCTTGGGATTGACAGGGTACTATCGGAGGTTCATTGAGGACATCTCTCGACTGGCTAGACCTAAGACAAGATTGACCCGGAAAGAGGTCAAGTTTGAGTGGAATGATTCTTGTGAGAAGGCATTCCAGGAGTTAAAGAGGAGTTGACTTCAGCTCCTATTTTGATAGTCCTGGAGAAGGGACATATGTATACAGTGTACTGTGACGCCTCTAAAGATGGACTCGGTTATCCGGGAGGGTGGTGGCTTATGGTTTTCGACAGTTAATGAACCACGAACAGAACTACCCCACGCATGATATGGAATTGGCGGCCATTGTATTTGCCTTGAAGGCTTGGCGCCACTATTTGTATGGCAAAAAATTTGAGGTGTTTTCGGACCACAAAAGTCTAAAATACATCTTTACACAATGGGACCTCAACATGAGGCAACGTAGGTGGATGGAGTACTTGGAAGATTTCGATTTCGCCTTGCATTGCCATCCCGGTAAGGCAAATGTGGCGTTGGATGCACTCAGCCGAAAGTCACGGGGAGTCTTGGCTAGTGTGGCTTTCCGGGAGTGGCTTATGCTCGAGATTGTAGGGCAGTTCGAGCTCGTTATATGGGTCAAGCTCAAGTACTTGGGGAAATTTGGTGGCTATGCCTTCCCTACTGAGCAGGGTGATTGAGTCCCAGAGTTAGGACACGGAGTTGTTGTCCATCCAAGACCGTGTACAGGCAGGTGTAGGTGACGAGGGTTAGGCCATTCACTCGGGTGATAGTCTTCGGTACCGAGGAAGGGTAGTGGTTCCTCAGTTGGCGAGTCTGAGAAAGGAGATCCATAGGGAGTTTCATTACTCCCGTTTTATAGTTCATCCAAGTGGCATGAAGATGTATCATGATATTCGTCGCCAGTATTATTGGAGCAGGATAAAGAAAGATGTCAGAGATTTTGTTAGCCGATGTCTCACATGTCATCAAGTGAAGGCTGAACACCAGAGACCAGCAGGGTTACTCCTGCCCTTGGAGGTGGCAGAGTGGAAATGGGAGCATGTCACGATGGACTTTGTGACTCACTTGCCACGGACATCACGGGGACATGATGCGGTGTGGGTGACAGTGGATCGGCTTACTAAGTCGGCACACTTTTTGGCGGTGCGGATGACCTTCAGATTAGAGGAATTCTGTAAGCTATATATACGGGAGACAGTCCGGCTGCATGCTATAGTATCGGATCGGGACCCCAGGTTTACGGCTCACTTTTAGGAGAGTTTCCAGCGAGCCATGGGGACGCAGTTGACGATGAGTACAACCTTGCATCCCCAGACGGACGGTCAGTCGGAGAGGACCATCTAGATTTTTGAGGACATGCTGTGGGCATGCGTCCTAGACCTTAAGGGTAGCTGAAAAGAGCATTTACCTTTAGTGGAGTTCGCCTATGTTAAACAAAAAAAATTAAATATCAATAATAGGTTCATGTTCGATGCGTGACTTCTTTGAACTATTGATTGTTAACTTGACCCTTCATGCTCAATTGCCAAATTCCACATTTTAATTTGACATATTAAAGTTCATCCTTATGAATTTTAAAAAGATGCATATTGTAAATATATATATGCGTGTGTGTGTGTGGAGAGCCGAAAGTCAAGTGGATTTGGTGGGTTTTCAAGAAGGCTGCCAACTGCCCCACATTCTAAAATAAGATAGAAGAAAGGGCCAAAAGATTTTTTTTTTTGCCAAGGAATAAGGGGCAGACGGTTAGGCAAATCCTTTAGCAATTAAATGTGCAAAACCCACTAACTAAGAATGGGTTACTAATGGAGGAAGTGATATTTGCTGGCACGTTGAAGGAAATCCAGCTGCCCCTACATGCAAACAAAAAAAAAAGGTCTTTTATAAATGGTAAAATGGAGTGCACAAACTGGGCATCATAGGAAGCAGTTTCGCAGCCCACTAAAAGGGCAGTTCCTAGAAAATTTTCTATAAATACCAAGAGGAGATCCGAAAGAAAAGCGAAGAGATCAACAGAGTTTTTCAGCTGGTTATCAAAGGAAAAGTGAGGAAAGGAGCAAAGGAGAAAGAAGGATTTTCGGTAGAGAAAAGAGAAGGAAGGAAGACAGCAAAGAAAAAATTCTAAAGCTTGTGTTCAGGTAAAAAAATTATGTTCACCTTCTTTCTTGTTAATTTAATCTCTTGGATCTTTGATGGCAGCAATTCAAACAATTTCGGCTATGTCGATCCTGCCGAAATTTTAAATTATAGGAGTTTTAAACCCTAGAGTTTGGGGCAGCCACAGGTGTTTCAAACTCTTTTCCTTACAAGGCTACTGGACAGTGGGTTCAAGGGAAGAAATTGAAGCAAATAATTTGATTTGGAGATTTTCACTCCTGCAAGAGTTGGCTGCCAAGCAAAACACACCGAAGGAATTTCTAACTCAAACAAAAGTTGTTGTAGTGAAGTTGCAAGAATCTTTGGACTCCTTCCAATGTTGCTCGTGGGAAAGTCCGAAGAAATCCTTGGCCCATCAACAACTTTATAAATCAAAGGAGTTTCTAACTCCACTTTTCTCAAAGCCGCGGAAACAGAACTAACTCTCTTTTTGGTTGGCAAATGGGCGAAGGACTAACTCTCTTCTCTCTGGATGTTTGTAGATCAATCTTGATCTTGGAAGTAGAATAAGCTTTGTGCACTCTATCATTTGAGCCCTTAGATGATGATGCATTGCTATGCTAAGACTCACTTGACCTCTACAAAAGGTTAGAAAGATACATAGCTTGATTGTTCAAAACTTTGGATTGGTTGGTTAGATGGATGAGTTTTTTTATCCAAGACTTCCCTACTATGCATGCAATGCGTGTTATAGTGACTAGACTTTCCACTTGTAAAACACACAAGATTTGTTGTTTAGGTTTCCTTTTCAGCTGGCTTCTTTGAATGCACACCCTTACCATTTTTACCCTTTGGTGGACTTGTGTTTACATGTGGGGGCAATGGGTTGGGATTACCCTTCATAAACACGGTCTTAGATGAAGTGGGAGTGATGTTCTTATTTGTGTAACCTAAGCCTCTTTTATCATCCACACTTTTCCCTATATACAACATTTTATTCAATTTTTTTTTTGTGTTTAAGGAAAGTCTCTTTGATATTTCTTGGGATTCGTGAAAGTCTCTATCAATTTTGACAAGTTTAAACTCTTAACTCTTCTTTGACTCTAATTGTTCTCACTCTCAAGAAAGCTTACTTTGTCTTGAAGAGATTTTTTCTGGTTTTTAGGCTCACAAATATGATCTTTGGACTTCCCTTAGTCTATATGAAGTGTTTTATTATCATCTTTACTCGTTTTGAGTCTTGTGCTCAATTAAAGTATCATTTTCTTTTGTTTGAGGCACTCTTTATGTAATTAGTTATAATTACTCTCAGTCTCATCCTCATTAGTAGAGATATCAACATCTAAGTCATTTACCTCTGTGGTATGACTTGAGTGAACTTTAACACTAGAAGTTTCTTTTGGGTGGGAAGGGGCAGGAGAGGCATTTGAACCAACAAAGGCCATGAAATTCACTTCATCTCCTTGAGAAGAGAAGTCCTTACTCGAAGTAGACTTATTTTCACTCTCGCTCAACCTAGCTTTCATGGATCTCCTCTTTTCTTTGGGCATGTCCTTTTTCTTTGCATTAGAACATTCCTAAGCCACATGTCCAAAACCTTAACATTTGTAGCATTGGATTCCTTCCATTTTCCATTTTTTTCTCAACCTCTTATCGAGAACTTTTGCCACATCTCTCTATTCCTTTATTAGGAGATTTAGGTATACTAAACTTTCTTTTCGACC
>CM042184.1:33490900-33506286 GCA_023539305.1 Ilex asprella | reverse complement strand
TATATATATATGTTTATTATTTGTCTGGGAAACTTATAAATTGACTTATTTCGGAATTAGGTAACTTTTCGGGAACCTGAGGCGGCCATGAGGGCATGCGATGATGCAGCTCCTGTGATTGATGGAAGGAGGGCAAATTGCAATCTTGCTTCTTTGGGTGTTCAGAGATCTAAGCCTTCTACACCCAAACATGGTATACTAGTTTTTTATTTTGCCCTCTTCCAATAGATTTATCTTATATCAAATTGGACTTATCTCAGTTATGGTCTCTAATTCTAATGTTAGATCTTCCGCAGTTCTACTTCAATATTTGATTTTGCTTTGACCGCATCAAAACGCATAGATGTTGCAGGCATTGCTCATATTTGAATAGAATATTAAAAATAACTAAATATCGTTCAGGGCATGTGATCCATTTGGGCAAACCCATATGCATGTTAATGAAGCATGAATATTCCTCCAGGTATGGAAAAGTTCTATGTTCTCTTGGTGGGTTAATGAATGAGTATTGATAAGTTTAGAGGATTAACACAATATTAGAGAGAAACAGAGAGAGGTTAAAAATTTAACCTAGTTCTCATACATCACTTGTATTTATAGTCAACTCACAATAATAAGAATTACACATACTATCCTAACACTATTAACAATTTACATATATTATTCTAATACTCTTAACACTCCCCCCTAAGTTAGACTATATATATCATATAATCTAAGCTTGGAACAAATCGCTGTAAGACTAATACGACTCAATGTTTTGATAAATATATCTGCAAGCTGATCTTAAGATTTCACAAATGGAGTCGTAATCTCCCCAGCTACTATCTTGTCCCGAATAAAGTGACCATCAACTTCAATATATTTGGTTTTCTCGTGAAACACTGGATTAGCAGCGATATGAATACCTGTCTGGTTGTCACAGAATAACTGTAAAGGATGTTGAACTAGAAATTCAATTTCTTGGCGGAAGTGTAGTAGTCAAGTCAACTCACTTTTCGTATGCGTCATTGCCCTATACTCAGCTTCAACACTGGATCTTGCTACCACAGATTGTTTCTTACTCTTCCATGAGACGACGTTACCTCCTAAGAAAGTACAATAGCCAGTTGTAGATATCCGATTAGAAAAAGAGCCAACTCAATCAGCATCTGAGAAACTTTCCACTCTAAGATGTCCATTAGCTCGATATAACAGTCCAAGTCCAGGAGCTCATTTGAGATATCGCAGAATACAAGTAACTGCCTCCCAATGTGGTACTCTAGGACACCCCATGAATTGACTTACTATATTGACTGGATATGAAATATCCGGTCGAGTAATAGTGAGATAATTACGCTTCCCAACCAATCTGCTATACTGACCCGGATTCTCAAACAGTGCACCATCATCCATCAATAGTTTCTGATTCGGATTCAAGGGAACGTCAATCGGTCTGCCACCTATCAGTCTGCTTCCTCTAGCATGTCAATTACATACTTCCTCTATGATAAACAAATACCCTGTTTAGATCGAGCCACTTCAATTCTCAAGAAATATTTAAGTTGTTTTAAATCCTTAGTATGAAATCGATCTTGCAAGAAGATTTTTAACTTGGCAATCCCCTCAGAATTATTTTCCGTAATCACAATATCATCTACATAGACCACCAATAGAACATATCTAACATCTGTCTATCTATGAAGCACGGAATGGTCTGTCTGACATCGTAGAAGACCAAACTCTAAGACTGGATGTGAAAACTTACCAAACCATGCCCTCAGTAACTGCTTCAAACTATATAAAGATTTTTTTAGCTGACATACACTCTTACCATACTCCCCCTGAGCAGTAAACCCAGGTGGTTGTTCCATGTATACCTCTTTAACCAAGTCATCATGTAGGAAGGCATTCTTGACGTCTAACTGAAACAAGGGTCAATCAAGATTAGCAGCTAAAGAAATTAAGATACGGATAGAGAAAATTTTGTTAACATGAGAGAAAGTTTTCTCATAATCAACACTATAGGTTTGAGTAAAGCCTTTTGTAACAAGTCGGGCTTTGAGACGCTCCACAAAACCATCTTGATGAAATTTAACAGTATACACCCAACTACAACTAACAGTTTGTTTACTAGGGGCAAAGGAATAAGATCCCAAGTCCCATTATGATGTAAGACATCTATCTCATCTTCCATATTTTTTCTCCAACTCGGATCAGATAATACATCCTGTAAACGCTTAGGAATAGATGTAGTAGATAATTGAAAAGTAAAACAAGAGAAGACAGGAGACAATACATCATATGAAACAAAATGAGAAATGAGATGATTAGTAACATACGAACGAGTACCTTTTCAAATAGCAATAGGTAGAAAGTCTAAATTACTTGATAGACCAGGATCAGCAGACGGCAAGGAAGACGGTACGGGCACCTCAGTCGATGGTTGAGAACGACGAGAGTATACACGAAAAGGTAAAGTAGATAGTAACACAGTAGGCAGCGGAATATCTAAAGATGGGGGAAGAGATGAGGGTGGTACAAGAGATGACCCAAAGTCCAAATCTAAAGGCTGAGAAAGCGTTGGAAAATATGAAACAGATTCCTCAAACGTGGCATTAACACTAGTAAAGTATAGTCGCAGAGAAGTACTGTAGCAACAATACTCTTTCTGTGTGCGGGAATAACCAATAAATACACATTTTTGTAGCTCGAGGATTAAGTTTATCAAACTCAGGACCCAAATTGTGAACATAACAGACACATCCAAAAACTTTAGGTGGAAGGAAAAATAAAGACTTGCTAGGAAAAAGGACTGAATATGGACTTTGCCCATGTAACACAGAGGGTGACATACGATTAAGATGACAAGCAGTAAAAATAACATCACCCCAAAAATATTGGGGAATATTCATCTGAAATAACAGAGCACGAGTGACTTCCAGCGAATGACGGTTCTTGCGTTCAGCAACACCGTTCTGTGAAAATGTGTAAGTACATGAAGTCTGATGAATAATGCCAGTTTTACTAAGATACGCTGAAAAAAAATCAGATTCATATTCTCGAGCATTATAAGAGCGTAAAATACGTATACGACAACCATACTGAGTTTTTATTTCTTTACGAAAAGTTTTAAATATAGAGAATAATTCAAATCGAGATTTCATCAAAAACAGCCAAGTTACACGAAAATAGTCATCCACAAATGACACAAAGTAAGGATATTTATTAGATGAAATATTCTTTATTGGACACCATATATCAGAATGTACCAACTCAAATGGACTAGATACACGATTATGGACTCTAGGCTGAAATGACACACGGTGATGCTTACTAAGTTGACAAGTTTCACAAGACAAAGACGACATACCACTAAGATTGAGAATATGATGCTTTAGATTCTGGAGAGAGGGATGTCCAAGACGACAATGCCATTAAAAAGGAGACAAAGAGGTCTGTAGAGCCTGGGTAGGTGAATCAAAGTCAAGGTAATATAGACCACCAGCTTCATGTTCCGTACTAATTTTCCTCTTCGTCTTGAGATCCTGAAAGACATAATAAGAGGAATAAAATGTGACAGAACAATTGAGAGAATGAGTAATTTTACTAATGGAAAGTAAACTAAAAGGAAATTGAAGAACAAATAACACAGAAGAGAGGGACATATCAGAACTCAAGTGAGTAGTCCCTAGACCTAAAATTTTAGAACAAGTACCATTAGCAAGAGTAACACTACGTGTGGAAGTAGCAGACTGATAAGTAGAGAAAACATCAGACGTACCAGTCATGTGGTCAGAAGCGCCAGAGTTAATGATTCAAGGACTGCGAGTGGAGGACAATAAATAAGTGGAAGTAATTCCTGACTGGGCAAAAGTAGCAATAGAGGGAGATGAGACAGCCTTTTTCTGTGACAGGAATTGAACGTACTCCTCTCGTGTAATAGTAACCAATCTGGTGTCTTACTTAGGATCCATAATAGTACAGCAAATAGCAAACAAGGAGTGCTGCAATGCTGAACCAAAGGAAAAGAGACTGATAGAGGGCTGAACCGGGCTAGAAAATCAAGCTGGACAACTGAATCGGACCAGTTTGGGGCACTGAACCGGACCGGATAGACTTGCTGGACCGTTGAATCGGGCCTATTAGTGGCTCTGGACCACTGGACCGGGCCGGATGACTTACTGGACTGCTGAACCGGGCCAGATTGACTTACTGGACCGCTGAACCGAGCCGGATTGACTTATTGGACCTCTGAACCGGGCCGGAATGACTTACTAGACTGCTGAACCGAGCCGGATAGACTTGTTGAACCTCTGAATTGGATTAAAAACTGATTGAACCGGCCTGAATCGGTGCACTAGGCTGGATCGTGAGCTGGATCAAAATTAAATTGGGTTAGACCGAAGTGGGCTGGACTCAAAGAGGACTTAAAATAATTTAAACCCGTGGACTTCGGGTCAAGTTTAGGTCCTGTATCCAAACCCGTGGATCTTGTCTTCCTCGTTGATTAGGGTTTCAGAAGCCTTGGTCTTTCACGGCGGCGCCTAATAGGTACACCACCACAACAAACGACACCACACCACTACCACAACAGCACCTCCACGACGACAAACAATAGTGTCACAATCGACGACGACTCCTCCACAACAACACCACACCACGACGACGACGACGATGACGAACGACAGCGCCTCCACGACGATAAACGATAGCACCACAATCGACAACGACAACAACTCCACAACCCACAATTAACAGTGCCACAATCGACACCACCACAGAGGCTATCACAACAACAACACACCACTACTACAAACGACACCACTACACCAGACAACACAACAACCACGAACGTCCACAAAGGCCACCACAAGAGTTTCCACCACCACGATGGCTTTGACGGCAGCACCACAACCAAGCTCAGTAGACTCAACATTTTTATTTTTAATTTATTTAGGATCGTGCTCTGATACCATGATAAGTTTAGAGGATTAACACAATATTAGAGAGAAACAGAGAGAGGTTAAAACTTAACCTAGCTCTCATACATCACTTGTATTTATAGTCAACTTACAGTAATAAGAATTACACATACTAGCCTAACACTATTAACAATTTACATATACTACCCTAATACTCTTAACAAGTATGAATGAGTCCACTGGAGAATTGCTTTACATCCACAATTACACATGGAAGAACATGTTTTAGAAAAGGATGACGGCTCATTCTACTGTCTAAATTTCTAAAACCACTTTTACTTTTGCAATGTTCATATGTTTCGAGCGAATGGTATCTACTACTATTTTGTCCAAGTAAACTTCTGAGCAAAAGGATAAAATTCCACTTAAATTGGTGCACATCGAGATGACTTCTTCTTGTCATCCTTAAAAGGTCTCACCAGAACTCCACATTTAGCAATTAAGTATCCTTGAAGGGTAGTAGTACTAAAATGTGTGATCTTGTGAAAAATCTTGATGTTGCAATCCTTTTAAAAAAAAAATTGCCAGCCTTGAAAAAAGACGTTTTTGATGAGTTTATAAAAATTTGGATTTATATTTTTGATTATCATCATACCTCTACTAATTGTATGCGTATAATTTTGTGTTGTAAAATATAATGAAATGAGCAGGAGGAGGCCGAAACTTTAGGGTAATGAGCTCTTTTCAGGCAGGTGGAGTGGGAGCAGGTTTTCCTTCAGCAGCAACATTCCCTCATTATGCCATCCAACAAGGGATACCTTATAATGTTTATGGGTATGTATGTTTATTATGTTTCTATGTCCTCCTTTGGTGAACCTGCACAAGCATTGCCAACTCATGCACACCCAATCTCATTAACCTAGAGCTTTATTCACGCGTCCTAATTCACCACTTTTATCTCTTTGAAAATTCACCACATATAGTCTCTTTCTCTCTCTCCACACCACATGCATGAGTAAATATTGACTTCTATCAAGTCAACATTGTCGCTGGTGTAATCGTCCAATAATAACTCACAAAATGGAAAAAGTACACCTTATTTATTCAAATAACTATCATTTCAGATAATAATAATAGAATAATATTATTTGTATTTAAAAATTTGACCTAATTTGCTGACATAATGATGTAACTTCATAGGAATTATTGGATCAATACCAAGTTTTGATGTTTGATGGGGTCTACAGTCAATCCAAAACTCACAGTAAATTAGATCAATAAATTATCACAGTAAATTAGGTCTCAGTAGCATTGCTCATAATAATAACCACCTCATATAAAAAAAAAGTGGAATCACCTTATACATTTGTTTAGTTAACATTGGACGATTATACCACAAAAATATTGACATGATGTAACAATTACGCCTAATCCACATACACACATATACACTCGTAGTGTTGTCCAATGAAAAGAAATTAGACTCTATAACAAACGAGTAATGCTATTTAGATTTAAAAATATGATTTAATGATGTGATTTTATTATAATCATTAGATTAATAATAAATTTTAATATTTGATGGGGTCCACAATCAATTTAAATGCTACAATTTTGTGTGTTAGAGAGAGAGAGAGAGAGTTACACAAAAATTGAAACCTTTCACCAACGAGCTGTGGCCCAATAGGTAAGAACTTGAATTTTCTTGCTCAATGATTGGGTTTGAGTTTCAATAAATACGACAGCTCGTTGAAGTTAAACTTTCTCTTCAGCGTTCAGAGTACACATTGAGATTTTAGCTTCGGCCCCGATATAGGTGCAGTGGGGTCACCTGCAATAGTTGTGTAGTGTTGAAGAATAATACTCTTTGACGAATATGTGGCATGACCTATCTGCATATCTATTTACTGTACCCAAAAAAAAAGAAGTTGAACGTTTCTATTAGTTCCAACATATGCTAAATGCTTGCAACTTGAAAAACTCGTGCATGGTACATGTATGCTGCATGGATATTGTAGATGTGACGATGTTTCATATATAAACTCTTATATTACTCATTTGCTTCTGTAATAAGCTTCAACTTCTAATATTTTCCTATGTTCTACAAAATTTCCAGGTACTCTACCTACTCGCCAGATTATACTTATCCCACGGTTTGTACAAAAAAACTATACCTCGTTGTCTTTTCAGTATTACGTCTTTCCGATCCTAAACAAAGCAATGAAAGACTGAATTAATTAAAATTCTTTTCTGAAAATATCAAAGTAACCCTTTGAAATTATGACCGAAGAGATAATTTTATTTAATTTTTTCACAAAAACTCTTCAACAAATGTCTTTAAAACAATTTTTGCTAGTGAGTTACAAATAAAATTTCAGTTCTGAAAAAATTACAAATAAAATAACACAAAATCAATATTGCAGAACCATAAAAGAAAAAAAAAGGAAATGTAGCTTTTTAATTTCCAGAATACGTAATCTTTGACAAAGATATGAGATATCCTAGAGGCATATGTAAACAAAAAAAAAAATAACAAAATATAAAAAATGAGCTTGTGGCGACATCTCCAATTCTGGGCTTTCTAGCTAGTTAGTTAACCTGTTCCTCAAACTTGAAATTTGGTGGTCAAGCCATGTTTTTATTGGGTGATGTTAGATTGTTGATTAAAAAATGACAAAAAAGGACAATATGACTATGATATGGTGGAAGGGTTTTGGTTCCACTTTTATTTATTCAAAATTCTCTTAAAATTGCAAAACCATAGCATTTAGTTTTTTTTTAAAATCAATCTAACATTAAGGTGAGAAAAATAGTTAATGTTAGATTGATTTAATATAAAATATCTGATGTAACGATATTGACTATGCACATTTTTTTGACAATATTTAAGGCAGGGAAACCTGAACTTGACACAAGTTTCAAAACTTAATTTTGTTGCAATTTGAAAGGAGTTTTAATGCAAGTTCGAAAATCAATCACTACCACATTACTTGCATAAGCCACCATCACCACGTTACTAGCATATCATTTTATCCCAATTTTTTAAGTCTACCGTTACCAATTACATATAATAGCATGACCCAACACCCTATGATATTTTAGTTTAAGTGACATCAACCAATGTAAATGGGCTAAACAGCAACCTTGGAAAAATATGTTAGTGTGTAAAATATATCACCCGAGAGTATCATGTAATTAATGTATATTACCAATAATTTTTTTGTACATTGTCAATGAATGCCCCTCACTTATCAATTATTATAATTTTAAAAAAAAATTAAATTGTATGTGCCTCAAAATAATGTTGAGGCAGCTTTTCGTTAGATATCTACTACATCACCTACTTATACATTTAGTATATAATAGTGTTATTAGAATCGGACCGAACAGTATGTAGTAGCCGAACAGTTTGGATTCTAATATAAAAAAAATTCCCTCTTTTGGGCAATTTTTTGCCCTAAATTGCATTTTTGCATTTGCATCTCCATTTTCCTGTTCTCAACACTGTCACGTCTTCGTCTTCCTTCTCCAGGCGACGAACATGACTCGGTCTTCAATTCACGTGAGGCGACGAACAGTCTTCGTCTTCAACCACGAACAACTGAGTCCTCTGATCTCCTTTGGGTCTTCGTCTACGTGTTAAACTCTGATCTCCTTTGAGTCCTCTCTCTCTCTCACTCTGCCCTTAGAAACTCACAAATAGTAGGCGGCATCTCCTTCCCAATGCATTTCTGACTTAATTGTGTGTGTAACTTTCGACTTTAGTACACAACATTTAGTTACAACTGCCTTTAGTTGCGCAATTTATCTCTCCCTCTGTTTTTATTTCATTTTGTTAAGGCTTTGTGACAAATTAATTTTAAGTTCACTATTAATTTTTTTAACCTATATTTTTTTATTTTTGGTCAAAATCGTAAATTTTGGATTAATTATTATGTATATAATTTTTTATATATATTTTTATTATACGACTGGTCCTATTAGTTGACCCAACAGTTAAACCAATGAATCATTAATCCGGTCTTTTTGTCGGGGCGATGTCTGATCCGATTTTGATAGCTATGGTGGGTAAAACTCAAAGAAATTTTTCTCATCAACTAGTGACGAGGTCTAAAGGACAAGAAGCTTAGGTGTCGAGTCAAAGCGCAAATGGTAAGACCACAAGATATCGTGGCATTACTGTGCAGGATTAATTATGAACCTGTGTTTACTGGGGTCTAAACTAGTTTGCCATGTTTTATATATATAATGGTAAAATTATGTCTACTAAAAGTGTGCACTAAATTATCTATAGCCTTTGAATTAATGATAAGATCTATTGATTTGATGATTACGGATAATTTGGTGCATATTTTGGTGTCCATAGCATTGCTCAAAAAAAAAAAAAACAAACAAACTAGTTAGTTTAGATATGTCAAAGTCGAAAAAAGCAGTGTGGACTACACATGACTTCTTGTAGTTAGATAAAATCTTTGGGTTAAAATCTAGTACTAGGGGTGTTCATCCTACCCTACAGGTAAGAAATAAAGTCTTCCGTTTTGTTACCCGATATTTTGCGGAAGAATTTTTTTTTGCCTACCCTACCTGATTGGGTGTGGTATTCTTACCCGACTTCCTACCCTATTAATTGGATAGGAAGTTTGGTAAATACTTTTGTAGCTATTAATTTTTGCATTATTTTAACAATTTAATTAAATAACATTCACCAATTTAACTACATAATAAATCAATAACATTAAAACCTAAAACAACTATAACAACAACAATAAAAAACAAGAAAGCATGAACATCAATCCATCATAATTTTTACACAAATACAAAAATAATTATTTCAAGTTTAAACCATATTAAAATCATAACTGCTCCAATAGATCACCAATTCACCACAAATCATGTAACATACACAAAAAATAAGTCCATGTTTTAGCAACTCAAACATCTACAACAATAACAATGTTATAATGTAAATTATATCATACAAATACTCTTATAATTACTAAAAAAATATAAAAAAGTTAAATATATATTTTACGGGTATGGTAGGGTAGGAATGCAGAAATTGATGGGTATTTTACATTCCTACCCGATTTAATCAGAAAACAAAAAACTATTCCATATTTTTATCCGATTTTTGCGACTAGTCGTAGGGTCGAGTAGGGTAGGGTAGGAAATTGCAGTCAATCGAAAATTTGAACACCCCTATCAGGTACCATACATTTTTGTTTTAATTTTTTGTCAAATTTGATTATTTTAGGGGTTAACTTTATTTTTATAATTTCTATGATCAATTACTTTAAATAATATTTAAGGTTCAAAATTATCTTATTATCAGGAAAAAATATATTTTGATACCATACTTGTATCCAAAATATTTATATAACTCTAAAATTTGTATATAAACTCCAGAAAAATTAAACCCCACACACCAATACAACAGAAAAAAAGAAGAAATAAACCCAAAAAAATAATAGATGGGGTTTTTTCTAGCAATTAAATATCCTTTCCCACTCTATTTAACCCTTTAATTTTAAATTATTAAGTTCACCCCATTTATACTCACCCACAAGTGACTAAATTTATCCACTTCACCCACTCTATTAAACTATTATATAGAGCAATATTACTTGGACCTAATTGATTGATATAATCATTCATAACTATTCAATTCACAATAAGCCCCAATATTTGTTGGATTTACAACTAATCCAATGGTTGTGGTTAATTAAATTAGCAAATTATGTCAACAAATTGAGTTAAAATAACATTGTTGTTAAATAGGGTGATCATTAATATATATATAGCCACATCTTTTGGATGTGGCTTTGTTCAAGTCCAATCTACTGGACAGAAAACTTATTCGTGCAAGACAAAAAGATATATATTAACATTTCATTTCCCCCACCTTTTTTTTGGGAGGGGGAGGGGGAAACTTGTTGGCTTTATTTTGTAAATCCAAATCAAGATTGATATTATAATACAAATTAAAACCATAGTATCCATTAACATGAAACATAATTAAACTTAAAATCAACACTAACATATATCTCACTTGAAAAATTCGTAGTAAAAAATCCTAGGATGTTTATTTTGTGTGAGATGGTACAAGAAGAAAAATCCTTTGGGATGAGAAACAATGGGTTGAAATAGTTTGTAGTTAAAAGATATAATGGGCAGAAATAGAATGCAATTATTAGTGGACGAGGTGAAATTAGTTATTATTGGGGTGAGTATAGATGGGGAGAATTTAATTGTTTTAAATAAGAGAGTTAAAATAGGGTGAGAAAATATATTTAATGAGTGAGAATAGCACCACCCCAAAATAATGCATGTAAGAAACTTGTTGTATAGGCAACAACCCTGAAAGATATTACCAGAGTAAGTCGTTTGTAATATGCTTACTGGAAATAATTTATATAATAAGATAGTTAAGAGTTTGAATTTTTTTTTATATATTTCTTCTGCCTATTTTTATCACATCACACATTTCTATTACAAGTTAGATCATTTAATTTTTGATTAATTAGTGGTTCAATAGAAATTTTATTTCAGACATTGTTCATATGCAATATTATACACATGTTGATATTTTTTTGAGGTGATATATTTTAAAAATTATTTTTATTTTTTTAAAAATAATGGATAGAAATTAATATCAAATTATGCAATTAAAGAAAAGAAAAAAAATAAGAGACATACTATGTATCCTAAATTTATAACCCAAATTTGCATCGAAGGGGACTGTTGGATGAATGAGTCTCATCAATTTTTTAAAATGGGACTCACTGAACCAATAATCCCCTTCATTTGGGATACAAATTTAAGTTGTAAATTTGGGATACATAGGATTGCTCAAAAAATAATGGGTCGATTTCTTGAAAGTTCGAAT
This sequence comes from Ilex asprella, assembly GCA_023539305.1. Taxonomy (NCBI): domain Eukaryota; kingdom Viridiplantae; phylum Streptophyta; class Magnoliopsida; order Aquifoliales; family Aquifoliaceae; genus Ilex; species Ilex asprella. The sequence goes on along the minus strand of CM042184.1, from coordinate 33,494,496 downwards.
TTGATGTTGCACCTTGTCTGGCAGCTTGTATTATATATATGACTTCTTTTGAATGTTAAACCTTTGTTCAGAACTATTATAGTGTGTATGGAGGGGCAGCTGCTCAATATCCTGTCTATGGAGCTGGAGGTGGAGCTGGCGGTATGATGACGGGTGCAGCGGCGGCCTACTACCCCTATGTGAATTTTGGGGAAAACAGCAGCGCCACAACCAGCTACACCGCCGGACAGGGCTATGGCGTCCACTACCCACACCACCTCTACCAGTATTCTGCTATTAATGCAACTGGGGGTTACCCACACCACTATGGTACCCCTCTTACTCACACACCTCCGTTGCAATCAGGTTGGTTTGTAGACTATACACAGCTACTTACTTCCACTTTACAGTTTTCTTTGGATCTTTTTCCCTTTACCCCATCTTTTTTTTCTCAAATAGTAAAGGCTATTGAAACCAATTGCTGCATGGATTTACCTTTAGTGTTGGGTTAATGGGTGAAAAAAGAGATGTGCAATATTTCTGTTGAAGAGTACTGCTATTGAGTATCTAAAAATCTTACATAATTTGTTGATTTAATGAAGTAGTTTCATTATAACCGTTAGATTACCTGTTGGAAAAAATGAAATCCGAATAACTATTGGAAAAAATGGAATCTTTTGTATGACAGGGTGAGACATGGACTACGTTGTTCTCTTAAAACATTCACGCCTTTTTATGAAAGAAACATAGCGCAAAAAGTAACGCGTTGTCTTCAGAATACAATAACCTAGTTTATTGACAGTTGCTTTCCTCAAATCTGTACAATCGAATAAAGCAGAAATTTCACACGACATTTTTCAATTTTGCTCAGAAACTTGTTCAGTAGGGAAGAATATAATAGATATTCAGATTGTATATTTTTATACTGAACTATGTAAATATGTATACAAAAAATATAGGTGTTTAATATTCCGTAATTACTCATATTTAATTAGATAATAATTATGAAAATTAAATAAAAAATAGTTGTTGGAAAACTAGTAGTTAGAACATTTAGTATTCAGAAACTGAATTTTTAATATAGGAGTTATGACGAAAGAAATTAAATAAAATATTAAAAGTGGAGTTAATACTAGTTAATATTTTATTCTATTTAGGCAAGTCATGGGGACCCGCTATCCGGGTTTGGACTAGGCTGGTTAGTTTGTTTCGTAAACGTACGTCAAAAACTCGTATCTCCTCCGCTTGTCCCACCCCTGTGCAAGCGAGAGGCGAAAGATCTCACTTTAACTCAAAAGCTAAATAACACTACCATATATATATATATGTATATATATTTAAGTACTTTTAGAAATTTAATCAATATAGGATTGAGTTCTCACATAAAAAACACTCTTTTGTTTAAAATATTCTAACAATTCTCCCCTTATTTTAATAAAAGATACACTACATAAATAACCAACAATAAATAGAATATCATGAATTGTAAAAGTGACAATGCCTTTAAACTTTTACTTAGTGTTTCAATGTTCCTATACTAAAGTCAAAGTAGACTTAGTCTTTAAACATTGACTACTTGAGAGTATGTCGAATCATATCACACACATGGTATTCAAGGTGTCCTAAACCAAGCATAAAAAATCAGCATATTTCCTCTCTTGTGCTTTATCCCAATTTCTCGAACGCCCTAGAAAATTAGCCCCAATTCTCATAGGATGCGACCCGTATTCCATACTCATATAGGTGAATCTATCAAGGATGTTTTCGTAACTAAGACATCCCACCCAAAAAGAGCTATAGAACTCATTAAGAGATATTGATCTCATTCTCCATATTTTCATTACGAGATCAGATGTACTTTACACCATAGGGATAGACAATGAAAATAAAATTTCTACAATGATTTAAATTTCATTGTTGCATGTTGCACAAACCAAGTCACTATATGATTTGTTTGACTCATTAACTTAGTTCTTGGGATTTCTAGTCCCTAAGTTGAGTATCTTCATATGCAATTTAATCGAATTTAGACTTGAGTTCAATCCCCCTTGATATCTTCCAAATCTTTTCTTTAGCTAGAATTTTTGTAACGAATCAACAAGATTGTCAGTCGTTCTCACATAATCGACATTGAACGCACCATTATTTAGGTATGATCTCACAAGACTGTACCTTCTCACAAATCTGGATTTTTAATTATAGTACTTATTACGTACTTTATCTATTGTGAAATTGTTGTCACAATAAATTAATACAGGGGGCACTAGTTTAACCCACAAATGTATATCAAATAATAAATCACGAAGTCAACTAGCTTCCTCACTAGTTGAAGCTAGCGAAATCAACTCGGCTTCCATTGTTGACTTGGCAATAATTTATTGCTTCTTTAATTTTCAACTTATAGCGCTACCACCTATAGTAAAAACATATTCTGTAGTGGACATAGAATCATCCGATAAGTTGTTCCAATTTACATCACAGTAATCTTCAAGGATAGTAGTATAATTTTTATAGAATAAACCAACATGTGTAGTTCTTTTGAGATATCTCATAAGACGATATATAACATTCCAATGATTTATACAAGGTCTACTAGCGAATCTACCAAGTACACCCATCGCATAGGCAATATCAAATCTAGTATAATCAGTGGCATATCTAAGACTACCAATTATGCTTGCATACTCTATTTGATTAACTACATTATTTTTTCTGCTAGAAATAAATGAATGCCTGAATTAAAAGGTATGCAAGCAGGTTTACAATAAAAAAAGTTATATTTTCTCAAAAAAATTTCTATGTAATAAGATCGATCATGCATAATTCCATCAACATTGTTTGTGATTTTCATGCCAAGAATCACATTTGTTTGACCCAAGTCTTTCATGTCAAAATTTCTATTTAATAAAGTCTTGATAGTCTCAATCACATATAAGTTAGTGTCAAATATCAAAAGGTCATCAACATATAAATAAATAATAATATGTTCACCATTTTCATACTTTAAGTAAATACACTTGTCACTCTCAGTAGCCTTAAACTCATTGACTAAAATACACCGATCAAATTTTTTGTGCTATTGCTTGGATGCTTGTTTAAGACTATATAAAGATTTAGTTTATTTATAAACTTTATTCTCATGATCTTGTTGAATAAACCTTTCTGGTTGATCCATATAAATTTCTTCCTCTATTCAAAAAAACCGTTTTTACATCTATTTGATATATTTTCAAATTATGTATAGCAACTATAGATATTAACAATCTTATGGATATAATTCTAGAGATAGAAGAAAACGTATAAAAGAAATCTAAATCTTCTTTTTGTTTAAAGCCTTTAGCTACCAACCTTACCTCATGCTTATCTATTGTTCCATCAAAGTTGAGCTTTCTCTTTAACACCCATTTGCTACATATAGTTTTACAATCAGGAAGTAAATCAACCAATCTTCATGTTTTGTTTTTTGTGAGTGAATCATATTCATCATTTATAGTTTCTCTCCATAAGTTTGAATCAGGAGATGTTAAGGCTTCTTGCAAGTTGGTTGGATCTCCTTCAACATTATAAATTATGTAATCTAGACCAAAATCCTTTTCTATTCTACTACTTTTACTCCT
>CM042184.1:33451942-33485900 GCA_023539305.1 Ilex asprella | reverse complement strand
ATATATACAATAGAACAATCTACCGAACCAATAATATATAGGGTACATTACTTCTACACCCACTTTGGTATGTCAACAAATCATATAGACCCCGTCAAGTATGACAAATAACAATACCATCCTTGAAGTTTTGGTTTTGTGCAACACATTTTCCCCCTCACATCAAAGTCCATTTGAGCAGTTGTCCAAATTTGATGACATTGGCATATTTCTAATATAAAATCCCATTGAAACCCATAATTTTTATATTTCCATCAATACCCCACACATTATTATTTTATTTTTATAATACCCGCCTCCTCTCTCTCACATCACAATCATGTCGAACTCATCTCCATTTTTCATTCAAATCGCCACCCACCACGTCTCTTGTCTCTCTCTCTGGCAGCCACCCCTCAAGTATGACATTCTTAGAGAAGACTCTTGTAAGGATAACTTTGATTAGGAAGTTTATTTGCTTCCTGATGATTCTTGAGGAGTTGAGCCTTCATCTCTCTCCCTCTTTGCTCTTAGAAGATCAAGTAGATTATTGCACTTTCTTTTTTCCCTAATTCCAAGATGTACTTTTTATGGTCATCCTAATGCTCAAAAGCTTAAGTATTGTATAATCTTGAAATTAGAAAGTTGCTTATTAGTAGAGATGTGAGTTCTTTTGTAGAAACTCACCACATGTGATTTGCTTGTATAAGCAATCTGTTGACAAAATACCTAATACATCCTAATTGCAATTATGATCACAATTATAGAAATATTATATGCGAGAGTGTCATTAATCCATCTAGTAATGGACATTGTTATTGTTGTTGTAGCACCCACAAAGAAAAGTAAGAAATATAAAAATTACGTTATTATGTGATACAGAGTGGAAGATGATTCATCTTCATAATTTCCCTTTGTATAAATTTATATATATACACACACGCACGCATACATGGATGTATATATGTCTCTCTCTCTCTCTCTCTCTCTCTAACAATACCTCTGTTTTATACTGGGCAAGAGGTACTAATGTGTTATGACAGTTTGTTTTGCTGTGCCACAGGCGTGACCACGACTCTGCATGCGTCTATACCTCATCGCTAAGAGATTCAATCCACTACTACCTTTGAGCTTCTGCACAACCTTTGGCCTAACCATGGTTCTCTCTCTCTTTCTCTATTTCTTTGTCTCTCATGGAGGCCTATGCATCAAATTTGGGCCTTAATGAACATAGAAGCCCCCCATAGGGGTTGCATCCGAATTTGGAGGGAAGTTCTCCATCTTCCCATTTGTTTTCTTGGAAGGAAAGGTTCCTACAAGAGAACCCAAGCATGCATGTGCATCTCATCACCAACTCAGGGTATGGAAAGCTCTAAGTTGCACCCAATATCTCTCACTTTAGTCTTTAGCCCTGGACAGGCTAAGAAAAAACAACTCTTTTTTGGACTTTGGCCTTGGAAAGGCCAACCAAAACAACTTTGACATGGCTTGCAAAATATTGTATATGCATCAACATAAATAGCAAGTCTTTTAACTTCACAATGATCATGAAATGGCTAATCCCTCCAACATTTAGCTTAGTTCTTGTAGATGTACTTGCAGTTTAGGAGAATCATGGGCATGGGATGCCCTAAATTTTTGTTTTGTGTTGACGACAACCCTAGTCTTTGGATTTTTATAACTACGACTAGTCATGTCTTTTTCAAAAACTTGACCTACTTTATTTTAACTCACATTTTGTGTCTAACAAGTCCATTCTCTCTCCTTAGGGTAAGGAAAGAGGGTGTCCCAAACTCTTGCAATTTTTTTACTTTGTACAATATTCACTGTGGCTAAGCTTTGGGAGTTTTAGCCCTAGGAGGGATAGTGTCAGCTTTTGCCATGTTTCATCAGCCTTTTGATAACTCCATCAATGGTGTGGAGTTCAAATGCATCATGAGGCAACCCCAGGGATATATTTTGGGTCTCTTGGGTTGTTCTCTTTAACACATAAGCCATGGTTATGACTTAGGTCATCTTCATCCTCATCTTCATCTAGGACTCTGGTCAATCCTTATCCATATGCTCATCTTCATCTCTCTCTCTCTCTCTTCAAACTTTTACTTTGAGATGGACCTTGACACTCTTTATATGTATAAGCCTGTTTGAATTGTAACTAATGTTGCTTGCTCATTCTTCATCCATGGTGGTTGAGAGTGACGGCTCTACTTACTACTTTGTTTGAGTAATTTAGAGACTGATCTGCTTATGCTTCTGATGCTTTATTCATGATAGGGCCAATTTACTGTCCTCCATGCCTACAAAATAAGATACTATTGTGTAGTAGTGACCGCACACCAAACTGCCACCATCACTGTACGTGGTTGACAGAGACCAAGTAATTATAGGGTAAGATTTTCTTATTAAAAGTTACCTCCAAGGCTCCAATTTCCAAAATTTAATTTCAAGTTCTAAAGGTTTAAAAGCTTGAACAAATCTATTGTGAATCCTAATAAATTCAACAGTCATTCTGAAAATATGATGCTCTGCAATTTGCCTGTCAACCGCATTTTTGTGAGGGTATAATGAAGAAATTCCTCATAGATGAGAATTTCTTGACATCATTTGGTGGAGAAATCTTAGACCCTTCAGTGTAGCTCCTTATGGAAACGTCTCATGATGTTTAGTAGGTGCCCAATTGACCTTAAATTGGAACCTCCATGAATAAATAAACTGCACAAACTGTTCCTAGCTGAATGAGCCTCACAGGTCCCATGACTTTGATGAGCACTTGCTGTACAGATTCCACATCATGCTTGTTTCCCCGTAACCGTAAGAAAGCAACATTATGAATTTGACCAGTTTACTCCGAACAGACTTTAGAAAAAAAGGACGTTATGCAATTGTTTTACGTATTTTTAGATTGCGATTGGGTCAGAGTTTAATTGGACTTAAAATTCAAACACATGATTTTACTTACTCATACCGGTTTGAAGTTCTAAAAATTGTGATTGTTGAGGCGATTGTAGCGATTGAAGGTTACTTCTAGGTTCTTTTTGAGGTTCTAGGGATTTTAAATAATTTTTCAACTAATAACGTAATGGGTTACTTAAAAAAACCATTGAAATGCAAAGCATCAAGTATACTAAATTTAAAAGATGAAATAGCTATTGTACTTAGCTTTACATAAAAATAATAAAAGATTACTAAAGTGATAAATTATATATAAAAAAAAAATAGTTTCTCAGGAGTAAGAATAAGAGAATATAAGGTAAACTAACTTTATGTAGAGTTTGTTGTGTTTGATCGTGGATCTCTTCTTTGTGGCCTGACATATGTTCTTTATAGGGATGTTTTTCAACTGTCGAAACCATTTTTTCTGACCATTACTATGATCATGGCCTTTTACCCTCAAGATGCATAGACGTGTGTTGAACTGTCTCCAATTGGTGATTTATGATGTCAAATCTCTCCAATTCTCAGGATTCTTAGAGTCTTACTCCCGTAATTGTTTTGTCAATCATGGACTCTCATAGACTCTTTTATAACATATGGATCTTTTCCACTTGTCACCCTTTGATGTTGCTGTTTTTGGGTGTACAAATTACCCCTTCCTAAAAATGATGCAACTTAATATTTCATATTCGGGGCGTCGTTTTGGTTATTTTGAATTCACGCGATCTGTCGATATCTTTAAATCATTATAATAGTTTGTTCTTCGTACCTATATAACCCGTCCTTAGTCTGTTGTTTTGTTACTATCCCGACCTTCTCTTCTCATTCATCAATGGAGTTTGTGGTAGAGTAGTATACTAAAAACTTGTTTTTTGTAGTGAAATTTATTTTATTAATTGATAAAAGTTTGTTCTTTTCATTTTATTGAGAATATATATGGGCAAAATGTTTGCATTATATTTAATATGTGGCATGCATGTTTGTTTTATATTTTACATTATAGATAATCTGGTGTGTAAAATTCGGTTTATGCATAGAAGACCAGATTATCGGATCCTTGTATAATATGAGTATACTAGGGATAATTCGTGCCTGAAGGCATGGTGCAACTAAAATAAATTGAACATTGAATTTGAACGGGAAATAACCAAGCACTGAACTCGGACACGTACTAAATTGAAAGCGTAAACTCGCGTTATATCACGTGTCTGAAAGCACTGTACATAATTCTTAAACACGAAATAATCAAACAATGAATATAAATATGCATTAAGCTCGTTTGTTCATTTTTAATGTCATGACTTTAATGAAATAACAAGGATCAAAATGCATTCGTTTCAATTATTAAAGAGATGGTTAAAGCCTGAATTTACCATTTATGTTATTTAATCTAAAAATATTTATTTTGTTCTTTTAAAAATATTTGGACATAATTTCCTCTACAAATACGATCCGAATAGAATATTAATTTGTATAGACAATTAATAATATACTAATTACACAATGCACCATCTAAAAAACAAACAAATTGTAAAACCAATTGCAATCCTCAACTTATATTGTATCAATTCAATCAAATTGTATTATCTATTTTAAACGAAGACCCACAAAACAATTTGTGGTGTCTATACAATGAACCAAGTAAAATGTACGTGTTTGTACAACAATATATGCATGCAAAATAATAGAAAATCATTTTTTCTATACGAACAACTATATGAATAGTTGTAAGAGTGATAGACAATCAGCTTTAATCACACAAAAAAATAATATAAACAAAAATCAAGAGGTATTGAATTATATTCTAAAATTTGTCCAATTCAAAAATCAAGCTCTTTTTTGGTTTATATTACTGAGAGAAATTGAAATCAATATAAGAAACTTTCAAATTTTTGATAGAGTATCCTCTGAAATTATGATGCCACAAATATATCGACTTGTCTACAAAACTTATATGTTTCATAATCATAATCAAATCATGTCATATGCACACTAAAATCCAACTATGTACCAATTACCACAACACCATTTTTTTTACACAAACAACTATATCAATACTTGTAAAAGTGACATACAAAACATAAGATTCTTAAACAATTGAAATAAATCCACAAAATTTTTCAATCACATATTACTATAATCACACAACAAAATGACATAAACTACTTATAAATCAATTGTCATATCAATGAATGAACAAAAATCACGCAAGAGGTATTGAATTACATTTTGGGTCACTAAAAATATTGCTTAATTCAAAAACCAAGTAATGAAAGTAATTGAAATCAATGTAAGAAAATTTTAATTTTTTGGTAGTTTATCAAAATGAGTCATTTATCTGCACGTCATTGTAAATACTCTCTTTCCGTCACAACTTTGAATGTCATTGTATCAATCCAAATCTGCATCTTCCAACTGGGGGGGTAATATACAACAATCTAGCATTTACAAAAATAATTAAATTTAGTACATGACATGAATTTTAAAATTATAAACTTGGAAATAAAAAATAAATTTAGTTACCTTATTCAAACAACCCCATCGAAAAAAATGGGTTGTATTTAGTCTTTTTAACTCTTGCACTTTTTCTTCTGAATTCTATAGAGATTAAATAAAATTGTATCAATAAAATAATATTGTTAAAATGTTTGCGATCAATAGAAATAAACTTGCAAATGATTTATACCATTTCGTCCTTTTAGAATACGAAATATTACAATAAAATCTCAGGGTACACAATATTTGTCGTGCAGTTCGACTCATCTTCAAGGAAAAGGACGTGTAAACAATCAGAAAATGTGCATCTAGATAGTGTCACATATAGATGGCCTTGATTAAAGACTGGTGTTCACAAATCATCTCCAATAAATTTCACAGATTGTTCTCGAGACTTATTAATTGTCATAACATATGTTAACCAAATAGGAACCAAATATGTTAATTGTCATAACATATGTTAACCAAATTCTCATAACATATGTTGAACATTCTTGATAGATAGAGATTGTATGATACAACATTCCTATTATCAACCTCTTGTCACCTCACAATATACATTTGGTTGTTGTTGCGACGACGATAGACAAGATATTCATCTTTGTCTATATTTGTTGAATCCACAAAGACTCAAGGGTATCTCTTAGTGCATATACCATTTTTCATACATGATGTTTACGGATTTTGAGCACCACATGGTCCATGTACCATACAACTCTTGATCGTTTAAAAAAGTGATGAATTATTATCATAACTTAGAAATTCAGAACAAACTGCTTTGTCAACCTAGGCACATGTCTGAATTTTGTCTACACCATGAAGAAACAGAACATATATATGCGGTACCCCCATTTTTTAAATTTAATTGTGAATACATGTGCTATTTTTTTGTCAAATACTTGCTTTGTTTCTATTTCTTTCTTCAAAGCACGTCTCTTTAACTCAAAAACACATGCAACCAAATCAGGACAATCTAGAGAGTTCTAATATGGCAACAAAACTGAAGTAATTTCAGGCCAATTGGGATTTGCAATCATAGTGAGGAAAATATCTGGGTGTTAGTTATATCGTGTGATAGTCATTGAATCTTGAAAGATCTTAAACATATATCATGCACTACCAATGAAAGAATATGACAAAATCATGTGTTGACCAATTTGTTCAGGTCCCAACTCGTCTGTATTAACATCTGTCAGACATTGGTAAAGTTTTGCACGAAGTTTTCCTTGGTTAAGCTTGTAGGACGTCAACCAATTTTGTTCAGTTGAGTCCCAAACATTTACTACAAACTCTTGGAATAGCTTGTCTCCTCTCAAAATTGTTGAATACTTGGTAGGGCGTTCAAACAAACGATAACTGTAAAATTCCATATGAGTGAGTCTAGTAGTTGAAGGCTGACCAAGTAAGACGTCCCATTGTTTAAACTCAGGTTCCCATTCAAGCTCACCATGAAAGAATAATAAAACATAATGCAGTGGTAAATATGTCAGGTGACATTTATTAATTTGCATCAACCCATTATTCTCTCTCAGATGTACAATGATGTCTCTCATTGCACTTGTCTCGGTTCCATCGCCCGGTAAAATTACTGTAATTTCATCTGGTACTGGGAGATTATATTGTAGTTGATCTATTTGTGTGTTGTAATAAAGATGAGCAGGTAAATCTTGACTGGCCAATTCTACCTGATTTAAGATGGCATAAGCTTGCTAGAATTTAGCTGAAAATGAATTAATGTGCAACAAACAATCTTAAAACTGTTATGAATACATCCCTTCTCAAATGAGGATTTTTATAGCAGTGAACATTTAAAGTTGAATTAGGGTCATATATATATAAATACAATTGACAGTATGTTGTTTCATGCTCAGGTTGTGGTATAAATGATCTTGTTTGATGGCCCGTTTGGGCGAGCAGAGGGAATTAGGCACCTCTCCAGGCGCTAGGTTAAACACTACAGACAACAAGAGAATTTTGGGTGTTGCTTTTAGTGATGGTGATCTGACTCCTCCAAGTATAATTTCTTAAGCCTACGTTCCCCAAAACTTCCCAGATGCAGGCCGCTCCTTACGGCCCCGAAAGAAGAACCGCAAAAGCAAAGCGACACCCGATGATGATGGGTCTATGGTGAGCACCCTTTTCAGTTCGCTCAATTCTGATGACGATATTTCTAGGCTTATTTCAACTTATTGCATTCCTCCGACTGTGTTGTGTCGCCGGGTTGGAATAGACGAAACTGCTTGTGATGACTCCTGCAATGACATCGTCATTTACAAGGAGATGTTGGAGGCTGGACTCAGGTTTCCCATGTCTTCTCCTATTTGTCACATTCTGTATTATTTTTAACTCACACCGGGGCGGTTGGCACCTAATGGTTGGAAAGTCTTTTTGGGCTTTCTTGTACTATGTAGGAGGGTATACCATGAGGATGTTTCACTTGTGGAGTTCCATGTAGCTTATAATTTGAGCGAGACACCCGCTCTAAATAGAGAGTGGTACTATTTTACCACGAGAAACGGCATGAACATGCTCACGGGATTACTCTCCAATTGTCGTGGCTGGAAGTCTCATTTCTTATTTATTGGTGGAGAGCGGGTTGTAGAAACCGACATGGCCTTGGTACCAACACGATGGGGTGTTGCTTAGAAACACGGTACACCCTTCATTTTACTTTTTTTTTTAAATGCTCACTATCCCTTTGCAGACATGTCTGGGCTCTCCAAGGACCAAAAGTGGAAGTTGCATGCCGTAAGGGTTTGTCCTCACAAAGACTTGGGAGCTCTTTTGTCCAAGGATACTAGGGTTATTACTCCCTCCCTGAAATCTGGTGGCTCTTTTTCGAAGAGAAAGAGTGAGTTGATTCCTTGGTATTCCCTCTTTTATTTGGCACTTTTTATCTCTTGTAACACTTCTGCTTGCTTTGCAGCGATAGATAGAGAAGCGATTGGATCTCGCCTCTCTAATAGGAGCCCTCCTCCTCCTAAAGTGGCAAGGATGGGTGATGCCCCCCAAGTGACCTCTGTAATGGCGACGCATCAAGCGGGTTCTCCCCAAACACGTCCTTCACTAGATCCTCAGGCGTGTTCTCGTCAAGTGACCCCTTCAATTGCTACTCTAGAGACTTCCTTGCCGGGCAAACCCTCTGTTCCTCCGTCTTCTCCTCACATGGGAACTTCTATAGTGGCACCGTTTTAGTCTCGTCTATGGTAGGTAACCCGTTAGTCATCAGTGAAAGACTCGAGAGGTTCGCGTTTCCACCTGAGGTTAACCAGATTAATACTCTGAGCACCGAGAGGGTTGTCAACATGCACTTGGAAGGCCTGGCTCAAGTAAGGGTTTGCTATTCCCTTTTCTCCAGTCCTTTCTCATGTCTTTCATTATCTCCCTATCTTTTATTTCTTTCAGGTTTTGACTAGCTTGTCTTCAAGAGCCTATGCCCGCGGTAAGCTGAGGCAGTATCATATCGCCATTCAAAAGGAACTTCTTGCTACTTAGGGAAGGATTGTTGAGCTTGAAGCTGCTAAAATGACTTCCAAGGATGAGCTTGTGTTGACCCATGAGAAGGCGTCTAAACTTGAGTATGAGCTTTTGGCGTCTCGTGAGAGGGATGCGCTTAGAAAAGATGAGCTAGTTGCGGCTCGCGAGATGGTAACTATGCTCAAGGTTGAGCTTTTGGCGACCCGTGAGAGGGAGGTGCTCAGGGAAGATGAGCTAGTTGCGGCCCGCGAGATGGCAACTAAGCTTGAGGCTGAGCTGTTGGTGACCCGCGAGAGGGAGGCGCTCAGGGAGAGGGAACGTGGGAGGCTCATTCTCAGAGAGACTGATGTGGGGCAGAGTTGAAGGATGCTCATGAGAGAGCTTTGCAGGCTGAGGAGAGGACTATCATAGCTGAGAGGGACTTGAAGGATGGCCTTGCTGATATCTTCATTGATGGTTATGATGAGCTTCGGGGGAAGATCTCTACTGCCTTTCTTAATATTGATGTTTCGAGCTTCTTGCCAACTGAGGCACCCGACGAGGATGATGAAGGATTTACTGAGGATGATGAGGAAGCGGAGGAGAAGAACGACCATGCAAGTTGCTAGAGTGTTAGGGACTTTTGATATTTTTTTTGGAAAGGGCAATTTGTAACATTGCTTTTGTACTTGTACTCCTTTGAAAATGAATGAAAATGCAAAAAAAAATTCAGAGTAAAACATATAGAATTTTATTCTTTGATCGCTTATATCAGGCGATTTTTGGGTAATAATCCCTAAAAAGTACATTGAATATTGGGTGATAATTCCCAAAAAAGGTAGAAAATAAAACCATATTTCCAACTCTACTACTTTGACTTTCTCAAGGTGTCATTGGTAGTACCTCTTCAAGTGCTCAGCGTTCTATGGATGAGGTAAGACTTTTCTCTCAGAATTTTGGATCTTGTAGGTTCATGACCTCACTATTTCTGTTATGAGGTAGGGTCCTTCCCAATTTGGTCTCAGCTTCCCTTCGCGTGCATCCTTTGTGGTTAGTATCATCTTCTTAAGGATCTAGTCCCCTGGTTGGAAGGAACAAGGCTTCACTTTCGAGTTGTAGCACCTCGTCATGCGCCATTCGTACTCCGTGTTGCGGACTACGATCATATCCCTTGCCTCCTCCACTAAGTCGAGGTTGATGCGAAGTTCTTCCTCGTTGGTGATGGGGTCGTGGTGTTGGACCCTTAGAGTGTGTACCCCTATATCCACAGGGTTGATTGCCTCAGTTCCAAAGGCGAGGGAGAAGGGAGTCTCTCCAGTTGGAGTTCTCGGTGTAGTTCTGTAGGCCCATAATACACCTGGAAGCTCATCCACCCAAAGACCTTTCGCTCTTTCGAGCATTGTCTTTAGGTTACGTAGCACTGTTCTCATCTTGACTTCTGCTTGCCCATTCGCTTGCGGGTGTGTTGGACTAGAGTGAGGCTGCTTTATCTAAAGATCGGAGTAGAAGGTGTTGAGGAGCTTGCTGTCGAAGTGCCTCACATTATCACTAATAACGGCGTGAGGTATCCCAAAGCGACAGACCAGATTTTTCCAAATAAAGAATTTGACCTTTGAGTCTGTTATTTTTGCCAGGGTTCTGCTTTTGCCCACTTGGTGAAATAGTCAACTGTCACTACCACGAACTTGCATTATCCTTTGCTGAGAGGCAAGGGGCTTAGGATGTCGATGTCCAACTTGGAGAAAGGCCAAGGACTTGAAATGGTTGTTAACTCCTCTGGTGGTTGTCTGGGCACAGCTGCGAAGCGTTGACACTTGTCACACTTCTTGGAGAACTCCTGGGCGTCCCATACCATGGTAGGTTAGAAGTAGCCTTGTTTGAGGGCCTTGTGGGCGAGGGAGCGCCTTCCAGAATGGTTCCCACAGATCCCCTCGTGAATTTCTCATAGGGCATAGTGAGCTTTTTTGGGTGAAAGGCACCTCAGCAATGACAAGGAATAGCCTTTCTTGTACAAAGTGTCTTGTAGGATGGTGAACTTGAAGGCTCTCATTCCCAGCTTCCTGACCTCTAGAGGATCATTTGGTAGCACCCCCTTTGGGAGGTATGCCCTTATTTGGGTCATCCAATTTGACTTTGCTGATGCATAGTTGACGTTTGTGGCTTTCATATTTAACTTGCTTGGCTCGAACTGGTGACCGATGAATGCTGGTTCTCTTGGTAGGGCTTCCATGGATGAGGCAAGTCTTGCAAGTGTATCGACGACCATGTTGCCTTCTCTAGGGATGTGGCTTATCTGGAAGTAGTGGAACTTTGTGATCATGCTTTTTGTCATGCCAAGGTATTCTTACATGCTGACTCATTTAGCTTCGAACTGTCCCTTCACTTGATTAACTATAAGCTGAGAGTAGTAGGTGGCGGGGTGTTAAGCTTCCATTTCAACGACCAATTTTAATCCGAGAGGAGGGCTTTGTATTCCGCTTCATTATTTGAAGCAATAAAGTGGAGCTTCATTCCATACTTGAGAGTGATGCCATCTAGGCTGATCAAGATTAGGTCAGCTCCTCCTTCACTGGTCGAAGAGCCATCTACATAGAGTTTCCAAATTAGAAGAGATGAGGGCTTGGAAATCAAAATAGGAGATTGGATGCCTGGAGGAGCTACGTGGGTGCCTGAGGAGGAAGGCTAGGCATCTGTGGAGGAGATTTAGGTGCCTGAACTGACATGGGCGCCTGCAGGGATTGCCTGGGCGCCTGAGAGTCACTGATGGGCTTCTGGGTGTCCTCATTGGTCATCTGGGTATTCTCGTGGTTCCCTTCCTCTGCTGGTGTAAACTCGATAGTAAAATTTTTCAGAGCTTGTATTTTGATAGCTGCTTTTGGTTGGTACCGAATATCGAACTTGCTGAGTTCCACTGCCCACTTAAGAAGTCTGTCAGATACGTCCGACTTTCCCAGGACTCTTTTTAAAGGTTGGTTGGTGATGACAACTATGCTCTGACTCTGAAAGTAATGTTGTAGTCGTCTTGTCGTCGTGACTAGGGTGAGCGCTAATTTTTTTAGCCCGTAATACCTCATCTTTACTCCCTGGTAGGCCCTACTCACGTAATAAATAGGCTTATGCACTCCATTATTATTTCTGACGAGCACAGAACTTACTGCTGATGAAGAAGCAGAAATGTATAGATGGAGAGTTTCTCGTGGAGTGGCATGTGACAGGAGGGGAGGTGTAGCTAAGTAGGCTTTGAGCTTTTGGAAGGTCTCCTCTGCCTCAGGTTCCCACTCAAAAGTCTTTCGGAGAATTCTGAAGAAAGGGAGACATTTGTCTGCACATTTGGATACGAACCTATTAATTGCTGCAATTCTCCCATTGAGACGCTAGAGTTCCTTGGTTGAGGAAGGTGACTTCATGTCGAGGATGGTCTTGATCTTATTGGGGTTCGCCTCAATTTCCCTCTGATTGACTATAAAACCCAAGAATTTTCCTGACCCCACGCCAAAGGCGCACTTTTCAGGATTAGGCTTCATGTGATAGAACCTCAGGACACCGAAAGTTTCCCTGAGTTGATCAACATGGTCTACTACTGCGAGACTTTTCACCAGCATGTCATCCACGTAAACTTCCATCGTTCGCCCGATCTGAAACTGGAACATCTTGTTCACCAGCCATTGGTAGCTTGCTCCTGCATTCTTTAGCCCGAAGGGCATGACTCTGTAGCAGGTTCCCTTCGAACTAATGAATGATGTCTTCTCCTGATTTGGTGGGTACATGCTAATCTGGTTGTACCTAGAGTATGCATCCCAGAAAGTGAGTAACTCATGCCCCGCGGTGGCGTTAATGAGGAGGTGGATCCGTGGCAGCGGGTAGTCTTTCTGGCACGCCTTGTTAAGTTCTGTGAAGTCGACGTAGAGACGCCACTTCCCATTAGCCTTAGTGACTATCACCACGTTGGAGAGTCACTCAGGATATGCTACTTCTCTGACGGTCCCGTTATCTATTAGCTTTCCCACTTCCTTGTCCATTGCTTAGGCCTTTTCAGTGGAGGCGCCCCTTAGCTTTTGGTGAACAGGCTTGTGATGTGGGTCAACATTGAGACGGTGTGTGGCCACTTCTGGGTCGATGCCCTCACGGTCTGCATGTGACCATGCAAAGATGTTCATGTTACGTCTCAAGAAGTCTATTAACTGGCGAACCAGATCTTTAGTAAGGGAGGAGCCAATGTACACTCTTCTGTCTGGATGTTCCTTGTCTAAGACTACAGGAGTGAGCTCCTCGATTGGTTCTCCTCTTTCTACGGTGGAGTCATTCCTTAGGTCTAGGACCTCTGTGACGCCCCAAAATTTGGGTGTTTGTAAGTTTTCAGTTGGTCACCCATCAACCCGCAGAATATCCATGAATACCGTATAACTCGATACCACGTCTTTATGTCTCATTTATCGGGATCCATAATTTAACAAAATTCGGGCAGAGTCTCCTTTGTACAGAAAGTTCTACCCAAAGCACAACATGTACAATCATACAATCACATAACCCATCCGAGGTTCATTTATCCATTTTTGATTTTATAGTATCAGATGCTACTATAATCATCATTGTTACGTACAAACATTTATTCATAAAAGAATAAATATTTCAAAAGAGTCTCATATACATGTCAATTTAATATAAAAAAAGTTTTTGTTACAAAAATTATACAAGGCCAAAAGTAAATATACACAAGGGACTACGAAGTCAAAATAAGAGTCACAGACCAGCTCTGTCGTCAAAGCGGGCCCATGGCCTCGCCTTCGGTGGATGCCTGACCGACGCCTAAAAAATTTTCCCATAAAGGGTGAGTCAACGCTCAATAGGATAACTCTTATAGAAAATTTCTCTCAACCTAAATACATATGAAATGTCACATGCAACAATCATTTCATGCATTCATTCAAATATGTTTATTATGAACAAATGTCATAAATCATGTCATGTCATGAGATGAGACTCACGCAAGCAATACCAACACCGAGCCCCATCTCGAGCTCCCACAACACATGCAATGTCATGCGTATGTATCCGGGCATTTCATGCCCCCCGTCATTGGTGTTATGTACACTCAATGACTAATTAATTTATTTTCTTGTATCTTTGTGGGGAGAATCAACGGATCTTTAAGACATCTCACCTGCGGCTCTGTTTACGCCGTTACACTTTTCTAGAATTGCACCGTCGAAAAGTGTATAAACTAAGTAAGAGGGGCTTGCACCCGAGAGAGAATCTAGTCTTTCTTGCTATTCCTAACACATTTATCCATTAAATTTTTCGTGCGACTCAACCGTACCTTCGTGCGACTCAGTCGTAGCCTATGATCAACCACCTAAGTGGTGATTGATTTCATACCATGTACACACTCTCACCCATGTCAATGCCCATGAATGTCGGGCGGACCCCTTTAGTGTGGTTGGGAATACCCTGCACAAGATATCGTCTGGGACGTTGTGCAATTGCATTAGAGTTTTGTAGGTGTCGAGGTGATCTAGTGGGTCCCTTGTTCCGTCAAAGGTCTCCATATAAGGCATTTTGAACTTTTGGGGAAGGAGGTAGTTTATCACGTCTGGCTTGAAAGCCGTGTCTATACGCCTCACCAAGTAATTCACTGTCTTGGGTCCCTGTGCCTTCATGACATTGAAGACATCACCTAGTTAATTTTGTAATTCCTTGATTTTCTTATCCCAGTGATTGTGGGTTCCTCTGGAATAATCATGGAAATGACTCTCATGCTCCATGCTCTAGTTTTTACCCTCATCCTCTTGGAGATGAAGATCTTCCTGGTGGGAAGCAGGAGGGGGAGGAGGCGGATCATGATGAGCTCTCCTATGTGGGGCGCCCAAGGAGACTCCAAAGGGGACGCCCAGACCTGCATGGGCGCCTAGATAGGGAACAGCAGGGAGTGGAGCTCCTTGATGTCCAGGACGTGGAACTCCTTGTGATCCTCCAAGTTGCACTCCTTCTTGTTCGGCGAGCATGAGTGGCAGTATCTGTTGGTTTTAGGCCACCAGTTGCTGCATGGTCTCCAACATTTGCTGTGGAGCTGGAGCTGGAGCATTTTGGACAAGGTTGGTAGGTGGAGGAGCAATCTCCTCCTCTCAGGGACGATTGCCTTCAGGTTGATTCATCGATCTGGTGGTGATCGCCATAGGTTTAGTAAATGAAGTGTTTAGGAGTGAGAATTCCTTCGTTCCCACAGACAGTGCCAAACTGATATTGCACAAAACGGCTTTGCACACCACATGTTAAGTGTGAGTAATAAATGTAGTATATAAAGTAGGAAGATAACGAGACACAAGTAATTTATAGTGGTTCGGTCGGCGAGACTTACGTCCACTTTTAATGGTTGTTGCCGGGAAGTTTATTAACTCCGAGGTGTTGGGAGAATCGAGAATTACAAGAGATGGGGAAAGGGTCAGCTTGATTCTCTAAGATCCCCCCAAGTGTTGGTGGGGCTTATAATTTATAGTAGCCCTCTAAAGGTTGGGGCGAATATGCAACAACTACTCCTGACTTCTTCCCAATGTGCGAGGTTGTTGAGACGCTCTCCATGAGATTCGGTCAAAGATGTTATAAAGTTTGACTATTTCCTTGGCGATGCAGATATGGCTTTCATGCCCTCCCTCTTGATGACAGGCATGTAGAAAGTTTAACTGGTCTTGGGCCACTTTGAGCTTGGTGGATCTTTTGTAAGGTTGGGTCCTCAATTGAGATTGAGTTTTTCATGTGGATTTGGTCCATTTAGGCTTGACCCATCAATTGTCATCATACAATGCTCGAATTGATGAAGGGGTGCAAGAAGTGGAGGTAGCCAAATTTTTCCTTGTGGACAACAAGTTCCGAAAAGAGGATTTGATACAGATAATAATTTTAATCTTTCATCAAGCCAATGCATGGCTGAACAAAAATGATATGGTACTTTCATGCTCTCAGGGGAATGACGAACTTCTAATCTATGTGCTCGAGGATCAACTTTTGTACTCATACATACACCTTCTTCTGGGGCATCAACACTACACATATCAAATTTTCTAGTTAGATTTGGTTCTTAGAAGTTAACGTACACATACAAATTTTGCTTGCAAAATGGTGCAAGCAATAACGCCCATAAAACTTACATAATAATAAGAGAAAGAAAGTCAAACTTATAACAATCACCTGGAGGGTAATTCTATTTGCATCTTGGTGCCTTCATTCAAATTAAGATTTTCTTGGAGAATAGTGGCTAAAGTCACGGTGACTTCATTTAAATTGGGTTTTCCTTGAAGGTTGGTGATCGCTAACGACGAACATGAAATATTACGTGTTATTATCTATTTTGCTTGAAGTTAAGGAATATCTGAGGACATAGGCATCACTGGGTGAATATAAGATCTTTTACTTGTTTCCCCCTCTAGGAATGCACAAGGGCGGCGACTCAGTGTTAATCTAGATTGAATGGATGAACTTAGTCTTAGTCTTTCCCGTTTACGACGTGCACGTTGTGCTAATTGACATTTAGAGCACTCAATTTCTTTGTTTTTTAGACCATCGTGTTTTTCTTGTTCGCGTCTTGCACGCTGGGCTAAGGTAACTTTTGATATAATATTATCATTGGATGCCTAAAATGTGGATTAAAAATATTGCTTTGTAGATATTGTATATTGGAGGAGTATGACTATTAAATACACTATAAATACAATGTAAGACTCAAAAGTACTAAGAACTTCAACATATTCAACTAAGTCTTCACCAATATATCTCAATCACAACATACAACAATGAACGAAGGTCTTGAAATACTTATTCACTTGCCCAACTCAAGTATTATTCCTTGTACAAACTACTTAACCCAAAAATAAGATGTATACATAACAGAAGGACATAAAAAAAGTACCGTCCTTAACCACTTTTTTTCCGCAAAACCAATGTGGAAATAAAAAGTATAGAAAAAAGAAATAAATCATTAATAAAGAATTCAATAGTACCAAAATTATGCAATTCAACTCAACTCAAAGGCTCTTTGCAATTCAACGATGGAATTATCAATGTCATGTCATGATATGAAATAAGACTCACACATGCAACTCAACTCGAGTCTTTATTGGCTCCCTTAATACATGCAATGTCATGCGTATGAATTCGGGCATTCCAAACTCCCACCATTAATGTTACACATCTAATAACTTTTAAAAAAAATAAAAATAAACCATGTGTCTTGTTGGGTATTCAGATTTTGGAATATCACTACCGGTTTCATACACTGTTATATTTTTTTGGACTTACACCGTTGGAAGTGTATAAACCAGTAACCAAGTCTTGTACCCAAAGGAGTATATAACCATTCTTATTATACTCAACACAAGTTTTTCATGCAGCCGTGCAACTCAGCCGGACTTAGGTCCAACCTTCCTGAGTTTATGCCTCAAACACTGAGAATGATGTTTGATTCAAAAACATGCACACACACCCACACTCATGTCAAATACCCACGAATGTGATGCTACCCGTGCATATGCAATATAAATGTATAATTGCAGTTCTCAACTATGTTCAATATGTCATGTGCACATTATGTATAATTCAATATCTGACAACCTTTCTTTCCATGATAAATTACCTCACAAGTATATAATCACTATCATTAATCTCAATGTCAATATATCATGTGCATATACCAATATTAACTCCCAAGCATGTTATAACCAAATCAATGTTAATAGTACATTCAATCTACATAGGAATTTAACCAAACACCTTCAAGGCAATAAAATCACACAACACATAATATGCTCAATTTTATCATATATATCAAGAAAACACAAACAAGTAATTTCTACAGATCCAATTCATGTTAGAATTGATTTTAACTATTCTCGATACCCAACACATGTTATAATATTTTCAACCAACATGCTACATCAACATAGGTATTTTATCAAACACCTTCAAGACACCAAATCATGTAACACAATCATGCTCAATTATCACATTTTTCATGAATTTGCCAAACAAGTAAATTCTACAAACCCAATTCATGCAAGATTGGTTTAACATATTTTTATGCACATTTCTCGTAATCTAGTTACACTAAGAGTATTTTACAAGCCCAATTCATGCAAGATTGGTTTAACATATTTCTATACCTATTTCTCATAATTTAGTTACACTAGGAGTACATCAAACAAGAGAATTCATCTCAATTCATACTACTCATATCATATGTAACTCTAGGTTGAAAATAAACTTAATTAGGAAAAAAAAACCTACTTCTTGAAGCGTTAAACAACGATAGAAACTCCCATGACCCGAAACAAGCTCTAATCCTTGCTTCCTCCAAATTTTATTTTTTTGTTCTTCGTCAAAACCTTCGATTTTTAGAACGTAAGTGTAGCCCTCGTTATGTAGATGAACTTTGATTCTTGACCCGAAGAATTTCAATCAACGTAGAGTCGTAGATCATAGAGAGAGTTGGAGAATCCTCTATTTTCCCTCTCTTCCTCTCTAATTTCGAAAACCTGATGGGAATGGAGAGAAAATCTGCTTTTCTCCCCTATTTATATCCCTTAGATGCTTGATTCTCGTTGTGCCACACGTCCTCCATTCCCCAAGTCTAGTTTCGTCCTGAAACAATTAAATTTTTGTGCCGGTTCAAATTTAAAATATTTTTATTTGTACTAGCTTTAAATTGTTTTCCAAAAATTTAATTCTACATCTCGTTTTTGGGTCACTCGACACCTGATTGCCACGTAAAATACGAAAAATCTGACTGTTTCGAAATTCACCGAAAATTGATTGGGTAATTAGATTTCGCGAGACGAATTCAAAAGTGAGGTCCATTTCATTATCCAAGTTCTAGAAAAATTCGGATTTCAACTCGGACTGTAGTGGCTAATTAGTAATTGTTATTTTTCCATTTTTCATAAAAATTCAAATTTACCCGGATTTTAGATATTATATTTTATTATATACATGTTGTTGGCCGATCAAATTTTACTATCATATTTAATTTTTTATGTATGTAACAAGATTATAATATTATAATAGAAACAATAGTTTACAATTTAATCAATCTCTTTAAGAAAAATAGAATAAAATATGAAGATGTACAAATACTCAAGAATAACAATCTTGCAATGACTCTTTTATTGGTGTCATTTGACTTCTAAATACTTACAAACTCATATCTACATCTATTTTATAAAAAGGGGGCTTGTGTCGGTAACTTTGTCAAGACACAATTCCACTTTACTTAGTAGAGTTTAGGAACGATGTTGGCAAATAATTTTTTGAATAGGTCATCACATCGCAACCCAATTTCCTCTATGGGGTGTATATTGGCTGGGTTGCTGTTTGGACGACCAAACCTAACTGTTGGATATGACAGTCCAATCTATATTCTATTATAGTATACATGTTGGCAGATTAAATTTTACTCACATATGTCACATTTGATTTTTTTTGTATACAACAATATTATAATACAAACAATAGTTTACAAATATTCAAGAATAAAAATTTTATAATGAAACTCCACAATAAACAAAAAAAGAAAATATTTAAAGAAGTCAGAAAGATACTTAAAAAATAACAAATTAAGTAATCAAAGAAAAATAGAATAAATCAATAATTAGGTTTAATAATAATTAATATAACATTAATTAAATAAATAAAACCTACAAACTAATTTTTTTTATATAAAATATTATTTAAATATATTCACTTGCAGCGTAGTATGTTTACAAAAATATAAATTAGAGTAACGGGGAAAAAATTCTATGAACATGCCCATAATGGTGAAATTTGAAAACAGAAATAATTAGAGAGAGAGAGAGCAGAGCAGAGCAAATTTCGTCGATTTTAATTCTCAATCAGGCTTCTCCTGCAAATACTCCCAACTTTTGGAGATTTATATTCAGAACTAATTTTTATCACTTAATTATTTAGACTTCCTCATATTTAAACTATTATACACAGATCTTTAAAAATTTGTACGTAGGCTCTTACTATAAATATATTAGTTAATAAATTATATCCAGACGCCTAAAATTTGTAAACATATATTACTTAGAACCCTTAAGTTTAAAATATTATAATTAGGCCAAAAATACTTTAATCAAAGATAAAATATTAAATATTTTAAATTTTACAATTAAAATTCATATTCTATTGTATCATTTATTGAAATAAAATTAAAATTAAAAATTTATTTTTTTAAAAAAAATTGTAATTAGTATACAATTATATTACCTATTAGAATTTAATTTGGTAGTTCAAACGACCAAATTAAAATGCCGAATAACCCCAATTAAAGTTAAAAAATATTGTGTCAATTACAATTTGATATTTTGTTTATTCTTTTAGTTTTATTCTAATAGATAATATAATTATATACTAACTATGATTTTTTGAAATAGATTTTTATTTTAATAAATGACGTAATAGGACATAAATTTTGGATGTAAAATTCATGTTCTATTATGAATGAATTAGATACATTGATTGATTTTTTAATTTTATCCCAATAGATAGTATAATTGTATACTAATTAAGATTTTTTGAAGAAAAAAATATTTTTTTAAAAAAATTTATTTCAATAAATGATACAATAGAACATGAATTTTAATTGTAAAATTTAAAATATTTGATATTTTATATTTGATTGAAGTATTTTTTGTTTAATTATAATATTTTAAACTTAAGTGATCTAATTATTATATATCTATAAATTTTAAAGGGTCTGAATATAATTTATTAACGTACAAATCTCAAGAAATTTATATGGAATATTTTGGTGAACGAAGTTGACTCGGCGAGATGTTTCGTTTCAAAAATACCAATTTCAAAGAGGTACACGTGCTCATTGAAGTGTTTAGTGCATTTTATTAAGCATTAAAAACTCCAAAAATAATCGAAAATAGCTTAATCATATATTATGTTTCGTTACAGCGAATACCAATTTCAAAGAAGTACACATGCTCATTGAAGTGTTTAGTGCATTTTATTAAGCATAAAAACTCTTCCAAAAGCTTCAATCAAATGCCAAAAAAATGATGACAGTGATTTTTTAAACATGTAATAAAATTTTACATGGAAAATTATCGTCAGGTATACAAAGTTCTAAATTGAAATAAACAGCATATATATATATATATATATATATCTTTCAGAATACCAAATAGAGCCTCATCGGTAAAATTCATGCAAACAAAGGGCACACGAATGAATGAAGAAAAACCGATTCCTCCCTTTCTAGTTCGACAATAAATTAAAAGCTTTCTTGTCTCCTGTAAAGAAATATTCTGAATAATCCAACCGTGTTTCACAAAATCAAATTCAATTTTTTTTTTCCAACAAGCTTATAAAGATCAAATTACCCAAAGTTTTTTTTTTATACCAAATCCATGAAATTTTGTATCTATGCTCTCTTTTTCCTTAGTTTTTAACTTATTTCTCAATCTATTGCATAGCCCAATTCATGTTGCTAAACAATAACATGGATACAGAAAGATATTTTCTATTAAGAAAAACATTAAATCTTGGGGCCAAATTAGGCATGATGCCATTGTATGGAATGAGAAGCTCGCAAAAACCATAAACAGGATTGATTCAACCACATCTAATAGGCCCCAAAAATCATAAATAGGATTGATTCACAAAGAACATTAAATTTATGTAAAAAGATATAATATCAGTGATTCTTATAAACGCAACTAACATCAGTGATTGTATCTTTCACTGATAGTGGCAGACGAAAGGAAAGATGGAGATCGAGATGAGGCTTTAGAGTACCTGGAGTAGCAGACGAAAGATCGAGATGAGGCCCTTCGCCGATAGTGGCAGACGAAAGGAAAGATGGAGATCGAGATGCTGAGTGGAGACGGCGCCTCTTTAGACGAAAGAGACGAAATGGGCTTGGCGTTTGGCTTGGGTGTATTTGGGATTTAGGGTTAGATAGGATAATATATTATTTGTCTTCACCGTTAGATCTGTTTAGAATGAACGGTTATAATTGGACGTCTAAAAATAATAGTAAAATTAGGTAAAAATTATCAAGCTCAATCAAGCCATTCAAGCTGCTCGAGCTCGGCTCGTTCATAAACAAGCCTAAAATAATGTTCATACTTGACTTGTTTATTATATTCGAACGAGTTCAAATGAGCCCAAAACGAGCCGAGTGCAAGTCGAATTTGAGTAGTTCAATTCGATTAACAGCCCTATGACTCGCTGGTTAAGTGACAAAGTTGAAAAGGTCTGGAGTAATTCCCCCCTTATCTTTTTTGTTCTCCTCTCTCTCTCTCTCTCCCTGCTCAGTGCTCTCTGCTGACTTTCTTTCCTGCATTTGTAATACAAATATAGAAAGCAAACGTAACTATATTTGGGGAAAATTTTAGTCACAACCCTCCTAAATTACTATATCTTTAAAGATACCCTTTTTATTATAAAAAATATTATTGATACATTTTTTAGTTTATATTTAAACATCATTAACACCCTCTATCATTAAACTATCATTTCTAACAAAAGAAAAATTATCCAAAATACAAAAAATACTCTTACATAAAACTCAAGTAATTTTTTTACATAATTTTTTTTAAAATTCGAAATGATTAAAATTTATTTTTCTACATATTAAAATTTAGACCAATTAAAATTCGATTGAAGCTGATTAAATTTTATTTTTTTAACATATTAAAATTTGATCCTATTAAAATTTATTTTTTACATATTAAAATTTGAGCCTATTTGAAATCTATTAGAGTTGTTAGCGCCGATTAAAATTCGCTAACGAGTCGATTAAAATTTATATTTTTTTACTTATTAAATTTTTGTCAATTAAAATTAAATTTATTAAAATTTGAGTCAATTAAAATTTTTATTTTTTTATGTATTAAAATTTTGTGCTGATTAAAATTCAATGCGAGTTGATTAAAATTTGATTTTAGTCTATTAAAATTAATTTTTAATTGACTCAAATATAATTTTAATTAGTCCAAATTTTAATACATAAAAAATATAATTTTTTGTCGGTTCAAATTTTAATATGTAAAAGAAATTTTAATTAGTTTAAATCGAATTTTTATCAATTCGATTTTTAATACGTAAACAAAAAAAAGAAAACAGAGAGGTTTTCATTGAAGATATGCTTCTCTAGAAGGGGTTTGGATGAAGTTTGTCCACAAATATACCATGGATAATTTAGTAAAATTGTATTATAATTAATATTTTAATCTGATACGGTGCCAGTGGAGATTTCAAAAATAGATGATGTACTTATGGTAAACTAGAGAGGATGTTGTTGAAATTTTCCCCTCTATTTATAACACCAACGTCAGATGCCAATCTCCCCTCCCCTATTTACCTCGTCTGAAACTGTATTTCATGCATTGGGCATCTCGCGTTATAGATAGAGGATGTCTGGAATATGGAGATGGAAGAAAGTGAGAGAAATGGCTGTAACGGCATCGTCAGCAAGGACCACATGGCTCGGCCGTTCGTCGAGGAATAAGAAATCGCCGGAGGTATCGAATCCGCATCAACACTGCCGAGGGTTTGTGAATTGCCTTCACGCAGGGTCGTATATCAAGCGGAGGGAGTCGCTGATAGGGGTTCAGGCCAGGCACAAATGGGACCACGGAGGTTCCCATGATGATTTCCAGACCCGTAGGATCAGGGCTGAGGCCAATTGCCCTCGCTGCTCCAAGCACATGGATCTCCTATTTTCGAATAATAGCCACCAGCTTATTCCACCCTCTTCCTCCTCCGCCGATGATATTGATACCAAAATTAATGCCAATGATAATTATAATAATAATACCCATGACTCCAAAGGAAGTAGTGGTCCTTACCAGGCAGTCAATTTATGTCCCAATTGTAAGACAGCATATTATTTTCGGCCTTACAAAATGGCCCCTCTTCAGGGGAGCTTTGTTGAAATTGGGAGAGTTAAAGCCAACGGCGGCGGTGGCAAGGGCTCTAGCAGGAGACCCAATGAAGAAGAGGATTATGGAAACAGGCTCAGGGTATCCTTCTTGGGGACTCCGAAATCTTTCAGTGTTGAGCCACCGGAGAATTGGCCTCCTCCGTCACCTCCGTCAGGGAATGGTCTGGCCGTGCATACGCCTCCTGGACCGCCCTTTGCACCTGGGGTTAATGTCATTCGAGCTGCAGGTCCTGGTGGCCCAGGTGGAGGCGGCGGTGGTGGAAATGGAGGCAGCAATGGAGAGAAAAATGGGTGGGGTGGGTCTAATTTGGGGAAGCATTTTCCAACTCCAAAGGAAATATGCAAGGGGCTTGATAAGTTCGTCATTGGCCAGGAACGTGCCAAAAAGGTCCTAACTTTATCCCATTAAGGCAGTTGATATCTCTCTTGTTCAACTTCAACTTGCAATGCAATTGCCTACTTATTTTTCTCTAGCTACACAAAATCAATCCTACCATCATTTATTGCATACAAAAGTTTTACAATGGATGTGCACTAATCTTCAAACTGTTGGGAAGTTATTACTTTCTAACAATTATTTGGACCTAATCTTTGTGGATGTACAATTGCACATATTTCAAATTTCCATCTCCTGCGGGATTTGCTGATGCATGTCTTCTGCCGGTGAATGTGACATTGAGTTGAATGTAACACTGAATTTTTCCTCTTCATGACACATAATTAGGAAAACAAGATGATGGTGTTATAGCATATTTTGAGCATTTTTATTCCATTTTCGTTGCTCTTTTTAAGATCCTAGAAGACATAACTGTTAGAGAAAGAATTTTTTTTTTGGTTTCAAATTATATCCTCCCTTGAATTTTTATCTAAAATTACATAATGTTCTGCAACTAGTTCCCATCTGGTTTGTAGTTATGCTGCAGGTGCTTTCAGTGGCTGTTTATAACCACTACAAAAGGATATATCATGCTTCCTTGCAGAAAGGGTTAGTTATTAACTGTCTCAGACATCTATTAATCCGTGGCCCACCAGTGGCTTTCATGCTGATACTGCTCCATTTGTTCCTCGAATTGCACTGTCTCTTTGATATGTATTATCAGCCTTTGAAATATTGTCCGATAAAATTGAACTTCTGGATTTGGATTCTAGGTCAGGAGTGGAATCAGGGTCTGAAGATAACGTAGAATTGGAGAAGAGCAATGTACTTTTAATGGGCCCAACTGGCTCAGGTATGATAGCTTTTTTTTCATTCCTGTATTGTTTTCTTCTGGTATTGCATTTGAATAATTGTTGCATTAGCTTATCTGACGGTAATTTCAGCACCGTACAGGAGTTATTAGCATGATAGAAGCTGTAGTTAAACGGTCTTTCTGGCTTAATTTTGCATAACAGGGAAAACATTACTTGCTAAAACACTTGCTCGTTTTGTGAATGTGCCTTTTGTCATTGCTGATGCAACAACTTTAACACAGGCAAGTCAATAGCTGTTCTCTTTTCCACATTTTTATATTAATAAGCTGTGTTAATATGTATACGAAAGTATAAACCTATGTCAGCTTCAAATCTGCAAAAAGTAATATTCCATCTATCATGTAGCATGGCAAAATCTTGTTGAACAAGAGAGATATTTCTTGTTGGCACTGCCACGCTGGTTATTTAGTACAAGAACCTATTTCGTAAGTTGATTTATGATATTCTAATTTTTTTTTTTACAGCTTAGTTAAGTTCTGATACAGTGTATAATTTCAGCATACTATTTATCTTGCAATAAATCATGCAATTGCATTTTGAACAAAACAGACATAATGAATTACAATAAACAGTTTGTTTTTCTATGACCTGTCATAGTCTCGACTTGGTTTTAAATTTTTGATCATATGCCACTGTTGATTTTTTCTACTCTCTCTCTCTCTCTCCTGAATTTTTACTGTCGAACTGAAAGAGGCAAGTTCTGTGATTGTGCAGGCTGGTTATGTTGGAGAAGATGTTGAGTCAATTTTGTACAAACTGCTTATGGTATAGCTCATGCACTACATTTGTATTCTCATACACAATTCAAGTTACTCTCTCTTATTTCTTAGGCTGAGAAAATTTGTGTTATTAGGCTGTGAAGATGTTACTCATTCTTTGTTGTTGTTAAAAGATAGCACGGAAAACTCCATGGAGTTTTAATTGAGGGCAATAAATTTGACAAGTATTGTCCGTAATTTTCATGCGTGTTTCGCTAGAAGACCTAGACCTCTTCTTTCCACCGTAAAGATTCTAGTCTCAATGTATTGGAAAGGGGAAGAAGAACCCTACTTCGATGCCACCAAGATTGATCCGTTAAGCTTTTTCTGATGTGTTAAACTCTAGAATCCGCAACAACAATCTTTCTTTTCTTCTTGCTTTCTCTTCCCTTTGTGCTTTTCTAACTTTCTAGTGTTCGTTTTTGTGAGAATATGCAAAACTGTTCTTAGGCAAGGATCAAAATATCATTTTGGCACTATTTCTTTTACCTAAGAAATGAAAACGTTTTGAAAATATAATGAAATCAGATAAAAAATTTGGAATTTTTATTTTCAAAATATTTCAAAATATTGGTCTAAATATATCCAAGCATCTTGAAATATTTTGAAACATTGGTGGAAATATCTCAAAACATCCTGAAATATTTCGGAATATTGGTGGAGTAAAACCTCGAAGCAGTGGAGTTTCGATTCAATTAATGATTCGTTTTGGTCTCCTTGGTTCGGCCATTTCAAAATGATATTTGGATCCTTGTTCCTAGGGTATTTATGTGTATAAAAACAGATGAAATGGCTCACAAACAAAACAAGTCGGTTTTTTTGCACTCGTCCGGATAGAGGCGAGTTTCCGTCAAATTGTATACTACATCCAGTCATAAGTAAATTTCTGCCCAACACGTGAGACACGCGTCTAGACATGCATAAGTTTCTGTGTATGTCACCTTTTTGTGCAAACTAGCCCTGACATCCTCTAATATGATAATGATCCCTATGACTTCATTAGGGTTTTTTGATGTTCTGAATCCCTTTTTGATATCATATTCACCTAAAAAAACCCATAGAAAATTACTTAATCACCTTTTCTAGGCCTTATTACTTCCAAATTCTCAATTTTTCCGAAAGATCCCAAATCGCACAACACCGAATTATGCGGTTCTTTTCTTACCTCAAGTTAGACTGCCTAACAATAATTTAACTATTCTAACATTATGGTTAAAATTTTGTTATTTAATTTAAATAAATAGATGGGGTTTTATAAAAAGAAATCATTTTATCTACTAATAGTGGCCAAATTGGCGTATTATGAAACCACGCTTCTATTGCAACAACTGTACATATAGGTATTTTGAGAGTAAGCCTCAACGACTGATGGTTAATGATGGATCCGACGGTGGTTTTGCTAGAATTAGGAGGAAAAAGCTAAAATATAGTTGTCTTGCTGTCCTCCTTGATGCATTCTCTTCTCTCCTTGATATCGTCTCACACAAAAAAAAAAGCACATAGCCCTGACTCGACCTCTAGGTTTGCTAACGTAAAGCGAGGAGTTGAGCCTAAACTAGCGACCGAAGCCACTTTCAAAATCGTATTTCCTACAGCTAACTGGTGCCCAGCCCAAGTGGATGGCATAGGGCAAACAAACATAAGTTGCGTAGGGACCAAGTGGTAAGGCCATGATTTGTAGGGGAATGAATCATTCATTATTCCATTTGGGAAATGTGCACGAACAATGACTCCAAAGGTCACACATTTGGCCTACCTACCGTTCAGGTGGCACCAGTGAGATCTAACTAAGGTAAGGAATTCCATGTCGCGGCTGCTTCACTCCGCTACAGTCTCATTAACTGAACTTCGTGGGTCAGTTTCCCGCATGAGGGTGGGGGGGTGGGGGAATTTCCCTTGACTATTTTTTAGTAACTTGGTATTCTATAACCTAGTACACACTATGAGACGCAAAATGTAAAATATCTTAACTTTAAAGTATTTTTTGTTATTTCAAATTATCAAATTTTCTAGAAAATAGAGGATATCTCAACTAGGTTTTATAAAAAATGAAGGATGGTTTGGTCACTGGGACTATGTGACTTTGTATATTGAAAGGAAATTACTAATCAATTTGGCTTAGATTTACTCAATCATGCATAATTTTTTAAATTGAAACAACATGGTTTTTTACTGCGCTATATAATGGAGTTGAAACGTACTAGAAATAGTTATTGTCTTTTTTGTTCGTATTTTTAGGTCAAATGTAAATTGTTTCATTGTTTCATATAATGATCAATATATTTTGTCATGCTTAAAGTTAATGTTATTTTAGTTGATGAATTTTATCGTCATATTTCCCCTTCCTCCCCCCACCCCCCTTGGAGATTACAATCCTGGCTCCGTCTCAGCTCCCAAACTTGGACTTAGGGTTACCCTCTATATAAATCAGATCCTAGGACGTTTGTAGATGACTTAGAAACTATGAGAGATATAAATGGATAGACCTAAGAAATATCCAAACCTAAAACACACTTTTGTTCTTCAAACTTTCGAATTGAAAAGTGTTCTAGAGATTTTTAACTAGAGACTTAACTTTTAAATCTTGAGTCTTGTGGGACCTCCTTAATCATCCGATGGTTCTGAAGAAGGAGTTTCTTAAATGCATCTTCTGAAGAAGGAGTTTTGAGGATGACGATTTGGAGGTTCAAAGAAGGACATGTCAGCAAGCATTTCCAGGGGCGAGTGTGATTTGAACACTTACCGGAGGAGCCGGCGTTCTACGAGTTGAATGGCGAGAGAGAGTTTGCTGGGAGAAGTATAAGACAAGAGGATAGCTCTTATCTAATGCTGCCAGGGGGTTTGTAAGTATTTGGGTCTAATTTCTATAGTGGAGGGTTTAGGCTAAACTTGGTCCTGTGGTTTTTACCTTGCTTGGAGTTTTCCATGTAAAAATCACGTCTTTTGTTTACTTATTGATAGGAATCGGATTATATTTCGTTACAGTAGACGTAGGGTTTAGGAGTTATTTGTCATTTTATTGTTCAGGGACTTAGTTGTTATTTTGATTATTTATTTATTTTAGGGTTTGTGATCTCCTTATATATATAGGATTTGTGAACTCCTTATATATATAGGGGATCCATATTTGTTGGAGACTAGACTTTGATTATTGATTATTGATTATTGATATTGAATCATTCTTCTTCAAATTCTCTCTCTATTCTCATCCCCTTCTTCTTCCCTTTTCATCCCTAATTCTTTCCCTTTCTAGTATACATAAAATCTATTACGATCTACATCAATTTTGTATCAGAGCCCAACTTCGATTCGTACAAATCACAAAATTATCAACAACACTGTTCATCGAGAAAAAAAAAATTGTTTGCAGAAATCACTATTCACGCGCACTGTTTACGCGTTGTTTTGTACACTGTTCACACGGTACTGTTCATCGTGCTGAAAAAAAAACTCAGTTCAGTTAAAAAAAAAATAGAACTGAAAAAAAAAAACTGTCCCAGCAGATTCAGAAATTACAGAAACATCCCAGAAAATTTTAGAAGTTACAGAACTACCACCAGAACGTTCCAAAAATTACAGAATCTTCCCCAGAAGTTCTAGAATTACAGAAACATCACCCCAAAAATTTCAAAAATTACAGCAACACCCCAGAAAGTTTCAGAATTTGTAGGATCATCCTTTAAATTGTCAAGAGCCAATCACAGTTGAATCTGACACCAGGTACAAGTTCTCTTTGTTGGGAATTGGTGCCTAATATTTATATTTGTTGGAAAGTCAAAAAAAAAAAAACCTAAACTTTATTTGTTTGTTGTTCCCACACACCACCTTCATAACTTTCTTTGTTTGGTTATTTCCAACACCACCTCGTAACCTTCTTTGTTTGTTGTTCCCACACACTATCTTCATAACTTAGTTTGCCCAATTTCTTGTTAAA
This sequence comes from Ilex asprella, assembly GCA_023539305.1. Lineage (NCBI taxonomy): Eukaryota > Viridiplantae > Streptophyta > Magnoliopsida > Aquifoliales > Aquifoliaceae > Ilex > Ilex asprella. The sequence continues at coordinate 33,456,145 of CM042184.1, read as the reverse complement.
CCTGTTGGTGCTTGTCTCACGTTTATTTGAATCTCTTCACAATAAGCTTGTTATTATCTATGGTCATTCGCATTGATTTATAATTTTTATTACTTGATTTAATTTTTAGTCTAGTTGACATTTTACATTAGCCCAAATCTTACATTACATTCAATATGACTATTCGTAAGCTTTCCGAGACTCAAACTGCACTACAACAAAAATTTGAGACCCTTACCATTGATATGACCGACACTAAACAATTAGTCGACTTGTTACGTGAGGAAGTTAAAGGAATAGGGCAGTAACTTTGTCAAGTTACTACTTAACTAGCCCAATTGATTAAGTTTATGGAAAAATGACCAGGATGAGTCACCAGTTTCCCCTAATTTCAGACAAACACACCATGTTAGACACTTGTCTCTCCTGATAGATCCTACTGACTCATATCAAGATGTTCTACCCACTCCCTAGGTAGCTCAGAGGAGCCGAGTGCAGTGTCCAGATAGGAGGCCACCTCCTAACACCGGTTTTGGACGAAACGTAGGCTGTAGGAATTTTCAGGAGGATCCCGCTGAGGTAGTCATGTCTGACTATTCAGCAGAGGGTGACATGGATGGTTATCGTGAGCCCATCCGACCACGTGACAGATACCATAGGTCTTCCCTCCGCGTTACAATAATCCTCGACATAGGCATGTCTATGAAGAATCTAGGGATATCACACAAAGAGTCAAAGTGGACGCTCTTAATTTTGATGGTAGGTTAGATCCTGTTGTTTTCATAGATTGGTTAGATGAAATGGATGACTATTTTGATTGGTATAATATGTCTGATAACCATCGAGTTCGTTTTGCTAAAATGAAACTCATTGGTTTAGCTAAGAGATATTAACAGAGAGTCCAACGAGACTAAGAATGCTTAGAGGGACAATCCATTACTTTATGGGCTGAAATGAAACACAAATTGCAAGATAAATATCTCCCTAGTTACTATAAGCGACAACTCTTGGACAAGTGGATGAACTTGCGTCAATTGACCTCGACGATGACTAATTATCTAGCTCGATTTGAAAAGCTTTTTCTGAGATGCGACATAAAAGAAGAGCATTGAGTAACAGTTACAAAATTCATTAATGGTTTGAGACCTGAGATTAAGAGAGAAATTAACTTACACTCTCCTGAAACGGTTGAGGAAGCATATTATAAAGCCTTAGAGATTAAATAGTACCTCAGGCCATCCTTTCAGTGTTGCATGCCTTCTCAAACCGGTGAATCTCAAGCATTAAGGCCTGCCCTATTTGTTAAGTCTTGAGACATCACCCAGTCAGGACCTATCACATCCAGGGGTGACATTTACCCCAACTTGAGAAATATCGCTAGGGGCCGAGATTCTACACTCACGGGTTCTCGCCAGGACAGTTCTTCCATAGAGTGTCACCGTTGTCATGACAAAGGTCATATTGCTTCACAGTGCCCTTAGCGTACTTTGACCATTGACCACGGGTTAGGGAATTCACTTGACGGAGAGGATGTTAACTAAGAAGTTGATCCTTTAGATGAGGAACCCTTAGGGCTACTAGATGAAGGTGAGGAAGAATGGCAGAACGATGACACCCGTGTCAATGTGATGCGATGCATCTTATCCACCCTTTTAGACAATGAAGCATGGAAATGCATTAGTATTTTTCATACTCTAGTCCGATGTGGGGGTCAAGTTTGCAAGGTCGTCATTGATGGGGGAAGTTCATTGAATGTCATCTCTAAATCAGCTGTAACTCAATTGCAGCTTAAGCCAGAGACACACCCACAACCTTACAAGGTTGCTTGAGTTGACAAGACCTCCTTACCAGTCTCACAGAGATGTTTAGTTCCTATTCAGATGGGTGACTATTCAGATCATATATGGTGTGATGTCTTACCTATGGATGACGCTCATGTCTTGTTAGGTCGCCCATGGCTTTTTGATCTAGATGTGACAAACTATAGGAGGAAAAATACCTATGTTTTTAAGCATAACGGAAAAACCATTAAGTTAAAACTTGTAAAATCCTCAGAAGGTAATAATTCAAAGCATAGGTCATCTTCCCACATAAGTCACAAGAAATACCTTCACATCTTGACCCATAGAGAATTTGAGAAAGAGATAAAAAAGTCTGGTATAGTGGTAGCTCTAGTTGTCAAAGAAGTTTCTCATAGTCCTTTGGAATCTAAGGATGATCTTTTGCCTGAGGTTAATAGTCTATTGAGAGAGTTTCACGATGTGATTCCGGAGGAACTACCCGATGAATTGCCACCTATGAGAGATGTTTAGCATGCTATTGATTTAGTTCCAGGGTCTCAGTTGCTTAATCTTCCCCATTATCGCATGAAACCCACTGAGCATGTTGAACTCCAAAAACAAGTAGAGGACTTTTGCAAAAGGGGTTTGTTCGTCATAGTCTTAGTCCATGTGCTGTCCCTGTTTTGTTGACCCCTAAGAAAGATGGCTCTTGGAGAATGTGTGTTGATAGTCGTGCCATTAACAAAATTATAGTTAAGTATCGATTTCTTATACCGAGACTTGAAGATATGCTTGACTTTTTGGCCGGTGCACTTTGGTTCTCTAAAATGGATTTGCGCAGTGGTTATCATCAAATCCGAATTAGACTAGGAGATGAATGAAAAACCACCTTTAAAACCCAGGATGGACTTTATGAGTGGTTAGTCATGTCTTTTGGATTGTCTAATGCACCTAGCACATTTATGAGAGATATAACTCAGATATTGCGTCCTTTCCTGAAAAAATTTGTGGTGGTCTATTTTGATGATATCTTGATCTACAATCGGTTTAAAGAAGAGCATTTAGATCATTGTCGATAGGTTTTTCAGACATTATGGGTGAAAATATTCTATGCAAACCTTAAGAAGTGTTCTTTTATGTAATCTCAAGTGTTTTTTCTTGGATTTGTTATTTTTGTGCGAGGTATTGTAGCCGGCTTAGAGAAAATTCGTACTATTAGAAATTGGCCGGTGCCACGAACAATTTCTGAGGTTCGAAGTTTTCATGGTTTGACCACCTTCTATAGACGATTATTAAGGGATTTAGTTCTATTATGACTCCTATCACAGAGTGCATGAAAAAAGGGGAGTTTTAATGGACTCTTGCCGCAACTAGAGCCTTTCAAGAAGTTAAACACAAGATGACAGAGGCACCTATCCTTTGATACCCTGATTTTTTTAAAGTGTTTGAGGTTGTCTGTGATGCATCTGGTGTAGGGATAGGTGGAGTTTTGAGTCAAGAGGGTCATCCTATTGCTTACTTCAGCGAAGAATTCAATAAAGCTAAACAACGATATTCTACATATGACAAAGAGTTCTATGCTGTAGTACAATCTCTCCGCCATTGGAGGTATTATCTATTGCCATTTGAGTTTGTGTTATATTCTGATCATCAGGCATTGAAATACTTTTATTCCCAGAGAAAATTGAGTATTAGGCACGTTAGGTGGGTTGAATTCCTTCAGGAGTACACTTTTGTTCTTCACCACCGAGCGGGCATTGAAAACAAGCCTGCGGATGCTCTTAGTCGTGTAGTTGCTGTTTTACAGACTATGAGTGTCCATGTAATTGGCTTTGATAGGGTTAGAGATGACTATGCCTCTTGTCCTGACTTCAGTATAATTTTTCAGGATGTTCAGGTTGGTAACCGCCATGAATACATTGACTTCCTCCTTAGAGATGGTTATTTGTTTAGAGGATCGCGTTTATGTATTTCCCGTACTTCACTTAGGGATTTTCTGATTTGGGAATTACATGCAGGAGGTCTGGCAGGTCACTTTGATAGGGATAAGACATTTGCTCTTGTTGAGGATAGGTTTTATTGGCCCACTTTGAGGCGTGACATTATTAGGATAGTGTTGCAGTGTCACACTTGTCAGTTAGCAAAGGTTAGGAAACAAAACATTGGATTGTACACACCATTGCCAGTTCTACACTCACCATGGAGAGATTTTAGTATGAACTTTATTTTAGGATTGCCTAAAACAGCCCGTAATCATGATTCCATTCTAGTGGTCGTGGATAGGTTTTCTAAGATGGCCCATTTCATTCCTTGCACTAAGTCTACTAATGCCTCACATGTTGCAAAGTTATTTTTTAGAGAGGTGGTTCGACTACATGGGTTGCCAATTTTCATTGTGTCTGATAGGGATGTCAAGTTTGTGAGTTATTTTTGGAAGACACTT
>CM042184.1:33378168-33451542 GCA_023539305.1 Ilex asprella | reverse complement strand
GCAGTGTCACACTTGTCAGTTAGCAAAGGTTAGGAAACAAAACATTGGATTGTACACACCATTGCCAGTTCTACACTCACCATGGAGAGATTTTAGTATGAACTTTATTTTAGGATTGCCTAAAACAACCCATAATCATGATTCCATTCTAGTGGTCGTGGATAGGTTTTCTAAGATGGCCCATTTCATTCCTTGCACTAAGTCTACTAATGCCTCACATGTTGCAAAGTTATTTTTTAGAGAGGTGGTTCGACTACATGGGTTGCCAATTTTCATTGTGTCTGATAGGGATGTCAAGTTTGTGAGTTATTTTTGGAAGACACTTGGAAACTCTTTGGGACTAGTCTTAAGTTTTCATTTGCCTTTCATCCCCAAACTGATGGTCAAACTGAGGTTGTTAATCGTAGTTTTGGAGATTTACTTAGGTGTCTAGTGGGTGATGAAAAATTGGAATTTGTTATTGCCTACTGCTGAATTTGCCTATAACAACTCCGTCAACAGGTCGACCGGTAGATCCCCTTTGAGATTGTTTATGGCCATTCCCCTAGATAGCCTATTGACTTATTCCCTTTACCTCCTGATTCCCGCCCTTCGCACTTAGCAGAAGCTTTTGCCCAGCATATTCATGACTTGTATGCCGACATAAGACAAAAAATTACATTAAGTAATGAGAATTATAAATTGACTGCAGATGTTTACCGTAAGAATAAAGAATTTACTGTGGAAGATTATGTCATAGTTCGTGTGCGTCCTGAACGTTATCCTAAAAATTCTTTCAAAAAGTTACATACTCGAGCCACTAGCCCTTTTCGTATTTTTCGTAAGCTTGGACCTAATGCATATCACCTTGACTTACCTTAGAATATGAGTATTAGTCCTATTTTCAATGTCGAGGACTTGTTTCCTTATCATGGTACTTTTGAGCCTCCTATGTTGTCAGCAGGTGTTCTTACAGGTAGAGTTGCTTCATCATCAATATCACCTACAGTTCCTATTCTTCCACCGTTTTCACCACAGCTGCATGACCAGATTGCAGATGTACTTGATGATCAGATTGTGGGTTCCTCTGATGGAGGATATCATCGTTATCTTGTTCGGTGGAGAGATCGTCCAAAGACTGATGATTCATGGATTACTAAGGAGGAGTTTTGTCGGCTTGACCTTGATCTTCTAGAGTATTATCATGATCGTTTCTCTCCGGAGGCGAGATCTTTTCAGCCGGGGGAAAAATATAGGAATCGGATTATATTTCGTTGTAGTAGGCGTAGATGTAGTGTTTAGGAGTTATGTCATTTTATTGTTCAAGGATTTAGTTGTCATTTTAATTATTTATTTATTTTAGGGTTTGTGATCTCCTTATATATATAGGATTTGTGAACTCCTTATACATATAGGGGATCCATATTTGTTGGAGACTTGACTTTGATTATTGATTATTGATATTGAATCCTTCTTACTCAAATTCTCTCTCTATTCTCATCCCCTTCTTCTTCTTTTCTCATCCCCTTCTTCTTCCCTTCTCATCCCTAATTCTTTCCCTTTCTAGTATACATAAAAGCTAATACGATCTACATCACTTATACTACGATTTTTGTGATTTTTTGGTAAATTTAGTTGAGGTAGAGACTGAATGTAATTGAATTGATAAATTGATACAAGACCTATTCACCACCCCCCAGTAGGTCCATTTAGGGTTTAGGATGATATCGTTCCACAATTGACTTGCTTAGAATTCCTTAAGCTAAACCCCTAAGATAATATTACATCACGAATGAGGCACTCGCACCTAAAAAGACAAACAACCATGATAAATAATAATTCTATTCACTATTACATGCAAGAGCTAGTATCACTCTCTGCCTTGCACTGGGAGACTAGAGCACAGGGACCAAAATAACCAAGTTATACTAAATACTAGGTCTAATATATTATAAATAAAGGTGTGAAATGTCATCTAGCATGACCCAAATACACGGTTTTGGTTGAAATAAAAGACTTTGGGCTACCGTACCTAAGACCCTCAAATGACAAAAAGAAAAATACCCTCGCAATAGTTCTAGCAGCTATAAATCTGAAACTAACAAAAAATAAAACTCAATTCAATCCAGAACTTGAGTAGACAAGGAAAGCTGCATGTTAAAAAAATTAAAAAATAAGACCGTTAACACCGTACGATTAAACATAATACAAGAAAAAAATTCAAAACAATTTTAAAAAAAAATAAAATAAAACCGTTAACACCGTACCTTAAACATAATACAAGAAAAAAATTCAAAATAATTTAAAAAAAAATAAAAAAACCGATGACATCGTACGCTTAAACATAATATAAGGAAAAAATTTAAAATAAATTTTTTATATGTGAATTCTTCACATATGAGAGCATTTGTGTCATTTTATTTTCTTATACTGTCTTTTCATTAGTGTCGAGAAGATAATACCACCTCCTAGATGGTATTCATTAATACCATGTAGAAGGCATTAAGGACACTGTTCAATACTGATCCGAAAAATAGTACTGGTTGTAAAATACTAAATAAACAAGGTATAAGGTGGGTCCCACATACAGTTTCTGTCACACCCCAACTCCAAGGGCATGACCGGCTGTGAACCATAGATCGATAACCTATGGAACACGTAAGCCTAATAATAAACTAACATTAACACTAAATTGATCTCATGTCAATATGTCAAAGTCAACATACCTATACCTGTTTGCCCCAATTATCCAAACAAGTAAAGATGGCTATATGGTATATGTTACAGAAGTCACAATACTATTAGTCCCCAATCAATTCTCTGAATCTGCTATTGATGCTCCAATCATTTACCTGAAAAGTTTTATTTTAAAAGCATGAGCTAAAAAGCTCAATGAATGGAAAGGCATGCATATTCAAAGTAGCTGAAAAATATTTTTGGCATACGATATGTAAATCAAATAGTTGAAAAAATAACTTCACAAAGATAACCAATTTTTCAAGAATAACACAATCAAGTTTCAACCAAAAATTATACCACAACAATGAATCATATCATAATGGTGGAGATTGTACGATATCCAATAATCGATAGGAACCAATATTAAATACCAAAAGATCTCAAAGTTGGATCCAACATCGTACTTAGGGTCACCACAGCCTCACCCGGGTCTGTTCCCTAAGACGATCCGGTGAAGGTCACCAGGACGCACCAGGCACTGTTCCTTCAATCGTTGAGCGCTAGGGTCAGCTCAGCCTCCCCCGGGTCTGTTCCCTAGTGGCCAGAGTCACTTGCACACAGAAGAATAATTTCCCTGGACTTTTAATTTTGGTCCCATTTAGCATCACAAAGTCTCACCATATAAATAAGTGATTAAGTCACAATACTTCACAAAAGAATTCATCGTATGCCACAAGTATTTAGACACATAGTAAAACATTTGGTAAAGGTAGTAATGAACAAACATGATGTATCGTTTTTAAAATGTTTAGGGATACGGAGAATTTTTGAAAATACGTAGCATGCCAAACCACTCACCTCAAGTCCAATGGTATGTGGCATGATGCCTTTCTTCTTTCTTTCACAATTTCCTTTCTCCTTTGATAAGATGCTCTTCCTTCCTTCTTCTCTCTTTTACTCTCTATTCTTTCTTGAAAGTGCACTTGTATACTTAATCCAATTCCCAAATGCTCTATTTATAGGCCTTCTAGGATTATTCTAGAAAATATTGACATGTGTCATTTTAAAGAAGAATTCCTAGAATATTCTATCATCTCCTCTCTCCTAGATTCTTCTAGGTTTCAAGCTTATTTTGCACATGGCAATTCCACAAGTATCTAGATTAATCTATAATATTCTAAAGTCTTCTCCAACCTTCTAAGTCCTTCCGGAACTTTCCAGGACATTCCAAATCTCTCTAGAACCTTCTAGTATTTTCTAAAACCTTGTAAAATATTCTAGACTTCTCTAGATTGTTCTAGAACTTTTCGGATTCTTTCTAGAAAATTCTTCAACATTCTAGATTCTTCTAAACTATTCTAGATTTTTCTTTAAAATTTTTCTTATTTCTTTCAAGATAATATTCGCTAACTAGTTCCTTGCCAAAATGGAACGGGGTATTACAGTTTCCCTAATCCCACCTCCTTATACCACTCTTATCCCCAAAACAAACTAGCCCCTTAGGTTTAGCATAGTAAGGTGAGGTTGCATTCTATACTAGGCATTCACACCTAAAGGAGATATACCAGATACTAGGATGCACGGATACGGATACGCGATCTAACTACAATACGCGATGTACACAACTATATGGAAAAACCTACAAAAAATAGGATACAAATATGGTAATGACATGGGTGCACTAAATATATTTTATATTTTTACTAATATGCAATTTTTTGTATGTAACTTTTTAGTAAATTCCTTAATAACAATTGAAACATAAGAAATTCTTACCTTCAAAGAAACATAGATTGTCTCATCATGCTGTACCTACAAAGTGAATGTGTCTTAATGCAACCAGAACCAGTATGTAACTAGCTGGTTTATTAAAAGTACTTGTCATCAAGAGGTAGGTTTTACTTATCCCATTTTATGACCCTTTGACATGGGATAGTAAATAATACTTATGAAACACCCACGTGTCTTCAAAATCATATTGATTTTTTTTCGTGTATCATTTTATGTGAATTTGAGTGGAAATGGTAAAAATTAAAATTAAAAATTTTACATATTGCGTTGCTTATCCACTCCATAACCAAAACACTTGACTTGGATGTCTGCATTCGAGACATATTCAAATATTCTATTGATTGTTGGATACAAATGGTGCGTATATGATATGTAGCCTTGAGTATTCAACGAGAATTATATGTGATGCAATATCCAATATGAATATTCCGTGAGTATCTATGCTTCATAGGCTATACATCATAAATAGAATGTCTTTATCCAGTATTAATACATAGTAAACTACATCGAACTAGAAGGACCAAATACATAATTTGACCCAAATAATAACCATGGATTGCAATTACTGCCCATCTTTTCTTATCAAAAAAAACAAAAAAAAAATTTATAGCCAATCTCCAATTTCCAGATTATCCTCAAGTCCAAAAACTAAGAAAGTTTGAGTCATATACTACTAGAACTTATAAAACTTAAACTAACATAAAATGATGCTCAAATTGTGAACCAAAACTTGATTAGACAAGGCCTTTTTATTCTCTTTGGTGCTGCATCAACTGCACACCTTACTGAAAATGTTTCCCAATCAGACCTGTCCATATTACTTACTGATAAATGAAGAATTCACATTTATCTGAACCTGTTCAGCACCTTTTTGGTCAAGCTTCTAGTATTGTGCTGAAAGTCTATCCACAACCCGTTTCCACAATTGAAGGCTTATACCTTGTTGGCATCTGGGGAAAAACCCCCTTCTTCTTTTTTGAGCTTATTTTAGTATGTTCTAAAACTGTACCTAATTCATTTGTATCTTATACAACCATGTATGTGAATTCTGGATTTTTTGCTTTAGGCGACTGCAATTTCATATGTATCAGTATGACACTGTTGTTCTATGCTTTCAATTCCAACTGCCAAGTTGCAAAGCATATGCTCTTAGATGCTGAGGAGACGTTGTTCATTTGGTTCAGCATGCTTGTTCTGTCAAGCTGAGCGGTTTATTGGTGATAGATCCATTTTTTTTCTTGGTTTCAGAATGAGGTTTTGTGTGCCTTACAGTGATTTTTATGTTTTATTTTCTTTTATGGCTCTAGGATTTCATTGTCAACAACTTCGTACTGCATTTTGAGTTTCTTATGGTTTTGAGCTTCTTCATTTTATCAATAAACTCTGTGCTTTCAATTTGGCATGAAGGTTGCCGAGTTCAATGTACAAGCAGCACAACAAGGGATGGTTTACATTGATGAAGTTGATAAGATAACCAAAAAGGTTCCTTCCATTTTTTTCTTTTCTCAGCTTGGTTGTCATTTGTTGTTGTGTTAACTTTTCAAGAGCAAAAGTGTATATATCTGTTGGGTATTTCTACAGGCAGAGAGCTTGAACATTAGCAGGGACGTTTCTGGAGAGGGTGTTCAGCAGGCACTGCTGAAAATGCTGGAAGGAACTGTGAGTGACTTCAGTAACAGTGGTTGTTAATCAATAAATTTCTTCTGTGAACCAATGTCTTCTAATTACATTAACTGGAGGATGCCATCCTTTGAGCAGCCTTGTAAAATATTGAATCTTGCAAGCCACCTTTATGAAGTGTTAATGGCAAGGTATTACATCATTAGAAGTATTTTTGCACTTGTAGACTTGTCTAGTTTTTTGGTGGCTACTGCTTGGGATGCAGTTTGTGCCTTGAGATATAATAACAATACTAAGTAATGAAAATCTTTCAGACATGTGAATGCTAGATTGTACCATGGATGGGTCCGAGGAAGGTGATGCACCTTGAAAGCATCCACACTTTTCCCCTTTCTAGTGAAATAGGGAAGAGAGATGAAGGAAAGGAAGAGAGCTTTCCTTTTGAGCCCACACAAATCTTTCTGCCAATAATGGAAATGATGAAAGAAATCCTTTTATTTTTGTAAGTTTCTTTGTCTTGTGAGACGGAACAAAAATAAGTAGCTGCAGGGCAATAGAGAAAAGCAGTGGGTGGGGTTGTAAGACCCAAGACATGCATGTAGAAATTGTATTAAAGTATTCAACAAAGGGTTCTTCAACTTCAGCATAGGAAGCTCCTCTGCCGTTTTTCTTACGTTTTCCCCACAAGCACAACTCTTCCTTTATTCTTTTCCTTTTTACCCTTATTATTATATAAAAAGATGCCATAAGGGGATGCAACTCAAGTACACAGACCTCAAACAGTACCCTTATTGTAATATGTGAGAGAAAATGGTAATGATCAATCAACATTCCTATTCCTTTTTCTGTCTTTATTACTAAACCATACCAAAAAAGGGGACAGCAACTTCCTTTACCTAGTATATATTTTCTATACCTTACTTCTCTTCCCAGTTTGTCTTCCTTTGTATCAAATATGTCATATGTACTTATAATTCATCGTCAAACTTCAGGCTGCATACTTAAGCTTTATGCTGCATAATCAAGTATCATAAAATTTCTTAATATTGGCGTAATTGTATACTTAAACTAGTGACAGTCCCTTGCGAAATCCCCATGCCACCCTATCTGATTTTGATATTAAGGAAAACTACCTTTTAAATCACCATCTCTCTCAGATCCGATTTTCATTTCATGAAAAACTACCAATTAATGGGTTCAACTAATTGTTTTCTTCAAATATTTAAATGAGTAGTTACATGGTTAATAATGGTAAGAGTAGTTATATAACTTGTAGCAATTTTAGTGGATGAATCATGAATCCATGATTTGTGATTAAATAAATCAAAATGTTGGAAAATTAGTAAATAAGGTCCCAAGATCTCTCCTCCTAGTTTGAGTATTTTATATAATAGTATGGATTCCACAAAGCCAATAGGGTTCGGAATTTTCTCATAGAATACCTGCATGATTAAGATTGGAATCCACAGGAATTTTTATGTCATTAATCTGAAATTTAAATACAGGATATACAAATTGTTCTCTATTGAAGCAGTAAGTTATGGGGTGTTTGTGGATTTGCTCTATTCTTTTGAATTCTACTATTCTAGTAATCTGTTATTTATTTATTTGATATTTCAAATCTGTACTCACCCAGATCAGCGAGTTCTGTCACATTAGATGCATTTGTTTTGATCTGTTATATGCTATGAATATTATGCTATATGTTAAGGCTCTTAAAAATGATACATACGTTGAATTCTTAGCATCATTCATTGGGAGCTCCAGCTATTTTTGTTCACCTGATATTAAAGTATTTCTTGTGCCCAGATAGTAAATGTTCCTGAAAAGGGGGCAAGAAAGCATCCTCGAGGTGATAACATTCAGGTATTGGAGACTTAATGGTCTTTCCTGTCTTTTGGTTTCAGACTTTCTTGAACACATTTTTATGCATGTGCTGCACATCTATCCAAGAAATTGCACATTAAGAGCTTTTTGTTGTCGTAATTTCAGTTGATCAGCTCTTCTTGTTTGATGGATGCCAACATTGTTGTCCTCCTAGTAAAATTTTGCACGGCATGTGTTTCCCAAGCCATGATGCTTGAAGTGACTCTCATTTGTTGGCTTATAGAAATGAAATGTGTTTGTTACTTAAGGCTTTCATTTTCTGACCTCCCAAAGTTGGCATGACGTGTTCTGATTGATAATGAACAAATGGACAAGAAGTAAGGCAGTTCTGGAGATTTGCACGTTGCATTGGTCATGAACTAAGAAGCACGGATATGGACACGGGTGTCGTATCCAATACGATACGGACACGGTGATACGGCAAAATCCCAAAACATAGGATACAGGTACGGCGAGGACACGACTAATTAAAATAATTACATATATTTTTTTATATATAACAACATTAATAAGAACAAACAACCAAGACATAGCAAACATTACTTGAATTGAAATAGATCAAAGATTCAAAAAGATACATCCATAGTCCACAAGTTTGCTAACAAAAGAACACAAAAACAAAAGGAATTCCACATCTTCTCGCAATTCACTTCAACGCGCTCAACATTCTCATTGTCAGTTCCTTCATCAGTAAATAGTATGGTCTCCAAATCTAGTTCATCAAGGGAAAGATTTGCAATCTCAAGCATCCCACTATCCTCCTCATTCATGGAATCAAATGCATCTCTTGCAACATCTCACATCTTAGTGTTGCCTTCACTGTATTGAGGAGATTTCCTTGATAGAAGACGGAGATTGGAGTGTACAAATACCAAGTCTTCGGCTCTATCTGGTTTGATTTTGTTCCTTCTTAAAGAGTGTATAAAAGAATAAGTGCTCCAATTCCTCTCACAACATGAGGAAGAACAAGGTTGCCCCAGTAACTTCAAAGCCAAGTTTTGGAGCAAGGGTGCCGTAGAGCCATAGATAACCCACCAAAAAGCCGGCTCCATGTGTCCTCTATCACTCATAGAATCATGACTTCCAAATTCTTTAAAGCACACTGAAAACTTGGCATATTCCTCTTTGGCCTTTCTTTGCTCCTCCAAATTAGAAAAGTATTTTTGAAAATATTTTTCTCTTTCATTTGAAATCTCTTCATCTTTGTGTGGAGGAACACAATTAAGAGTCATAGAAAGCCATTCCACGTTATAATACCTAAAAGTCAAAGTAAATAAAATGATAATCATTTGATATCTACAAAAATAAATTAGAATCTTGAAGTTTAGAGCTTACAAATTACCTCGGATTCAAGGAATGTGCTAAGCAATGGAGCGGTGTGTTGCTCTTGTCCTATCTATCCATTAATATTTTGTAAACCACCGAATAAAAGGTTGATTCCTCATCTTCGCGCTTCCCTTCATGACAAAAGATAATAACCTTCACTTGCTCAATCATAGAATCCCACATATCATAAACTAAGTGTAGGCAAGACATATCGGTATCGGCCCTCCTTAGCATCTTATAAATGGGTCCAGTAAAGGAAAGTATATAATCAATTTTATCCCACCACAAATCATTTAATATTTTCTTGTTCACAAAGGCCGCTTTTTCAACATCATCTTATCTATAAGAAGACCACCGATTACTAATAACCATATTTTGGAGACTACGGTTTAGAACTTTAAATCTTTTAAGCTTCACAATGGTTGAAGCAAAACGTGTCTCTACAATTGAGAGCATCTTCAAATTCACATGATCATTAAACATGTCCAATCTCATGTTGTGATTCACAATAAATTTTTTAATGTCCACACAATCTCCAGCAATAATTGAGATCCAATTACACTCTTCATAAACACGTCCATTGGCTTCGGTATTTTTTGGTGCACAAATATTTTTCAAAGCAAGTTTAAGTGTGTGCACCACACAAGGGGTCCAAAAGATGTGTTTATGATGACCCTGAACAAGCATTTCTGCACTCCTACAAACGGGTGCATTATTAGTGATCACTTGAACCACATTTTGAGGTCCAACTGCATGAATGATCTCCAAAAGCAAGTTGGATATGAAATATTTGTCCTTATATTCACCTTCACAATTAACTGCTTTCAAGAACATAGGCCCACTTTCACACACTACCATGAAATTTATGATTGGCCTCCTTTGAGCATCCGTCCAACCATCAGAAATAATACTTACACCTTTTTCTTTTCACAATTGCTTCGTTGGCTCTAATAACCTCTCAATGTTTGCTCTCTCTTTTTGAAGAAGTGAAGTCCTCAACATATTATAACCAGGAGGGATATAACCACTAATCATATGATTAGTTGCAAAAGTATAGGAGCGACAATAATGTGGATTCCTTGCAAGGTGGAATGGTAAACCAGTTGAGTAAAACATCCTTGCAATTTCACTATGTAACTCTTTTTGAGCTCCAACATTAAAGGCTTTCTCAAGAGCAGGAGTAGCCTTCCTTTTCTTTAGATCTAAACCAGCCCCTTGTATTAATGAATCAAATCCCATTCCCATAGCACTACTAACACTTGCACTCGAGGAAGCTGAAGATGGTGGTAAAGGGACTTGTTTGGGCAAACTTCTTTTCACTCTCACCTCAGCTTCATCAACTAACCTTGGCATTTCAATTAATAATTGTGGACTCACTTTCTGGCATACTTGAACTCCATAACCACTGATTTTTAACAAATGTGCCTTAACCCTAGAATATGATCCTTTAAAACTGAGTTGACACAAACTACATTAAAACTGAACATTTCCTCCCCCTGTACCAATTTTTTCTATTTTTGTGCAATATTTCCATAAAGGGGTGTGATCATCACTACCATCTCCAAGAGAACTCATTTTCCTAAATCCTAAATATTAGGCAACAACATAACAATCAACAGGTAGCAACACAGACAAAAAAAAAAAAAATAGGCAGCAACACAGACAAAAAAAAAATAGCAGGCAGCAAAGAAGGCAAAAAATCAGTAGACAGCAAAGAAGGCAAAAAACTAGCAGACAGAAAATCAGTAGGCACTAGGCAGCAACACAGATGACCAAGACCACAAATAAAAAATCAACAGGCAGCAACACAGATGAACCAGCAGGCAGCAGCACATATGACCAAGACCAAAAAAAAAAAAACATGCAGCACAGAAGACAAAAAATCAGTATGCAGAAAATTAGTAGGCACTAGGCAGCAACACAGATGACGAACACAAAAAAAAAAATTCAACAAGCAGCAACGTAGATGAACCAGCTGGTAGCAGCACACTAGCACAGAAGGCAGCAACACAGATGACCAAGACCAAAAAAAAATCCTGAAGGCAGCAAGCAACACAACAAGAAGATTGAAATCCCTAAAATCCCCAAATTTTGAAAACTCTAAAACCCTAACCAAATCAAATTAATCTAATCAAATTTTTTAGGTCGGCTGTTGGAGTTTTGGAGTCGAAGTAACAGTTGGAGTCGAAGTAGCAACACAGATAACCAAATCAAATTAACCTAATAAAAAAAAAAGCAAGAAGACGAATTTGGCAGAACGATCGGCTGTTGGAGTCGAAGTAGTAGTAGCAGTCGCAGGTTAGTCTCTCCCTTCCTCTTCCCTCTCCTTCTTCTTCTCCTCCTCTCGATCGTTCTCGTTCTCTTCTCTCTCTCTCTCTCGGTCGATCGAACGATGTGGTGCCTTTCCCCCCTTTTTTTTTCTTTTTAAGCCAAAATACATATGACACCCCCTTTTTTTTTCTTCGTTTCGGCCCCCTAAGTTTTTAAAATTACAAAAAATACTCCGCCGTATCCTGAACGTGTCCCTCACGTATTCGAGCCGTATCCGAACAAAAAACAAAAAAACCACTGTTCAGGGCACTTCTACAAGTGTTGGACACGTATCCGACCGTTGGACACGCGTATTAGTGTTGGACACGTGTCCGACACTGCCACGGCGACCCCCTATCGAGTATCCGTGCTTCCTAGGTCATGAAGCTTCGGATGCTTTGTTAGTTAGTTCAGTGTCAAGATTTTTTTAGTCACTTAATAATTGTTGGACATGCATCTGGACTTGAACCTCATTCCACACCAGATTACATTACTAACCATTTGATCTTCTTTTACAGTAGCTATATACTTGGAATTAGTTTGCATGTAATTTTAGAAGAGAGGCTATTTTGATATATTTTTTTAAGAAAAATGTGGTAGTCTATTAAAGTAAGCAAGCTTAAGTAGGAGTTGGGTACGTCGATAAACATGTGGAATTGACTCTAGGCCCATTTAAATTTAGTCTTGGACTATTAAATGCCTGAATGGGAACCACTTTACTCGTGTTAAAATAGCTGAGTTCCTATCATATACTTTTAAGGATTTTGTGGGTGCTCTACCGTAAGGCCAAAATGTGATTCCTAGCATTGTTTTGCCTCAATTTTTTTTTTTCCATTCTCTGCTCCTAGTTTCATTGGTTTACCAGGGTTCACTGAAGCCTTGAAGCTTTTCTTCCGACCTTATTTACGGTTACTAATTGTTTTCAAGTCGTTTATTTTGGCACTTTTTTGATGTGCTGAACATGTCGATGCAATAGTGGCCCACAATTTTTATTTGTAGGGCTAGTTTAGTTATTAAGAATGCATATGTAGTTTTTAATAGTTGTAGGATAGTCTTAATAGATGAATTGAAAAGTTTTTTGTATGTTAATTTTAATTCTAACAGAAACATGAAAAGTCTACCGGCATATTAAAGGGATAAATTGAAGAATTTGGGATTGTGAGTACTGGGGAGCTAATTTATGTTTGGGATTATGTTTGGCTTGCAACTTCTTCATTTTCATTGGTTTTTTGATTTGTATATCGTTTGTCTCAAGTTCATAGTGTACGTCTTTGTCTTCTTGTCAAGTCACTTGGAATTTTAATTACAATTCAATAGTTGCTTTTTAGTTCGAAGTAATGCAAAAAGAAGGAATATTCTCAAAATTTCTTATAACCGAAGCCCAAAATGATGCCAAAAAATGAATTTAGACCCATAAACATTTGACCTCCTCCTGTTTATCTTAAATTTTTTTTGCATTCCTCTCCATTCATACAACCCATATAAAAGCAAAAAATGTATATAGCCAAAGAATTTTTCTTCTTCTACTTTCACCCAAACCTCTAAAATCCCTACAAAACATATATGAGATTGTCATCGCAGCGGGAGTCCCAAGAGATGCTAATAAAATCAAACAATTTATTCCAAAGTGAAAGTGCCAAAGGACACAGAATACCAATTTATTTTATGTCTCTTTTCAAAATGCCTTGTATGGTTGCTTCAAAGATTGAAGATTTGATGAGAGACTTTTTATGAGAAGGGGTAGGGGAGGGAAGAAAGGATTACTTGATTTGTTGGGAGGTTGTGACTAGACTTAAAGCTAAAGGTGGTCTTTCGGTTGAAAATTTGTTGGAAAGGAATGCAGCTTTGGTTGGGAAATGACTTTGGAAATTCCCATTGGAGCAAGATTCATTGTGGCACTCGGTTATTAAGAGCAAGTATGTGTTATAACCTAATGGGTGGGATGCTAATAGGGTTGAAAAGGGAAGCTTTTAGAGTCCATGGAAATTTCTTTCTTAGGGTATACCTTATTTTTCTCTAAGGATTAAGCTTACTAGGAGGGATGCGAAGAGGGTACGTTTTTTGGGAGGATATTTGGATGGGGGAGTCTTTGTTCTCAAGTCTTTTTCCTTGTCTTCACCGAGTTTCATGCTATGATGATCATTCCGTCGTTTCTCTTGTTCGGTCCTATTCTTATCTTGTTTCTTGGGATTTTGGATTCTGTAGTAGTCTTAATGATAAGAGAATGTACACAGTTATTGGAGCTTCTCTCTTTGATTAGTAATGTCTCTCTGACACAAAATCATGTCGACAAAAGATGTTGGGTTATTGATCCAACAGGTGGGTTTTCATGTAAGTCCTTCATTGAGTCTTTTATCGATGATTCCACTCTTCCATCATTAAGGATTTGGAAAGCCTTGAGTGCCTTTGAAGGTTCAACTCTGTGCATGAGTGATCGCCCATGGGAAGATCACCCCTAATGATGTACTTCAAAGAAGGAGACCTAGGACTTGCTTGTTCCCGCAATGGTGTGTAATGTGTAAAAATGATAGTGACGGGGTGGATCATTTATTTTTGCACTGTTCCACGGCGGTCACACTATGGAACAAGTTGTTTAATTTTGTGGGGCTGTGTTCGGTGGTGCCTAGGCCCATTACTTCAATGCTTGGTTTGGATACTATGTGTTGGGGAGAAAATAAAAAGATGAAGACTTTTTGGCGGTGCGCATATTTTGCTATTATTTGGGTAATTACGTTAAAGGAAAACGCGCGGATCTTAGAAGATAAAGTTGAGGTAGTGGAAGGATTATGTGATAGGATATTTTTCTTGCTCCATTTTGGGTATCGGTGACTAAGGAATTTGAGAATATTCCTTTTTTCTGTATCACTACGAGTTGGGCAGCTTCATGCAGAATATAGCATGGTCATTTTTCATGGTTTACGCTTTTTATGTTGTTTATCTTCACCCATTTTAAAGTTGGATACCTTATCCACCTTAAGTAGGACTTGTAACTTTTCTTTCTTATTATTTTACTAAAAGTTATTGTTTCATATCGAAAAAAAGGACACAATAAGAACAAATGATCCACACTCTCACAATCACCTTTACACATCACACACCACTGTGGTGAAAGACAATTCTCCGGTTTACTCCTTTGAGGTACATCATTGGTATTTATCTTACCATAAACAATTATCCATGCCCTTGCACCTTTAAAGACACTATAGTCTTCCAAATCTTCAAAGATAGAAGAAATAATGGAAATGAGGGGTCATCAACTAAGGATTCAAAATAAGATTTGCATGAGAAAGTACCCCCGAAGAGTCACAAATCCAAACTCTTTTGTCTGAAGAATTTGGATTCAATGAAACACCATTGCACATAGAAAGAAGTAACTACAACTTCGGATATTCTCCATCATTTAAATACCTTCGAAACCCAAAATCCCAAGTGACTGTTGTTAGAATATATAGATATATATTTAGGAATGACATCCTTGTAATAAGTATATCCCTTAAGGGGTATATAGGTCTTTTTTCATTCTTTACAATACATATATACATGTGGAGTGAGGAAGATATGAGAGTATTATGCTCACAACCTCCTCCTCTATTATTGTTCTTCACTCCAAAACCTTACTTTTCTACTTGCACAACTAGAAAGAGAACGACAATGTTAAGGATGCAATGGCTTTCCATGGTAGGTAGGAAGATGATAAAGATGAGGAAAAACGACTTATCCCCCATCCAAATATCCTCTTAAAACTGAACTTTCGACCCATTCCCTACAATGAACTTGGCCGTTGAGAAAAATTAGGAATTCCTTGAGAAATGAATTTTCAAGGATGCCGGAATTTATCACTTTCAACCCCATTGACATCCCACCAATTAGCTCGTTTCACATATTTGCTCCTAATAATCACATGCCACAATGAATCTTGCTCCAAAGAAAACTTCCCCAGCCATTTCCCTACAAGAGCCATATTTCTTTTCAACAAATTCCCTACCAATAAACCTCCTTTAATCTTATTAGGCCTAGACACAACCTCCTAATGAATCCAGTGTTCTTTCTTTCCTTCCCTTTAATCTTAGGCCTAGACACAACCTCCCAACTAATCAAGTGGTCTTTCTTTCATTCCCCACAACCTTCTCATAAGAAATCTCTCAATATCCCTTCAATCCTCCTTGCCACCAAATAAGACATCTTAAAAAGAGACAAAAAATAAATAGGGGTCTTTTTCCAGTTCTATCAATTATTGGATTCCAAAAAGAGTTCGACATTGGATTATCACTTAAAGGAAAATCTAAATACTTTAATGGCCATCCAACCACACTACACCCTAACTCTAGCCAATCCCTAAATCTTTACATGTCTAGTATTGATTCTCGGTCCCCATAATTTGACTTTTTTCCATATTAATTTTAAGGCCAGAAATCAAACTAAACACATCAACAATCTTCTTTCAATTCTGAAGTTTGTCTTCATCCCCTTAGGAAAACAAAATCATGTCATCTACGAATTGCAAATGACATATAGTGATTCTTTCCCTGCCAATCACAAAACCTTCCAACAAATTACACATTTTAGTTCTTTCCATTAACCTACTCAACCTATCAACCACCAACGTAAATAATAATGAAAAAAAAGAATCCCTTTACCTAAGCTCCTTGACGTTTTAAATCTTCCTCTAGGTTTCCTGTTTAAGGTAACAGAAAAATTCATCGACTCTAAATATCCCTTAATCGATTGTCTCCATCTATCCCATAAAACTTTGGCTTCTATAACAAAATCCAAAAAACTCCACTCCACATGGGAATAAACTTTCTCAAAATTAATTTTCAACACTATTGTATCCTTCCCACTTACTCTACAAGCCTCAACAACCTCATCAACAATAAGAGCCTCATACATAGTCTGTCTCCTTTTTACAAAAAGCCCTAATCCTCTTGAGATTCAGATATTGTATTACCAAATGCTCCCTAAGCCCAACTGAGAGAACCTTAGCGATGATCTTATACAAACTTTTCACAAAACTAATGGGCCTAAAATCCTTTAACTTCAATGATTTCTCCTTTTTTTGGGATTAGACAAATAAATCTAGTGTTTGTAATTGTGTTAACCACCGCATTATGAAAAAAATCCTCAAACACCTTCATTAAATCATCCTTCAAATCTTCCCAACACACTTGATATATGGCCATGGTAAAACCATCAAGTCATGGGGCTTTATCTTTACTACACTCAAAAACTACTCTCTTAATTTCTTCTAACTCAAAGGGCCTTTCCAACCACCTTGCCCTCATCCCATCATCAATTGGGCACCACTGAAGTCCTCTCAACATAGGTCTACACCTATCATTGGCACAATAAAGATTAGCAAAAAAATCAATCATCTCCCTCAATCAATTCCTCATCCTCAACAATCTCACCATCATTTTTTTCCATCTTATCTATCACTTTCCTCAATCTATTACCATTAGCAACTTGATGAAAAAACTTCGAATTATTATCACATTCCTTCACCCACTTCACTCTAGACTTTTGTCTTATATTAATTTCTTCTTTAAACACCACTTTCTCAGGTTTTTTTCTAAGCTCTCTTCTTTTTATTCTTAAATCTTCATCCACTCCCCTTCCTTCTTCTCTCTTATCAATTTCAAGCACCTTACGTAGAACACACATATTCACATGGCATACTTGAGTTTTTTAATGCTTACATCATGACTATTAGATTCATGCTCCAATGGACACTTGTCCTTTTGTCCTTCATGTTTTGTTTTTATTTTATTTTTTATTCCTTTCAAGTTGCATAATTATATTTTAATTCTATCACACCCCAACTCCAAGGGCATGACCGGCCGTGAACCATAGATCCATAACGTATGAAACACGTAAGCCTAACCAATAAACTAATAATATAGGAGTGGAAAAACATTAGCACTAAATTGATCTCATGTCAATATATCAAAGTCAACATACCTAAACCTATTCCCCCCAATTATCCAAGCAAGTAAAGATGGTTATACGATATATGTTACGGAAGTCACAACACTATTAGTCCCCAATCAATTCCCAGAGTCCGCTATTGACACTCCAATCTTGGAAAAATTTTATTTTGAAAGCATGAGTTAAAAAGTCCAGTGAATGGGAAGGCATGCATATTTAAAGTGGCTGAAAAATATATTTGACATACGACATGTAAATCAAAGATTTGATTTCACCAAAATAACTAATTTCTCAAGAATAACACAATCGGATTTCAACAAGAAATCATACCACAACGGGTGCATTATATCATAATAGTGGAGACTGTATGATATCCAATAATCGATGAGAACCAATACTGAATACCAAACAATCTCAAGGTTGGATCCAATATCCGGGTCACCACAGCCTCACCCGGGTCTGTTCTCTAAGACGATCTAGTGAAGGTCACCAGGACGCACCAGACACTGTTTCTTCAACCGTTGAGCATTAGGGTCACCTTAGCCTTCCCAAGGTCTGTTCCCTAGTGGCCAAAATCACCGTAGACAGGAATAATTTTCCTGGACTTTTAGTTTTGGTTCCATTCACCATTACTAAGTCTCACCATATAAACAAGTGATCAAGTCACAATACTTTATAAAAGATTTCATCAAGGTAAGGAGAATCGTATGCCACAAGTATTTAGACAAATAGTAAAATATTTGTTAAAAATAGTAATGAACAAACATGATGTATCGTTTTTAAAATGTTTAGGGATACGAAAATTTTTCGAAAATACGTTGCCTGTCAAACCACTCACCTCAAGTCCAAATGATATGTATCTTAAGTGTTGCTTCTTACCCAAAATAGAGTGAGATGCTATCGATGTCTTTCCTCTTTCTCTCACAATGTCCTTTCTCTTTTAATGAGGTGCTATTCCTTCCTTCTTTTATCTCTTTTATTCTCTATACTTTCTTGATATTGGAAAATTACTTGTGCCCTTATATCTTAATTCAATCCCAAATGTCCTATTTATAGGCATCTTAGGGTTATTTTAGAATATTGACATGTGACATTGTTAGGGAAGATTCCGTAGAATATTCTACCATCTCTCCTCTCCTAGATCTTTCTAAGTGACAATTCCTTAATTATCTAAATTTATCTATAATATTCTAAAGTCTTCTCCAACCTTCTAAGGCCTTCCGGGACATTTTAAATCCCTCTAGAACCTTCTAGTATCTCGTAGAATCTTGTAAAATATTATAGACTTCGCTAGATTGTTCTAGAACTTTTCGGATTCTTTCTAGAAACTTTTTCAACATTCTAGATTTTTCTAGACTATTCTAGGTTATTTGTGAACTCTCTAGAATCTTCTCGAACTTTTTAAAAATTTCTCCAACATTTTAGATTTTTCTAGACTATTCTAGTTTTTTCTAAAAACTTCTCCAATATTCTATATTCTTCTAGACTATTCTAAATTCTTATTTAAAATTTTTCTTATTCCTTTTAAGATAATATTCTCTAACTAGTTCCTTGCCAAAATAGAACGGGGTATTACATTCTTCCCCCTTAAGATAATTTCGTCCTCGAAATTATGCTAGTTATCCCATCCAAATAAGTGTGGTATTCGTAATGCATTTGCCCCTAAAAAAATGGCCTCAACTGCATGATTCTTTGTAGCCAGTTAACTAATTGATTTGCCTTTTGTCCAGAACCTGTATTGTTGTTGCTTTTAGGTCAAGCCACTATGAACATAGAATGGTTCATTGTAAATCACATGCAATGAGCTATAAATATTCTTACTTGACGTAGACACATGAAATATGTTACACTCATAACAAGTCGAGGTGATAAAGCCTCTCAAAAGACTGCCACACTAACTCTATTAGGGACTTTGAACTGTCTAATGCTACTAGACTTGACATTTCTTTAAATTAAAAAACCTCTCAAAGCATGGTAAAATCCAATAACCAAATTATTATCACTTCTCATTCCTTAACTAGCCGATTAAAACTCAAAGCAAAACCATCTAGTTCCATAATCTCGTCAAATTTCATCGTTGATTTTGATAAGCTATCTAAGCCTTAACTCCACCAATCTCTTTAGCTTGACATTATAGAACCAAAACTTCATTAAAAATTGTGTCCATTTCAGATTTCACACATTGAATCTTTAAGGCATGGGTAGTTTCCGAGGTTAAACGGTTATTCCATAAAACTCAAGACAACCTCGGCGAAACCAAAATATAATAGATTTGACCACGTTAATGATAACACCTTTTGGAAGTAACATTACATGTCAAGGATGTCTAGAACTAAGGTTTACAGTTTGTTCTTAATCATTTTTATATTCTCTCTTTCCCAAACTCTCATGATAGTGTTGCTTGTCCCCACTTATTACCTTTAGAATATATCGTTATGATGAAGCACCTCGCCATATCATAGAAGAACTCATAGTTTCCCATCTATTATTTTATTGTCTACCCTAAGCCTCGCACAACAAGTCATCCATGAGTAACCTAATAATTCTTGTGCACCTCAAAAAAGCAAATTTATCCGATGAAGAAGAAGAAACTGATAATTGACCGTTACAAGTTGTGAACCTAAAACCACCGGCATCTACTATCTTATATATCTTTCTTCGATTGTCTTCTGTTAAAATTGTTTTCTTCCTTTACTAACTCATTTATGTATAAAACTTGACCCATATCTCTCTTTCTTCAAAATATTTTATTTTTCAAAATTTATATCTTTTCTCGTCTTACTGAAATGAAGTAGTCTAGCTCTGCAACTTTTGATGTGCACGCTTTCAAAATATTAATATTTATGTAATTGTAGCTATGTGAGCTAATTTAATATCTATTTCCTCAGGATTGTTTGATTAATATTTCCTTAGAAACTAGGGGTTAGGAGAATAAGAATTAATCAAACCCAATTTTTATCATCCATATGTATATTAACTCATAAAAATGCTCTAGAATATAATAGTATCCCTAATTAAAATAATGCTAACATTCTAGACTCCTCCTCAAGTTGGAGCATAGATATCTTTTCTGCACAACTTGCATACATCTAAATGAAAAATTCTACTACTTAGCCTTTAATGAACACATCGGTTAATTGTTCTTTAGACATCACAAAGGGCGTACAAATTAACACATCATTTAGCTTCTTTTTGATGAAGTGTTTTATCAATCTCAATATGCTTTGTTTTGTCATGTTGAACTGGGTTGTGAGTAGTATTTATGGCAGTTTTATTATTGCAATACTGGCGCATCGATTAACAATTAGAGAATCCCAAATCTTCCATTAAGGGCTTCAGTCACATAAGCTCACAAATACCATGAGCAATAGTCTTGTATTCTGCCTCTGTACTAAATCTAGCTACACTGCTTGCTTTTTGCTCCGCCAAGTAACTAAATTTTCACCTACAAAGGTACAATACCATATATTGGACCTTTTATCATCAATCAAGCTTGTCCAATCTATATTTGTGAAAGCTTCTAATTTCAAATAATCTCTTCTTGAGAACAATATTCCATTGCCTGAAGATGATTTGAGATACCTTAGTATACGATAAATTACCTCTTGATGGGGAACTCGAGGATAATGCATGAATTGGCTAACAACACACTGCATATGTTATGTCTGGGTGAGTGTGAGAAAGGTATATAAGTCTCTCAACAAATCTTTGATATCTTTCTCTATCAACTTGATCACTTTCATCACTTCTTAGTGTGCCATTTGTTTCAATGGGTGAGTCAACAAGTCTATAACCTAGCATACTAGTTTCCTTTAGAATATCAAGGATATATTTTCTTTGTGAGATAAAAATGCCCATCTAGTGTAAAAGTGCCAACCCATTGATCTCAAATTCTTTAGTAAGGTGGATTTTCAATTAGGACACTTCCTCCACATTATCATCTGTAAGACTATGTCATTAACATATACTATAAGAATTGAGATCTTACCACTCCCTCGTTTGACAAATATCGTGTAATCTGTATGACTCTACTTGTACCTAAACTTGGTCATTGCCTTATGGACTCTGTCCAACCGAGCTCTAGGAGACTATTTTAGTCCATAAGGAGATTTCTTTAACTGGCATACTTTTTCTTCCGTAGTTGGAGAAAAAAAACCCGAAGGAATATCCATGTACACTTCTTCCTCCAAGTCCCTATGTCTTTTACTATGTAGTTAGCAGACTTATTTACGAAGTCTCGCACGATAGCACATTGTCGTTATTTCCTTAGCAAACTTTTGATGTTTTCAGGTACCACATCATCAGTTTGGAAGGGGGGTGTTAGAGTAGTCTTGTATTAGGGTTAATTTAGTCATTTTCTTTGCTTTGTGTTGCCCTGCTGTATAAGGGCATTTAGTATGTATTTTAGTATTCAATGTAATCGTACAAATTAATAGTGATATGATGATATTTTCTCTCTTTTTTTTTCTTTATTCTTTCTCTTGTTTGGTGAATTCTATCAGAACCCTCATCCCCCAACTTTAGTTATTCATTGTCCTCAATTCAAAAGAAGTAATACAATAAGAAAAATGAAAAAGATAAGGGAAGGAAAACACCTAAAGAAAAGCTCCTAACTAAAATAATTAACCGCAAAAAAGAAGAAAAATTAGCAAAATAAGATAATAAATAAATAAAAACTAACTGTACAAATATTTGTTGATAAAGAGATCATCTAGGCTCCATTTTCCCATTGTAAGACTCCCATCGGGACTTGGTCCTCCAACGAACATTTTTTTTCTTATCCTTTTCTCAACTCCACATAACTCCTGCGAAGAATTTAACGAATCAGTGTAAAAAATAGCCTTGGAGTTCCCACCATCATATGTGCATAATTAATTAAACATGCTTGCAAAGGATCAGAACCATTAGCCTTATTAAATTTCTCCTCTACAATCTCTTCCACTTCATCCACCTCACAAAATTTTTCCTCATTACCTGGTTGCTTAACCGCATGAAAAATGTTAAATTTAGCAGTCATATTTCCAAATGAACATTTCATAACACCATTTTGACAGTTTATCAATGCATTTGATATGACTAAGAATGACTATCCTAAAATTATTGGAATCTGCGCAGATGGATTAGCAAAGGTGCAGTTTCAAGAACTATAAAGGCAACAGAGAAGTAGAACCTATCAACTTGAACCAATACATCTTCCACTATCCCCCTCAGCATCTTCACACTCCGGTCTGCAAGTTGGAGAGTAATTGATGTAGGCTTCAACTGTCCCAAGCCTAGCTGATTGTATTCCGAGAAGGGTAGGAGATTGACACTCACACCTAAGTCTAGCAACACTTGCCCCACCTGGTAATCCCCAATGGTAATAGAAATGATGGGATGACCGAGATCTTTGTTCTTGGGTGGATTATTAGTTCGCAGGATAAAACTTATTTACTCTATTTGGAATGCTTTCTTCTGAACATCTAATTTCCTTTTTACAGGGCAAAGGTCCTTTAAAAACTTCGCATTGGATGGCACCTGTCGAATAACATCAAGTAAAGAAATATTAATTTTTATCTGCTTAAACAAATCAAGGATTTCAGCATTGTTAGTTTGTTTATTAGACTTAACCTTTGGCAACTCAAGTGTCTCACTATCTTTAGAGGTACCCTGAGTCTCTTTTTCTTTAGGTTTAGAGGATTTAGGCATAATGATTTTGTCAACCTCTTTCCCACTTCTAAGGGTAGTGATTGATTTGAGTCGCTCTTCAGTGTTTTTAGTGACATTAGAAGCCTTGATGTTATGTTGACCATTTGGATTTTCTTGGGATTGTGCTAGCAACTTTTCTTTTTCTTGCTGAAGCACGCCTATTGTATTGGTCAACTTGGGCATCTAGGTTCTAATGTCATTGAAAGTTTGGACAGTTTGGTTGTTGATAATGGTTTGACTTTGGATAAATTGATGCATCATGTTCTTTATGCTTATCTTATGTGGGGGCGAGTAAGGAGGTACAATGGGTTGTCTTTGGGGACCAAACCCTTGTTGAGTTGGAGTATGAACAAACCCTTGGAATGCATGCATAGGGGGCTGAGTACTTGTAGACGAACTAGGACTGGACACTGGTTGATTAACAGGAGGGGCATAAGACATGGGGCAGGTGTGGCTGAGGTGTCATTTCTCCAATCGAAGTTAGGGTGACTACGCTATCCTTGATTATAAGTATTCGAGTAAGGAGAAAATCATTGCCTTGATTGACTAAAGATAATGGGCTTTGCTTGGACCAGGCCGAGATCACATATGCAGATTAGACCCAAATCACAGATGCAGACTAGACCTAGATCACAGATGCAGGTCAGGTCCAGGTTATTGGTGCAGACCAACAAAAACTCATCACAATGTCAATTGGGCCAAACATACTGCCTTGGAAGATCGATCTATTACTAGCGCATGTGGGGATCTCCATTTTAGGAAAGGAATCGTGGAACGCAGTCATTGGGGTGCGCGTCACAAAATCACCTCGTTCGTTCGAGGATGACGTCGGCCTCACAGAACCACTCTACTCCCTGTAATGGCATTTCAATCAAGGCTCCCTCAGAGCCCTTGTGAAATGTTAGTCGCCTATAAATTAGAAGCTACATCTATACATGGGCATCACACAAATCTCAGTACTACACTGCTTGAGTAATAAGATTCTCCGGCAATCGTAATCATTTTCCGTGGAGTAGGTCACTCAGAACGAACCACCTAATCCGTGCTTTTTACTGTGTTGAGCATACTTCATCACATATAACACCACATTTTTGATTAATTTTGCATAAACACATTTGTGCATCATTAGTTTGGCGCCATCTATGAAAACGACTTAGTTTTCACCTTACTGTATTCTTGCTTTATGGCTATTACAACCAAAGCCATGAATCAACAAAGAAAAAATGATGATTAACCATGTTAGAACGAGGTCTCGCCCAGCAGACTAACCCTGAAACACGACTACTGGAGACTATGCAGATGTTGGTAAACCAAAACCAACAAATGCTCCAATTGATGTTTGGTGGGCACTCTAGAGCCGTGCCCCAGCAGCTAGGAGGGGTAGTGCTCTAGGAGCCTTGAACAGCACGCTATGGCGCCCCATCTTAAAGAGCCCTAGTTCCTTCTCCTCGTCAGCTCCCTCAATCCTTCCATGTTGACGACCCTCCGTTCCAAGAAGACAAGGGGGATACCCAACACATGGACTATGAAAACCACTATAATAACCCAAAAGACGTCCCCAACTTCTGGGACAAGAAGATCAAGAAAGTGCAGAACCAATTCGGCTACGTCGTCAACTCCATGAAGGCGAGAGAGTCGGAAATGTTCGAGCACCTTGTGAGGCGTATTGATACACCATTTGTAGCTAATGTGGCCAACTACTTCCACCAAAATTCAGAATGCCAACTATGGAAGTTTTTGGTGGCTCAAAAGATCCACTGGACCACCATGAAACCTATAAATTTCTTATGTAGCTGCATAACATACCAAACGAGATTATATGCAAAGGCTTTCTCTACCACCCTCAAGGGGTCTGTACGCCAGTGGTTCGCGAGACAGTGCTCTCCCGCATGTCATGGACAGCTTTCTCTGCAACCTCCCTCATCTCCATCTCCTAGGAGTGAGCCTCTGCTCTGGCAGCTCTTTCGTGAGCTATCCTCAACTTTACCTTTGTTCCAATAGCCCTCTCATGAACTATCCATAACTCTGCCTTAGCTATGGCAACCCTCTTATGAGCTGCCCGCAACTTTGCCTCTGCTCTTGTGTAAGCAGTCTTAGTCTCAGCCTCTAGCTTAGAGGCTCTCTCGCGAGGTGCCAAAAGCTCGGCCTCGAGAGTTGTAGCTCTTTCGCGAGCCACCCTCAACTCTTCCTCTACAATCCGCTGTGTCTGTCTCTTGCTTATCAAAGCCTTCGATATCTTCTCATGGTTTGGCCCTCGCAAAAAGGCATGTAGCAATAACGAACACCTACAAACACATAAAAAGAAGAAAAGATCAACGCCATCAGAAGATACTAAGAATAAAATTCCATAGAAAAGAAATACAAAGGGTTTCCCTAGCTAGGCCCTTCATCATGATATCAACAATGCCTTTGGTACCCTGAAAGTTGACCTCTCTAATCTCTAAGACCGACATGAACCTCGAGAGTCGATCCTTGACAACATTCACATCCTAAAGCAGGAGGAGGGAGAAATAGTTGGTGCCCCTAAAGAAAAGAGTCCCTGCCTCTAAAGACATCATGGCTGGTAGTGTAGTCAAGGAAAGCGTTTAGACAACTAGAATAGATGGAAGAGTCACATGCTAGGAAGCTATGGGGCCATCATCAAACCTCACCCCCTTGGGTGGAGGAGTTGGTTGTGTAGCCCTATTGGAGTAGAGAGCCTACACCCTTGACCTATCCACTAGGAGCCAGAATAATGGGGGATATCTTCAAAAATTGAAAATATCATTAAATTCACCATAAAAATAACATACCTCTCTTCTTGGAAGAGGAGCCGCGAGCCTATGACTAGGAAAATGGAGTAGAAGCACGTCTTGAGGGGAAGCCTCCAGCCTGACCCTGTCCAGCCATGAGAATCGATAATCCTTAACGGGGTGGACCTTCACAGCTTGAATCTTCCTTTCTTGATCTGATGTCAACTCTGGAAAACCTGAAAAAGAGCTAAATGCATGGTGAAGACGTAAAGGACACATCAACTGAATAGGAATAATAAGAAAGGGAAGATTTATACCCGTTCTCGTGGGCGTACCCCATCTCATTGGAACTAGAATGCGATCCTTCTCAATAGCCCACTCTCCTCCTACGAATAAAAATCGAGCCTTCCAACTATGTCAATTGAAGCGTAGTCTAGTAATTAGTTTTTTTGCCTTAAGAGAAAAATGATACCAACCCCGATTGGCAGTGGGGTTCTCCAGCAACATATAGGCGGTCAAAAATTCTTCGCAAGTAGGAGAGGCACCCATGCCATGCACCCATTGCCAGTGCAAGAAACGCTAGCAACACTCTCCAACCATTTGGAGCCGGTCGTTCTAGGACAAGGGACTACTGTGCCAAGACATAGTACACATGTGTAGGCATAAGAAATCTCAAACTGCCTTTAACAACTCTTCGTAGATGGCAATGTCTCCAGAAGAGTCATCGGAAGTCGATTCGGCTGTCTCAACCCGACAACACAACGCAGTAAGGGAAATATAAAAAATAGAGACAATCCTGACATATTTAGAATTAGTATTGATGGTACTGGAAATAGTACTCACCTTGGAACCATCATCGTCAATGACAACTTTGCCACGGTACTTGCATCGCTATGGACTAGTGCCTTCGCCGCCAGTGCCTGAGCTGGTGCCACCTCACTATTGTGCCCTCGCCGCGAGCATTTGAGCTCGCCTACGCCTCGCCCTTGCCCTCTGTGCCAGCGCATGCACTGCCAGCGCCTTGCCCGTGCCATTACTACCAGTGCCTTGCCTGTGCTACTATTGCCAACGCCTTGCCCGTGCCACTACTACCAGCGCCTTGCCCGTGCCACTATTGTTAGCGCCCTGCCTACGCCTCACCCGCGCCCACCACCCATCGTCTGCGCCAGCGCGTCCTTGCCCAGGCCACTTGTTGCCTCGCCTCCTGATGCCCATGCTGCTTCATGTGCTTGCCCCTCTTTGCTTCCCAGTGCTTGCGCCTCGCCTAGTGCACGTGCCTCGCCTCTTGTGTCTACTTCGCTTACCAATGCCCTTTGTCTCGTTGGCACCCCTTGTGCCTTGCATCCCTTGTCGCCGCCAGTCGACATCAGATGAGTGTCTGGGGATCTTGAGATTTCTCATTTTGAATGGGTATGCGGGTGCCCTATTAAAAGCCTTAGTCTGCTGTTAAAAGGGTATCTATTGGCTACTGCTAGAAGAGAAACATGCTACTAAAATAGGACCCCTAGTTTCTTACTGCTCAAAAAAATATGTTGCTAAAAGAGAACTCTCAGGTATTTACCACTAAAAAATGACGAATTCTTATTGATGCTTTGTCCCCCAAAACACATTGGATTCTGGTCATGAGGCAAATGATGTGCCCGACCCGAACCAAGCCTAGATCACAGATGCAGACTAGGCCCAAGATATAGATGCGTGCCCGACCTAGGTCACAGATGCGGGCTAGACCTAGATTATTGATGCAGGGCAGACCCAGGTTATTGATGCATGCCAGACTCATGTTATCAATGCAGACCAATAAAAGTTCATCACAATTTCAATTGGGCCAAGCATATCGCCTTGGAAGACTAGTCTACCTCGTCCGTTACGAGGATGACGCTGGCCTCATGGAACCACCCATTCCCCGTAATGGTGCCTAAATCAAGGATCCCTCAGAGACCTTGTGAAATACTATTCGCCTATAAATTGTAAGCTCTGCTTACACATGGGGGGCATCACAAATATCAGTACTCTACACACCTTGAATAATAAAGTTTTCTGGCCACCGTAGCCATTCTCTGTGGAATAGGTCACTCAGATCGAACCACCTAATTCGTGTATTTTATTGTGTTGAGCATACCTCATTGCATACAATACCACATCTTTGATTGATTTTGTATAAACACATTTGTGCATCATTAAAAGACAATCACTTGCTCATGGAATCCTTCCTTAAAAACTGGTATGGTCGGGCACTCCTTCACTGAATACTCAATTGACTCACAAGTAGTGCAAGACTCCTTAACTCGAGGAACATTAATCACCTCATTTACTTTTCTAACATCTAGGTTCTACTCTTTCCTAGATAAATGTGCAATCTTGGCTAGCAACACACAAAATATATTTTCCACCCCATATGGATTGGGATGCAGTAGATTGCTTTGACCTTTTCGAAAGGTCTGAGATATTCCAAGATTGGGATTTTCTGCCAAATTCTCAAAGTAATCTAGAGCTTTTTCGGGCTCCTTGTTCAAAAACTCTTCATTGCACATCATGTCCTTATGCAAAACAATTGCTACTCAAATGGTGATAAGTAAAAAGAAAAATAAAATCCTTGCATTTTGAAAGTGTTTGGAAGATTAATGATTAAGAAATAATATTTAAAAGAAACCGAATAATCTTCAAAGCTCATCTCATTGTAAATAGGAATTTTGACATAATTTATGACTCATTCAAGATTGTAATTATAACGTCCTTGAACAAAAAATATTCAACTTAAAATCAAGAAAATAACTAACGTGTATTTAAATTGATTGAATTAATCGGTGAAAGAATTATAGTTAGGTTGATTATAGTGATTCCAAGAATTATCCGTACCAAACCTATGATAAGCAAAGAGATATACATATCAATCATGTTTTCAAAATCAATTATTCAGTCAATAAAATAACTTTAACATCATAAATCCTAGTTAGGTTAAATTACCTATTCACGAATGAGAATCCCTCATCCGATCATACCGGAAATTGACTGCTCACTCATTACAAAATAAAACTAAAAACAATTATTGAAGAAATAATCATAATCAAAAGAGAAATTGAACTTCAATTGAAATCAACAAAATGCCTTGTATTGAGATAAAAATTATAAACGATTGCAAGAAATAGAATTAACGTACTCCTTAGGAGAATTAAAAGACTAAAGAGAAACAATACTTCGGAAATATAAAGAAGAAGAAACAACAAAGCACATTTAGAAAACTTAAAGAACGAAACCCTAGTTTTTGAAGTTGGAGAAGAAAAGAAACGGGTAAAGAATAATAAAAGATCAATCGCCCTCTCCCTTGCTTAGCTTTGGTATTTATAGGAAATTATGAGTGACTTTTTACTCTTTTTTTTTCCACCAATAGGATCCCTTAAAGATCCTAGCTGATATACTTTTGAAAAGAATTCTCACCGGCATAAAATAATATTGAACTAGTAGGAAGCCGATCCTGACATACTAGTAGCAAAGTTATTGTTTCACATGAACCAGTAGCTCTTCACAACTACTGGTACAACTGCTCTCTATTTTGGATCTACCGGTAGGAGAAAAATGACCTATCAGTGAAAAAGTTTTTGTTCTGATTTAACACCGGTAGGACTTCACAGCAACCAATAGAACATCTATTTGCTGCTCGATGAACCAGTAAGAAACCTATCGACACAACTTCACTTTTTCTAAATTTCCACAGTAATGCTTCTAGCTCATCTCGTGGCTCACCTAACTCACTCCCAAAGTCTTCCAAGGCATAAAAATCAATGTAAAACCTTTTCTTTGCATCAATTCACCTACAAACATATGAGCATGTGAGCAAAATTAAACTAAAGCAACATAAATAAATAACAAAGTTAAGATGAATGATTTAAGACATAAAATATGTAATATTTATCAATGTAAAACCTTGTCTTTACATCAATTCACTTATAAACACAAAGATTCCTTATAAATAACAAAACTCAAATAAAGTAAGATAAATAAATAACATACAAAGCTAAGATGAATGATATGAGATATAAAATATGCAATATTGTGCACTCATCACCGGGCCATCTGATGCTTGAGAACTTGCATCTCAGCTATAGTGAAACTCGAACTATCAATATTGGTGGATGGAGATGGGCTACTTAAGATAGGATCAACAATTTCAATCATATGAGCATGTGAGCACGCAAGACCAGCCATATTACCATTGTGCCCCCTAGAAGGACGACTATGTAGCTTCTAACAGTGGTCCTTAGTGTGCCTCATCTTTCCATTGTAGTCTTATTTTAATAGATCATTTGCAATGCTCCCATTTTTATCATCACCACAAGGCTAGAAGGATCTATTCTCTCTGTGGAACAATTGTCAGAGCAAATCGATCATGATTGGGTGTATGAAGGCATGACACTCCTATTCTCCTACTGTTGCTGCACGTAAGCACATGCTTGCCTTAAGGAAGGAAATTTATTTTTACCTAATGCCTGTGTATAAATTTAATCATACTCCATATTGAGATCTGTAAGAAAATCATATGCTCGTTTCTTTTCTATCAACCTTTGAAACTTAGCACTATTTACATGACAATCTGCTTGAAAATCATGGTAATAATCCAGCTCTTGCCACAAACTACTTAATCATGTGTAATACTCTACAATAGTTTATATCCCTCTATTTAATTTTATGAATCTTCTTTCGGAGCTCATAAATCTGGGCATCATTCTCAACTGGTGAATATGTCTGAGTCACCGTTGACCAAATCTCACAGTCTATCTCTAGAAACAAAAAAACACAACTTATGAGAGGCTGAATCGAGATGAGTACCATGTCATCATCAACAAGTTTTATGAGATCCATTGACTAAGGTCAGGTTTAGATTTGAGTTTCTTACTTGTTCCTGAGATATGTCTACTTGGTAGAAGAGAACTTTTCTAACACTGCCCGACTACTGAATAGCAATTTTAGGACTAACCTAATACAAAAGGAATCAAATTAGCAACTGAAAAATCCGAGGAAAACCAAAGGACCTTCATAGATGACCCAACAATAAAAAAAACCACAAAGCCCACACTTGTAGAGTGAAGAACACTCACTACCAAGGCAGGAAAAACTTTGTCAGAGTGAATCCCCTGCCGGAGCAAAACAGTCACTGTCGAGGCTGGAAAATCACTGTTGAGGCTTACCCAGCACTGCTGAGACCAAAAACAGCACTGCTAAAGCAAAAATACCTCACTGTCGGAGTCCAAATCTGCCACTGCCGACATCAAAGACTGTCCAAAAGTCAATGGGGTGTGCACAGAACTCAACCAGGGCTCCTAGAAGACTTAGTCGGCACCCACAGGTAGCATTAGGATAGTTGGAATGGCTGCAAACTACGCCAAATAGTAGATCGCAAAATTCGACTCTAAAATTTTGAAATGCATTCAAAATTCGGAAAAACACATCAAATGACTTGAAAAAATTCAAGAAACATCACTATGATACTTGGGAGCCAAAAACGACTCGAACCATATCGAGAATGGTCGGTTCAAATGTTGAATCATTCAGGCGATGACGTTAGTGACACCAACAAACTCCTTTCAGCGACTTCAAACCTCCGTTAGATCGCTTTGATACCAAGTTAAAATTTAGAGATTTAAATTTTAAGATTTAGATTGGAGAAGAGGCAAGAGGGGAGTAGAGATTAGAAACTAGGGTTTAGGTGAATAAGAGTTAATCAACCCATATTCTCATCATCCATATTTATATTTGCTCAAAAAAGAGTTGTAGATTACAATAATATCGCTAATTAAAATAATGCTAACATTCTACAGTATGTCTGTATTACAATACATCGGATGCGTTCCTCCATTTCATGGTTACTAATATTCTGCATTTCATGTTAACTGTTTAAGTGATTGCTTCGTAGCTTATCAATGATTCCATGCCTCTTTACCCATACTAGTTACAGACTATGGTGCACAATTGTCATTGTTCACACATCACTTGTGATTGGTGGATTTCTCATGGTTAGTGCTGTTGCAGCTTTGCTAAATTATTTTATTCCACATTTGGAATGCTGTGCAGATAGACACAAAGGACATCCTTTTTATTTGTGGCGGGGCATTTATTGATTTGGAAAAAACCATTTCTGAGAGGTGATGTTGTCCTGACTGAATTCTTCTCTACAAATATTATTTACTTCATTTGGAGATTAAGGATTCGACTCTGACTTCTCTGTGATTGTTTACCAGACGGCAGGATTCTTCAATTGGTTTTGGAGCACCAGTTCGTGCTAACATGAGAACAGGTGGAATCACCAATGCTGTAGTGACATCATCCTTGCTAGAATCTGTAAGATCCAAGATTCAGGATTTTTTTTTTTTGGGGGTATATATTCTCTTTATGTTGAATATGTCATGAGTACTTCTAGTTAACAGTTACATCCTCTATCTGTCTCCCTGTATCTGATAGCCAAAATCATGTACTGAGTGTAAAGCGATATCTTATTTTTCTATTTTCAGGTTGAAAGTAGTGATCTTATTGCGTATGGCCTCATACCAGAGTTCATCGGACGGTTTCCTATATTAGTGAGTTTGTCAGCTCTAACTGAGGACCAACTCGTTCAGGTAAAATTGACAGCTTTAGTGTACTGGTTCACCATGTTGACTGTAGGGTCATGTAGATATATTCTCTAATGCATGTGTACAATTATTGTCTTACATTGTTTCCCAGAAGGGCCCTTAATTTCCCTTTCTTGCGGACCTGACCTCTGATTGACCTGATGGAAATTCTAGAAAGAGAATCATCTCTTCCTGACAGAATCAATAGAGGGCAGGACCATCCCCTACTTGCCTTATTTCACGCCTACTGCTTGTTTGACATCATTATATCTTGATTTTTTTTCTTTCCTTGGGGGTCTAGTTGGGTGCCGTGGCCTTTCTGTATTCCTCTCTCAGTCATGGTATTTTCATTTTCAGTTTTTATTTTGCTGAAAGAAAAGTGCAATAAGAAATTGCAATTGTAAGAGAGGATTCGAGCCTTGAAAAACTAAAGGAAAAAGGAAACATGTACCCGTTGGAATTAGATGTATTATCCCCAGAGCTATTCACTAGATTTGCTGTTTTTCAATTATTTGCATGACTTCTTATCAAAGAAAAAAATTATTTGCATAATGAATCTTCCTACTGGTTTTTACGAAGTTTAAATCACCATAACGAATGGTGAGTCTTCTAATCTTCTGTGCCTAGCAAACTGAAATAAATGGTATTTGTGGTTTGCATGTTTTACTGCATCTTCGAGAATGGCATAGTGATTTTTTTGTTCTATTTCTGTGACAGGTCCTAACAGAACCAAAAAATGCTCTTGGTAAGCAGTACAAGAAATTGTTTAGCATGAACAATGTAAGTGTTAGGCCCGTGCATCTCTCTCTCTCCCTCTCCCTCTCCCTCTCCCTCATGCCAATCATAAGTGTTTAGTCTAAACTAGTTATGCTTCCATGCTCATTATTAATACCCTTATCCATCTCCAGGTGAAGCTACATTTTTCAGAGAAAGCATTGAGACTGATTGCAAAGAAAGCAATGGCTAAGAATACCGGTGCCAGGGGGTTAAGAGCCATACTGGAAAGCATTCTAACTGATGCTATGTACGAGGTATGCGCATATTAAGCTTATTTGATGGTCAATACAAAAAATGCCATTGATTGATCTACAAAGCTTAATAGTATCAGCTAATGGATGTTTTCCCTGGAACATTTTAGATTCCAGATGTCAAGACAGGAATTGATAGAGTGGATGCTGTTGTGGTTGATGAGGAGTCGGTGGGTTCAGTAAATGCTCCTGGGTGTGGTGGAAAAATTCTCCGTGGAGAGGGTGGATTGGAGAGTTACCTTGCTGAGATCAAGTTGAAAGACCATGTGGTATAATATTATATGTATCTCTTGATTGAATCCACTTATCTGCCCATGGATTAGTATGAGATGACTTGTTGGACTGACTTTTACTTCGCAATTACTTTATTGAACAATTTTCACACTGGAAACAATGCATCATTAGCCAGTTTTAATGATGGGTAATCTGTGAGCGTACACTTCTGTGGATAGAAGCAGCTTATTTTTTGGTGATCTATTCAGCTTGCCACATTAGTCTGGTTTATTTTTTATTTGTAGCTGACTTGTTTATGTTGCTTGTAGGGAAACGCTGGGGCAGTTGGAGAGGAACAGCAGGAGGGTGAATCGGAGGTCTCATCATCTAGAGCAATGAGCATGTAACACCGTTACCTCTGCAGTCAATTATTTTGTACATTGTCTCGTTTTTCATTACAGTGTAAGAATTATATTTGTAAGTCATCGTAAGTGTTGCTTGTAAAACTGCATAGCTTCTAGTTCAAATTCAATTTAACATAGGAAATGAAATAAGGAGAGAAAGGAAAATGTAGCATTCTGATATGATCAGCAGTGTATAGAATATCTCTTGCGAAAGAGTGTAATTTTACACAATGGTGGCTCTCGCATTATTCCTACTGATCATATTTCCAACAATTTATGATTGGCTTCAGCTGATTTCACTCCTTTACCATATGTGCATTGCAAGTGAACCATTTTGAGGAGTTGATTTGACGTGAACCTGCACTACCACTGATCCTTATATTGTTTTCTAATAAATTTGTAATATATTTTTTAATATTCGCTGACAATTTACGCTATGCCAATGAGAACTCACTTTGCACTTTTCTGCTCAATGCTTCCTAGATGTGTTGCTCTTTTCAAAGCAGTTCTGAGAATTAATTGATAGTTTGCAGTGCTGGTCCAATCCACCAGGTTTTATCTGTTATTTATTCTAGTTGAAATTGCAGAAACAGTATTAGGGTTTGTAATAAAAGGAGAAGAGGAAAGAAGGGAAAGGTAATTATCTGTCGTGTAGATTTAGGTTGTTCTACACTCTCTTACTTATAACTGTGTAATATTAGGATAATTATAATATTATCTTACACAAACTAACTTATATCTAATGTATAAAATAACAACTCTAAAGCTTCACCTAAAGTTGGAGTATACATATTAAAAATGTCCAGCTTGGAACATAAACTACTAAAGGCAGATTGAGCCAATGACTTAGTAAGAATATCACTCAACTAATTATCAGACTTGATTTATGGATGACTTTTTTTTTTGCATCAAAATATCTCGAATGAAATGATAATCCACCTCAATATGTTTGGTACGCTCATGAAATACTAAATTACTTGTA
Source organism: Ilex asprella (assembly GCA_023539305.1). Taxonomy (NCBI): domain Eukaryota; kingdom Viridiplantae; phylum Streptophyta; class Magnoliopsida; order Aquifoliales; family Aquifoliaceae; genus Ilex; species Ilex asprella. Next base: position 33,416,376 of record CM042184.1, on the reverse strand, counting down.
ATAAAAATTGTTGTTTGATTGTCTCAGTATCAAGAGTACTTGTTTTAGATAGTATGCCTATTATATAAATTGACACCCTTCTTTTAGTGGGCAACTTTAATCCTTAGGAAGTACCGAAAACGACCAAAGTCTTTAATATAAAACTGTTTCTCCAAATAGCCCTTGAAGTGAGCAATACTATTTGAGTCATTTTCAATGATGATGATGTTATTGACATACACAATAACAATAATAATGCCTCTAGAAGACCGACAAGTGAAAATTGAACGATTTGAGGTAGAGCATTGAAATCTAAACTAAAGTACCACCATACTGAACTTATCCAACCAAACATGTGGTGATTGTTTGAAGCCATACAATGTTTTCTTCAAATGACACACTAATTGAGTGGAGTGTCCCGACCCAACTCATGCAAATCAGAGCACTAATAGCCTTCAAAAGTACTAAATGATACGGTCTCCAAATAAGTGAATAAGCTCTTATGCCAAATTGTAAATACTCTGATCCAATTATATATACATAACGAGCTTTTGTTATTAAGCTTACATAGATAAACATAATATAAACGACTATGGTACAACTTTGTCGTAGATTTATTACATTCCTACACACGTATGTAAAGCTTATTACAATTTACATGTCTCAATAACACTGTTCAACACTTAGATAAAAACCAAGAAAAAATCGGTAGTTCGAATATTCGAGGACTTTCCCGCCACCTGTTAATCTGAAAAAGCGAAAATAATAGAGGGTGATCATCAATAGCTTGGTAGAGTTACTCAATTCTAAAACATACAAGTTTGAAAATAAGCAATTTGACACGATGGACAGCAAAACAGTTCATTTCATACATATATAATAGAGGAGTAATCGTGAACAGAAACAAATAAGTTGAAAACAGTAATACGATCATAACATCAATACGTTGCCACACTAGATAGCAAATTATCCTAATAAACCACTCAAGGTCAATACGAACCATAAAAACCAATCATTTAGGGGACTTGCACCACACGGAAGATATGCTCCCTAATTCAATAGGATTTAATTCGGTACTCAAGTCCGAAGAACAATTGGGCCACCCAGGCATTTATGAATTCAATGAACCCTCTACGGTCTCAACCTGGAACGTAAAACCTTTGCCAATCGATCATGTGTGCACTTATATTTTATTCAAAAAGATCCTAGAGTTTTAGTTTCATAGAGCTATCGCCAAAAACACAAATTAAAACCTTAATTGGGGTCGGTGTTGTAAAATAGTGCGAACGACCCAATCATAATTCGAATAACTTGTTAGACAATGTAAATAACATAATTGATAAGTTTAGAAAGAGCTTGGAAAAACTCACCCGTTCCAGAATTGAGAAACCATACCTCATTCCTTCCTTTTCTATTATATTCTTTTTCTCTTTCCCTCTCTTCATTCTATCCCTCTTAATCATATTTAATATCACATGTAGGGTTCATTCTCAACTTAGTATAGGCACATTCCATTCAAACCCCTACTTGTGTAGTATCTTTGTACATTTTGTAGGTAACCTTCATTGGTTAAAACAACTCTAACTCAAGTTATATAAATCCAATTTTAACAAAACCTCTGGGAGATGAAAAGAGACTCATAGAGTTTCACTCCCACCCAAAATCACTATGTTTGGATGCCAAATACATGTTCAAAGTAATTCCTAAAACTAAGGCATAAGCTCTAGAATTTCAGGTTTCAGCAAGGTCATAGTCATCTTTAGAAATTCACTATAAATTGATTTTAACTTATTTTGTATGAAACCAATGGGAAAATAATACTTAACTAACTTATTTTAAACTCTCCAAATTTAAGAATAAAAAATAAAATCTAACATAAGAGTATTACCCTAAATTACCTTCCATTCAAAACATCTAGAACTTTTTTAGCAGGTTAGGGTTAATTATAGAAATTCATAAAAAAAATGAGTTTTCATCATTTTTGTGTGAAACCAAAGCCAAAAGAACCCTTTGCCAATCTATTGCAAACCCTCAAACTTTAAGAATCATAAACTAACTGTGACTCATATAACCAATAACAAAATCACATGCTGTCCAGATTTGCCAGAACGATTTCTATAGACTAGGATTAATTTTCATAAATCACCAAAAATAGTATATAAATCCGTTTAACTTGAAACCAAATCTCAAAGAATCATTTTTAAGTTTAGTTTATGATTCCAAAGTTTCAAAATCATTAAAGAATTGTAACTTATGCAATGAACCAGAATCTCACCTGCTATTCAAAATTTGCAAGGTGCTTTCTTCTTTCTTCCTCTTAACCTCAATTTCGTTTTCAATTTGTTCAATGGTTTATGGGTTGTAATGTAAATTTTTTACTTGTGTATTTTATTATGAAAATTATTAGGATCATTTTTGTAATTGGCTAATTTCGTGAAGTCTTTTTGTAAATCTCTACCTGTTCCATGGTCATAATTCTACAATGCCAAAGATCTGAAAGCAACAAGTGAAGGAAGGAGTTCAAGCTAAAACGACACATCAAAGACTCTTCGTATGCACCTTCTTCCTTTGGACAATGGTAATGGCCTTTCATATCTTAGTACCCTTGGTTTAACTTTAGACCTAGGTTAGGTTAAAATGAAATCAATGATTAATCTATTAATAACTCCTAGGTGTTCTTCAAAGAAAAGATTTTCTAAACTTTCTTGTGTGTTAGATCACATTTTGTAATTGACTAATTTCGTGGAGTCTATTGTAAATCTCAACCTTTCTATGGTCATGATGCTATCAAGTTGAAGATCTTAAAACGTCATTGAAGAGAGGAGATCAAGCTTTAAAGAAACGTCATTCAACCTCAATATGAAATTTCATGCTTAGGAAAAAGTTAATGACCTAGATACCTAAGATGAACCCTTAGTTACTCTTAACTTAGGATGATTATGATGACTACGGAATTGGAAGCAATTTGTGTATAGGTCGTACATGATTTCAAAAGAAAAGATTTTTTAAACCGATTTTGCATTTTGAAAATATAGATTGAGCCATTATCGAATTCCTCTTGAGGAACTCATTTTAGTGTTCAAGAAGACTAGTTTTTACTTGGTTTTGTGCTTCAAAAACTAGTAGGGATCGAGCTATATTCATCAGCCTTGTCTATAGCGGTCTCTTGATGACTTAGGAAATTAGATGGGAAAAGTCCATGGGAGAATAGCACAAAGCTTGCTCTAGCAGTCGTTCAAGAGGTGCTGCTCTTGAACAGGAGGAAAATGTGATTCTCATTCTAGAACCAATTTTCCTACCGCTAATCGAGCGGTCATTTTCAAAACTAAGTTCTTTTATTTACTAATACTACCTTTATTGCATACATATAAATAGGGAGAGCCTTTCCCACAACGAGGTTAAGTCTCTTGTGAGATTTCTAAGAGAGAGAACATTTCTTATACCTTGAGAGCTTCTATCACTAACTTAGATCCTTAAATCCAAATGCTACCACTAGAGATTTTACCCTACCTCAAAACTTGGAGTTGAAGATCTTGATGGTTTGAAAAACCCATTGATGTGTGCATACTGAAAATCATAGGTGTGCCAATGATTGCTTGAGGCCTAGACAAACCGTGTGGCAAAGAGGTTCAACTGAAGCTATACTAGATGTTAAGGGTCTTTTATGAAGAGACGACAATGAAAGGAACATCTAACCATTGTATTGGTTGAGGTTTAAGACTTGAATACTTGTATGTTGACTTAGCAAGTAGTGGGTTAGACTTTGGTGAACCGAGAAAGCTACCTACGATTTTTTTCGAGGGTTTTTTCGCATCAACAAATCACATCTTTTCTTTATTGTTTATTGTACACACACTTGTGATTGTGAGCACGCACACACGCATTATGTGTTTGTTGGAATGATTGTTTGAATATCTATCCATACATAGTTGTGTATTGAGTTTGGAATTTGGGATCAATGTGAGATTGATTGTATTTGAATTAATTGAATATTAATTAAAATCAATCGTCGTATGTGGAATGTGTTGTGATGACTAAAGGGGTTCTCATATTAATTGATCTATCTTTGTGAAAAAAAAAAATAATTGTGGTGGTTTAATTTTTATTAGTAATCAATTGGACGTTAAATTGAAAAACCTGTTCACCCCCTCTAGGTAAAGTGTCTATAACTCCACATATATAGTCATGCAGGAAGATTTACATTAGGTCTTTCCTTCTGGAATAATAATTGGTATCATAGTGTGGTTGCCCTGAGTCTATAGACACTAGTAGGCATTTCTTGTTTTTGTTTACTTACCAAGTTTGCCTTCAATATATTTACAGTTGTTTCTAGTTAGTATTCAATGAATTCTCAAAAGGAAGGTGGTTCAATTAAACGACCACCACTTTTGATGGATCGAACTTTTTATATTGAAAAGCTCATATGAGGGCATTTTTTAAATCCATTTGATAAGAGAGTGTGGTTGACCATCCATGAGGGTTGGTGTGAGACCTGAGCACGCATACCACGTTATTTCATAAATATTGTGGGTGAAACTTTAATTTGTTAATATTTGCATGGGGGTAAAATTATGCTAATTAAACTCTGATAAAATAAGTATGTTTTAGTTAAGCAATTGAATTGCTGAATTATGAGGCAGGGGACAGTATAGGTAAAATTTAGATAGTGTTGGGAATTTATGAGTGATTAAATGTACAAATAAGAAAAACAAGTGGGGGACTTAGTGTAATTATTATAACTTTTGCATGTGACGACACTCGTCTGAGTGTAGTCTCTCCAGCCAAGCTTAGGGAAAATATAAAAAGGGGGAAAATGCCTTAGGCGGTGGACTGGAATGGAAGAGTGACATGATTTAAATCATATACCCAAATATAAGTGGTCAAATTATAGTATTACTTGGTCAAGTTCGAGGTCGAACCTACAAGGAGCTATTTGTTGGAATTCAAAAATAGAAAATGTAAGATTGTCCTGCACGTAGTGTGCTTTACAACAACTTGTGGTGTAAACTTAGAATTGACAGGCAAATGCTTAAACTAAATTTTTGATAACAATAATTAAAAAAATACTCTTTAGTTTGGGGATTCAACACGCGTTACACTGCTTGATTATGAAAATGCTACCTTACAACAATTAACTCCTATTTTACTAGATAGTTAACTGGTAAGTTTGATGTATAAACTGAACCATATCACAACAAATGATTAGGTTAGCCGGAAGGTATATGTACCACACATAAACCAAATAACCCTAGTAAACATGAAGGAGAACCATTCAAAAGATTTACTTCAGTTATTCGATCGGTAGGTCAATGATTCAATGACGATGAAATTCCGGTTTATGTATTGAATCAAAAGCATTAGTTATGGCAAGATTTAACCCGTCTATATCCAGTCTCCTGACTATTACATAAAACACAATTACATGCACATTGCATCATACATGAAGTACGTAATAACTTATAAATAGAATGGTATATAGTAGTAAGCTTTGCCCGATGTTCATAGCCGTGAGAATATAGTGATAATAACTATCCATCAATTAAGGGAGGTATAATCATTACCGCATAAATAAAACATCGACATTTTTATAACACAAACACCATTACACATGCTTTCAATCTTCACTAAAGAGTATAAACATATTACTCAGATTTCATTGCTATAGACGAGGAAGAAGGATGATGTAATCTCATTACAACAAAAATAAAATACAATAAATCCTTCCCCGATGAATAGTTGAAACACCACCACTCTTATTGTCAGCCTGGGCACAAAAGTGACAGAGGTTCAACCCTCTAAGTAGAAAGGTTGAAAAAGAAATGTAAAAGGAAAGAGTTTCTGGCTTAGGGAGCGTTTAGGACAGGGTTTCTTTTTCTCCGGCTCTTGCTTCTCTTCTCTGGCGAACTCTCCCGGAAAACTGATTGAATGAGGTTATTTATAGGCACCAGGGAGGAGATCAGGGGCAGCAGACACCTATGGCAACCAATTGGGTTCTTTCATCGCTTTTTTGGACCAATGGGAGAAGAGAAGGGTAAAGATGGTTTAGCCACAGCCCGGACGTCACCACCACCATCCGGACGGTGCTAAATCTCTGGTTTTTCTATTAGCAGCCTCCCTTTGTTGACTTGTAAAACCTTAGCCGGAGTCTTTTTGGAAGAAAAGTGTCCACCACACGCTTTCTAATGACAAAATGCAAGGACATCCAGCTTGATGAATTCCGTTGTAGTTCCCTAATCTCTGGACATCACCCTCAAATGTATATATGGCTTATAGGGATAGGGGAGTGTCACTCTCCCTCAGAATGATGTGAAAAATGGGACAAAAAAAATGGTGTGGAATGAAAAGAAATGTACAAAATGTGTGTGAACAAAAGTGCTCCTCAAGCGCAGAGAGACATTTGCTTGTCGTGTTTTACTTGGAAAAGTCTTCCAAGGTCGTCTCCTGAGGGAAGGAAAGTTCAAGTGTGTGAAGGTGATTTTGGTAAAAAGAAAATGTAAAATCTTTCGTTTGAGTTTTGGTATTTGAAGTTTGTGAATGAAAATGCAAGAAAACAAGTGTTGACTAATCCAAATAGGTCGTTCCAATGGGAATCCCAACTCAACTTGAAACATTCCTCCAATGGTGCATAGATGAACGATTGATTCGTGGGAAGCTCGGGACAAAATGAAAGTGAGGATCTAAGCATAAACCATGACAAGTCTACAGAATATCAAAGACTCACAACCATGTCTACACTCAACCCAGTCAAACTGAACCACCGTACACCGAGTGGAGAAAAGAAAATGAATTGAAATGGCACACCTAAGAGGAAATCTCCCTTGGATTAGCCAACTAAAAACCTAGCTACTCATGATAAAATGAAATACATGCATAATGTAGAGAGCCATAATTGAAATGGAGCATGAAACTTAACTTAATGCAAGAAAACTTAAGCTATGAAGAAAAATAAGCAATACACATTTTAAAGCTAGGAAATGAAGAAAATTTAAAAGCAACAATGGTAGAAACTAAAATGTAAGACTAAACTTGAAATGAACTTGAAATAAATGACATTAAGGTGCAAGAATTAAGGATTACAATAAATTTAAAGCTTACAACAATTGAAATGGAAGGGAAAATGCAAAAACATAAGCTTTCTAACTACTTTTCATCATCTTCTTCCTAAGCTTAGGTAGCCACCCTTGAAATGCTTGTGAAATGTTGAATATATGGAGTGTTAGCCTTGCAATTTCGTCCATGGTGGTCCCCCCAAGGTGTGTGCAGGCCTCCCATCAATGGAAGGTGAGTTAATGGCTTTGAACAGGCTAGGACAAGCCTAGCCTGCACACCCATCATCCTCTCTCTCTTCTCCCATGTTTTTTCTTCCAAAGTCAAGAAATTATGTAAGGGAGGCATGGTTATAGGTAGAACATGTCAGGTTAGGTGGCCCCCCAAGCAAGTTGGAGATGAGATACAGGCGATTTCAGAAGAGCAAGTTGAAAATATCAGAAGAGCATACCGGTACTTCAAACTCTAGTAGCCTAAGCGTATTGGTACTTTTTCTGCTCCGGACCAGTTTTCTTAGAGTTGTCATAACTTTTGATCCAACCGTCCGATTGGACTACAATTTTGACACAATACATAAGACATCTAGATCTACAACTTTTATGTTTTGAACTTTCTCATATTATAATTGGATCATGGTAAAAAATGGAAAACACAGAGATACTGTGTCAAAACTTTGGGAAACCAGTGGCCTAAACCTTCCAAATTGCATTTTTTTTGGTTTTTTTATCCTTCCAAGCCTCCCAATCCTCATGTAATGTGTCCATTCCTTCACCACACATGCATACATAGTTTCAAGGTTCCAAAATACATGATTTACACTATAATTATATGCAACATCGAAAATTCAACATTATTCATAATTTCGGCTAACTCTAAGTATTTATATGCAAAAGTTGAGTTAAAATGCATGTAATGAGGCCTTTAAATATGCAATATTTTGTACTCATTACACCCCTTTGTTCATTCTCAGGTACGCATCTCCTCATGAGTTGGCCATGACATTACTTGAACAAGTACGGGTTGTCAAAGTAAAAGTACTTCACATCCGCCTTAAATCTCTGTCTATCCTCCAGGCTCTAATGCGGTGGTATTTGTCCTATAGCAAGATAATTGCTTATGCCAGCATACCATGGACAAACAGAATGGATGAAAAATAAATTCTCGTCAGAAAAAGAGTCTGGGATAGGAATATGCTCATCTGCATCTTAAACCACAAGTCGGGAAAAATTATCCTCCACCACGTTCTAGACTCCCTTTTTGTCTTTGATTGTCAAGTTGAATTCCTGTAGGAGGAGTATCCATCTAATGAGTCTTGATTTTGCATCCTGCTTAGACAAAAGATACTTCAAAGCAGAGTGATCAGTGTAGACTACAATAGGTGAACTAATGATATTAGACCAAAATTTATCCAATGCAAATACTATGGCTAGCAACTATTTTTCAGTGGTAGTGTAATTCATTTGTGCCTCGTTAAGAGTTTTACTAGCATAGTATATTACATACGGTCTCTTGTCTTCCTTTTGATTGAGCACAACGTTGACCGTGTAATCGCTTGCATTGCACATGAGCTCAAATGGTAAGTCCCACTTGGGTGGTCGTATAATTGGAGGTGTAGTGAGCATGCATTTTAGTTTTTTAAATGATACCTCACAATTATTCGACCAAACAAATGAGACATCTTTGGAAATAAAATTGGTCAAGGGTCTAGCCAATACACTAAAATCTTTTATAAAACGACAATAAAAGTTGGCATGGCCAAGAAACGACCTGATATCTTTGACGACTTTCGGTGTGGGGAGGTTGGAAATTACATCAACCTTGGATTTGTTGACTTCGATCCCCTTTGCCGAAACAATGTGCCCGAGCACTATCCCTTGTGTCATCATGAAGTGACACTTATCCCAGTTGAGAACCAAAATTTTTTCCTCACATCTCTCAAGTACTTTCTCTATGTTCTCCAAACACCCCTCAAATGAATCCGCAAATATGGAAATGTCATCCATGAAGAATTTCACGATCTTTTCCACCAAATCACTGAAAATTTCCATCACACATCTTTGAAAAGTCCCTGGGGAATTACATAACCCAAATGGCATGCATTGGTAGGCAAAGGTACCGAAGGGGCAAGTAAAGGTTGTATTTTCTTGATCCTTAAATGCGATCTCAATTTGATTATAGCCTGAGTAGCCATCCAAGAAACAATAAAACAAGTGTCCAACTACTATTTCCAATACTTGGTCGAGGAATGGAAAAGGGAAGAGATCCATTCTTGTGCAAGAGTTGAACTTTCGATAGTCAATACACACTCTCCATTTGATGACTACTCTTGTCGAAATTAACTCATTGTCCTTATTTGCAACCATGGTGACTCCCGATTTCTTGGGCACTACTTGAGTGGGACTCACCCATTTGCTATCGACTATCGAAAAGATGATACCTACATCAAGTAGTTTGAGTACCTCATCCCTCACCACATCCTTCATGATCGGATTCAACCTCCTTTGTGGTTGCCAGGATGACTTGGAGTCTTTTTCTAGGTAGATGTGGTGTGTGCAAATGAGGGGACTTATCCCCTTGATGTCGGTAATTTTCCAACCAATTGCTCCATTGTGCCTCCTCAACACTTTCAATAGATCTTCTTCTTGTTTCACCTCCAAAGTTGAGCTTATTACCACCGAGAACGTCTCATTCTCCCTGAAGAATGAATATTTTGAGGTTTGATGGCAACAACTTCAACTCTAAGTTCGGAGTTTGTATAGGGAATGGAATCATTTTCTTTTCTTGATGTCGAAGTTTCTCAAATGTAGGGGTCCATTTTTCTACCCTTCGTAAACTTTTTGACTCCTTTTGATTAACAAACTTCTCCTCCCCCAACTTTAATGTGCTCAACAACTCCAAGTGATTCTCCACCAAAGTATCAATCCTATTGACTTCATGCACTTTCTCATTGTCCCCCTGTTGTTTGCACAAATTATATACATTGAGGTCCATCGTCATATTATTTAATGCGAGCTTCATAAGACCATTCCTGCAATTAATCACGATATTAGAGGCAGTAAGAAAAGGTCTACCTAATATGACGGGAATTCATGAACTAGGATTAAAAATCGGATGGGTATCTAGTACAATAAAATCAATAGGAAAATTGAATTTATCTACTTGAACTAAAACATCCTCAACTACTCTTCTTGGTGTTCTAACGCTACGATCCGCCAATTGAAGAGTGATTGGAGTTGGCTTCAACTCTTCAAGTTGGATTTGTTGGTACAGCGAATAGGGTAGGAGGTTGACACTTGCTCCCAAGTCAAGGAGTGCTTGCTCCACCCGAAAATTTCCTATTTTGATGGCAATAGTTAGGTAGCTGGGGTTTTTGAACTTTAGCAATGTGTTAGTCCTCAAAATTGAGCTCACTTGCTCGGTGATGAATGCCTTCTTGTGAACATTCAACTTTCTCTTCACGGTGCACAAATCTGTCAAGATCTTTGCACATGAAGGAATTTTCTTGATAGCATCGAGGAGCGGGATGTTGATCTTAACCTGCTTGAACATCTCAATAATGTCAAAATAATTAGCCACCTTCACGGGTGGCTTCAAATGATTAAGAAAAGGGGCCGAAATGGGACATGGATGCACATTCACATCAACACTTTTTTCTTTCTCACTTATCTCACCCCCCTTGGATTCATCCTTAGTCTCTTCCTCTTTTTCCAATTTGGAATTTGGTGAGACCTTTGACACAATGGTCTTGTCGATTTGTTTGTCACTCCTTAGGGTAGTTGGCTTGATCCAAAATGTGTACACCCAAGTGTTGGCGGTCAAGCTGCAGTAATAATCTAGTTTAAGTTTTGAGTCAAATCCATAGGGAAATTTGTATTGATGTTTCAATGTAAGAAGTAGTGGAGACCAATTGATTGTAACCTTTGTGATTTAGAATTATGAGTTTTAGATATTTTCCTAGATTAAATATGAAATTCTTTCCAAGAAATTTTTCTAGATAAAATATAAGATATTTTCAAATGAAAGGAAAGTCACTCTTTAGTTCAAGGATCTAGACATGTAGTTATTCATCCGGTTTATTATATTGATGCTTGATAACTCAATTAACTCCCGTGTTAATGGCAAGTTAATCGAAAGATAAAGATGGACTGTGAGAATTAAGAACATAATTTTGATATCTTTCTAGAAGCTTACGAGAATTGCCTGTGCTGAGACTTAACTCGTCTATAAACAAGCAAGTGTTTCTACAAGATATCCAATCATGACATTAATATTTCATTCTTTAAATGAAACACAATAATGGTGAGGATTGAAGGATAGTCATGAAGATCTAACCGAGGTACTTGCCTTGAAACGATGATTCTTTCTATGCAAGAGTCATCCGTGCCATAAAAAGAACCACGATTATACAAAATGCCATAGCTTTGCTAGATGCAATCAATCATCCAATAAACAAGGTGATATAAACATTAAGCATTAGAACGAAACACAAATATAACTTCTGGATAATTTATACATGCCCTTCACCTCTTACTAAAGAGAATGAGAAACTACTCACTTTTCATGGCTTTGGTAAAGCTAGAAAAGTGAGTGATGCTTATCCCTCCAAGTATAGAACTTACAAAAAAAAAGAACAACAAACAAGGGGCCAATCTTCAACGAAGAATGAGTGAATCACGTTTCACCCTTTACGACTTTGGTAAAGCTCTGAAAAAGTGGAAGAGTTTCACCCCACTAAGAAAAAAGGATGCTTAAACAATGGAAGTAAAAGGCATGACAAATGAAAGTAAAAGAAAGCTAATTACTTTTCGAGGGTGACTTCCTCAACCAAAAGATGGAAGGTTGCTTCCTCAACCAACTAGTAGAGGGTTGCTTCCTTAACCAATAAATGGAGGGTTGTTTCCTCAACCAAAAGATGTAATACAAGTAAATATAAAGCATAAATTTAAGATTAATTTCATAACAAAGTAAGAAGTGTTGGTCTAAAGCCAAACTAACTTCAAGAACAACTACAAGTAAGCATATAACAACTAGATCTTATGAGTGGGAGTCTAAGCCTGCATCAAACTCTCTACCTCGTCTCTTCCTTAGCTCTCTTGAAGGCTCCCAAAGTGGGAGTATTTATAGGAAAGGAGAGGGAGCAAGAGGGGGTGACGGAATAGTGTTTATCGCCCAAGTCCAAGTGAAAAGCAACAAATTTGCTGCCAGTTTGTGGACAACGTTCATACGTTGTATGGTGTTCGAACGTTGTTGCTGTTTTCGCATTATGGGCGTTCGAACGTTGGATGGTGTTTGATCGTTTCTTTTGTCTTTGCTTTAAGGGCGTTCGAATGCCAGATGGGGCCTGACCTTCTACTCGAGTGGCCTATGGTATTCTGTGGAATCCTATTTTCTCACTCCATGCATCAGTCTATTCTTCAAATGATTCCAAGGGATGTTCGAACATTGACTGACATTCAAACATGGTACTCAAGTATTTCAGGATCTTCCTTCTTGACTGCAACACGCCATGTCTCAGCACTCTGAACTTCATATGATTTCAGTCAACGTTCGAACATTGATTGCCATTCGAACGTTCTTGGCTTGGTCCAAGCTTTTCCAATTTTGTTCCCTAATGTGTTGGTGTTACCCTCAAATGTGATATTTGTTATTCTTGATCCCTTGTTCGCTTTAGGACTTGAAATGACATCACTTAAACTCCATCAAAGTACAATTAGTCCCAAAAAGACATAGTAAAAATGCTACTTTTAAGTACTAATTAGTAGTGACCTCCTTGAGTTTCTCACAACTCTCCTTTATGAGTTCGGATGGCTCTATCACATATTGGTCCCCTAGGGTTCTCTTGAGGTTAAGCGGGAAATTTCAATTTCTCTTGTTGTGATGACCCTATGGCATTTGTCAACTTTGTGATTTGAGTTCGAATGTCATTTAAAGTTGTGGCGGTTTGGTTGTTGATGGTGGTTTGGCTTTGGATGAATTGGTGCACTACATCCTCCAATTTCCTTTTATGAGGTGGTTGGTAGGTGAGTGGGTTGGTTAGTCCTTGTTTACCAAAACTTTGTGGAGGCGAGTTTGGTGAATACCCTTGCGGATTGGACCGGGAGTATTGCGAGCTGGACAATTGACATTGGCCTTGGTATTGGTTTTGATTAGGAGGCATGGGGGGTGAATATAAACTAGACCCATGAGGAGTGGGATTCTCATTCTTCCAACTGAAGTTCAGGTAATTACTCCAACTTAGATTGTTTGTATTAGAGTATGGGGAGAATGGTTGCCTACTTTGATTGAAGGCATTAACTTGCTTATGGTAAAATTTTTTAAGTGGCGGAATGTTGGGGCATTCCGAGATGGAATTCTCAACACTCTCACAAATAGAGAAAAACTCCTTGGTCTTGGAAATGTTGGACACCTCATGTCTCCTACTGACCTCAAGACTCTCCACTTTCTAAGACAATTTGGTTATTTTGGAAAGCAAGTCTTCCCTATCCCTTAAATCGTATATCCCTCCCCCACTTAGTTGATTACTACCTGGAGAAGACCTTGGTATATTGGTGGGATCCGTTATATTCCAAGATTGTGCATTTTGTGTCAATGTACTAATGTAATCTAGGGCCTCATCAGGATCCTTGTTTAAGAACTCCCCATTGCACATCATGTCAATAAATTATCGATGGCCCCGGTGCAATCCCTTTGTAGAAGAAACTCACCAATTGCCATGATTCAAAACCATGATGTGGAATGGATTGTAGCAATTCCTTATAGTGATCCCAACATTGATAAAATTGTTCATTAGGCTTTTTCGACAAATTTTAGATTTGCTTTTCGGGAGCAGTGGTCTTGGGCACCGAAAATAATTTGTTCAAAAACTCGAAAGCATTTGTACCCAAGAGATTATGGATCGAGGCTTTAAGGAATTTAACCACATTTTGGCTTTGTCTTTAAGGGAAAAGGGAAAAGGGAAACAATTTCAGGCGAGCTATGTCTTCCATAGCATGATTAGTGAGGAAGGTTGCAACTATTTTCTCAAACTCCATAATGTGCAAATAAGGATTCTTTCTTTCAATTCCATGGAATTGAGGAAGCAGTTGTAACATTCCCGGTTTAACTAGGAAGGAATGAGCTTGGACTAGTAAAAGACTGCATGAGGGAGTGGTGCTATGAGTGGGTTGGAGATAATCCTGCATTGACCTCAATGGAGGATCAATTGGGATATGGTTTCCCTCATTCCTAGAAGGAAGAAAATGCATTCTAGGTTTTGGCATTCTAGGGTCTTGCACTCCCCCGCTTCTTGGGACATTTTCACCAACATCCTCTAAATTATCACCGACATCCTCGGGTGGGCCTTGGTCAAGATTCATGTTGGGTCCTAGGGGTCCTCTAACCAATCTATTTTGGTCATCTCGTCCCCACATTCAAAAAGGCTATATACAATTAAAGAAAAGAAAACACAACAAATATGTACAAAGGAGCAATGTACCTTGGCCCGTGATGAAAATCACCAGACTTACCTTCGTTGTTCGAAAATCACTTTTTAAATTCAATGCTTTGCCTTTCCCAACAATGGCGCCAAAAATTCTTGACTTATTCCGTCGTTCCTAATCTCCAAACATTCCGATAATGTGTATGTGGCTTATACGGTTAGGTGAGTTTCATTCTCCCTTGAATATCATGCAAGAAATAAAAAAACGCATGTGTGAATGAAATATGTGTGTGTGTGTGCAAAATTGCTCCCCAAGCGTAGAGAAACTTTTGAGTGTCGTGTTTTACTTTGAATTTGTATTCCAAGACCATCTCCTCAGGGAAGGAAGGTGAATTGTGTGAAGGTGATTTTGTGAAAAATGAAAAGTGTAAAATCTTGTGGATTGGTGTTTTGATGAGTTGTGTTTTTGATGAAATGTAATGGAAACAAGGCTGGCTAATCCGAAGAGGTCATTCCAATGGGAATGTCTAATCAACTCTAAACATTCTTCTAATGGTGCCTAGGTGTTTGATTGATTCATAGGAGACGAGGAACTAGAATGGAGGTGATGATTCAAACACCCCGTGACAAGTCTACGTTATATCAAGAGCTGACAACCACATCTGCAATCATCCTAGTCAAACCAAACCACCTTACACTACGAGGAGGAATGAAAAAGAGTTGATGTAGCATAACCAAAGGGAAATCTCCCTTGGATTAGCCAAATTAAAGCTTAGCTACACATATTTAATGCAAATACATACATAATGTAAAAATACATTGTCAAGAAATGAATATTGAAACTTGTATTCATGCAAGAAAAGTTAAACTACAAAGAAGTGCATTTAATACCCATTTGAAAAGCTTGAGATGAAAAACTTAAATACAAACATGGTAGAATCTAGAATGTGTAACTAAACTTGAAATAAACTTTCAATAAATGAGATTAAAGTGCATTGAATGAAGATTACAAGAGTATGCTAGCTTACAACAAGTAAAATGGGTAAAAGAAATGCAAAAATCCAACTTCTCTCTCTAAAACTATGTTTTCCTCATTTAGCTTCTCTCTCTAAAACTATGTAAATCGGTAAAAAAGTCAAGAGTCCTCTCATTTTTGTCCATGGAGGTCCTATAGCCTGTGTGAAAGGCTTCCCATCAATAGGAGTTGAGTTATGGCTTGGGCAGGCTAGGACAAGCCTGGCCTATATCCACCTTGCCTCCTTTTTTTCTCTCCTCCTTTCCCATCCTCCATCTTCCAATGCTGACTTTAGGGTGTAGGGAGGCATGTATGTATGTATGTAGAATATGTCAGAGGACAAGTGGGGGGATCACAAGTGGGACCCCTAAGTGGCAGAGCTTGAGTTGTAGGTTGTCTGGCATTTCTGGGCAAAACTTTCTGGAAGGTTTTCTTCTAGTGTGCAAAACCTTCCGGAAGGTTTTCAAGTAGAACCAATGATTAATCCTAATTAATGCATAATTTAATTAAATTAATATGTCAATTGTGTTATTTAAACAAAGTTAAACTAATCAAAATTGACTTATTAATGTTAGTGTGTGAATTAGGGATAATGCATTAATTGTTGTTCTTTTTAGGGTTTTATGCGTCAAAACTACAAACTACCAGGGAGCCAATTATGACAAAGCTACAAATTATAAAATGAAAATTATTAAAGCTCTAAACAAAAAGAGATTAAGTAATCCAAATGTCATCTTTTGGAGGTTTGTGAATGACAACTTTTTGAAGCTTGTGAATGACAACTTTTGGAAGCTTGTGAAAGACAGCTTTTATAAACTTGTGAATGTTATCCCTTGGGCTTGTGAATGGTATCTTTGGGGTTTGTAAATGTCATCCCTTGGGGTTTGTAAAGGCTTTGCCTATAAATACCACCCCTTTGTGGCTTGTAAAGGATATAAGTTTTGGCTAGAGCTCTTAGTTGTGGACATCCCTCCAAGTTGTTATTATTTTTTTTGTATACTTATTAGCTTTTCTCTTGGTTGTGGAAAAATCTCCAAGTTTGTATTACTTTCTTTGTATTATTGCTTTCCTTAATAATATTATCATCTCTTGGTTGTGGAATACCCGCCAGGTAGTATTGCTTTCTTTTATTGTGTTATCATCTCTTGATTGTGGATTACCCGCCAAGTAATTATTGCTTTCTTTTAATTTAAGTCTTGTTTTATTTTACTTCCATTGTTGGAGCTTCCTTCTTACCTTAGAGGATTGAAACTTTTCCACTTTTCTAGAGCTTTACCGAAGCCCTGAAGGGTGGAACGTGATTCACTCATTCTTTGTCGAAGATCGTTTATATTGATGCATTTCGTTTATGCTTAGTTCTAACCTTTATTTCTTCATAATGTTTTCCCAGTTCATTGTTGTCTTTACTTTAACCATGAGTAGCTAAGTTTTTAGTTGACTAATCCAAGGGAGACCTCCTCTTGGGTATGTCATTTCAACTCATTGTCTTTCCTCCTCTCAGTGTACAATGGTTCGGTTTGACTGGGTTGAGAGTGGATGTAGTTGTGAGTCTTTGATATCCCATAGGCTTAGTCACGAGTTATGCTATGCACCATTGGAGGAAGGTTTCGAGTTGAATTGGGATTCCCATTGGAATGACCTCTTTGGATTAGCCAACACTTGTTTTCATTTCATTATCACAACTCAACCCACCACCAAATTCCAAAACAAAATGATTTTACACTTTTTTTAATAAAAATCACCTTCATGATGGTGCACTTCCTTCCTTGAGGAGACGACCTTGGAATACTTTTCCAAGTAAAATACGACACTCAAAAGACTCATTGCGCTTGAGGAGCACTTTTGTATACACACACAAACATTTCATTCATCCCATTCTATTTTCTCTTGCCCTTTCTTTTGACATCGTCCCAAGGGAGAGTGACACTCCCCCTCACACATACATCATATATACATTGAGGGAGATGTTAGTAAGTTAGGAACAATAGGAAAATAATTCAAGCAACCAACTCTAGTGGGCTAAACCTTCCGGAAGGTTTATGACCAAACCTTCTGGAAGGTTTTCTCCTAACTTGTGTTTTTCTTGATTTCTTCACCTTCCAAGCCTTCCTTTAAACCACCTCTCATCTCCTTTGAATTTAAGCACAACGATAGGGGCTTAACTCAAGCCATATTCAACTCTTTACCTTTAATCACACAACAACTTCATTAAATGTTTGATTAGTTGCATTTCTCCCCAATTTCATAACAAAAGCAAGTATAAAAGGGTATCAAAAGCATGCATAAAAACCGCCGAGTCAATTTGCTCATTAGCGTTTAGCAAATGTCCTTTTTCCACCTAATGGTTTTACGTGACTATCAAAAATTTTTAATTTCTCACAATTTTTCCTTTTGCTATGATCAAAGAGTGTATATCTTTTCAAAAAGTTCTTAACACACCCAAACTAAACCCAAAAAGATTTTTCATCCATTTTTTTTGAAAAATTTAGAAAAGGCTCACTGATTAGCACAAGCCATTGCATATTTCCATGTGCTAATCATCATATTTTAACTGCTTTTAAGGTTTAAATGATTGGAGTTGTATCTATTGAGTTATTAATGATGATATTTGGCGTTTGCAGTTAAAAGGTGCTAAATGATGCTCCTTAAGGCATTCCCAAATGTGTTGAGATGAGTGGGGATGGAAGAATGGCTAAAGGAAAGCTCAAGAGTTGAAAAAAATCAGGAAAATAGAGAAAACTACAAAAACAGTACCGGTATGCCTAGGCTACTGGAGTTCGAAGTATTGGAACGCAGTATCGGTACTGTCTGCTGAATCTTTCCCAAATCTCTACGTCTCAAGCTCTGTCGTTTTGAGGGTCCCACCAACAAATCTCCCCTGACATGCCCACAACAATATTGACCCCATTCACACCTTTGATCGGAAGTTTGGAGCCATGGTGATATATGAAGAGAGAGAAGAGAAGAGGAGTTGGGTGTGCAGACAAGCTCTGCACACCCTAGTCCAGCCCACTCCACCTGCAGCCTATAGATGAAGATCACATCCCTAAGCTACCCCTTGTCTCCAGGCATGTTTTTGGGAGAAGGGGTCCATAGCTTAGCATTCTACACATTACAGAGATGAAATATAGAGAGAGAAGCAGTGAGGAAGACGATGAATAGTGTCTAGTGAGAGAAATTGAGATTTTTTCTTTCATTTCAATTCATTGTCTTGTAATCCATGGTATGAATCTTTAGACCTTCATTAAATGTCATGAATGTAGTTTTTCTTGAAGTCAATGCAAGTGTAATGCTCTCTTTAAGCCTTTATCATTAATGCTCCAAAGCTCTTCATTTTCTTAGATATAAAATGGGTATTCATTTCCTTCATTCATAGCTTATGTTTGTTTGCACTTAGTTACTCTAGAACTTTATATTTTTGCAATGGACCTTCATTACATTGTCTATTTCATTTTAAACATGAGTAACTAAAGCTTTTAGTTGGCAAATCCAAGGGGAAACTCCACTTGGGTATACCATTTAGACTCATTGTCCTCTTTTCTCTCAAAGTTAATGGTTTGGTTTGACTGGATTGAGGGTGGATAAATTGGTGAGTCTTTGATATTTCGTAGGCCTAGTCACTGTTTATGCTTAGATTATCAACCATTTATCCCTAGCTTTCCACAAATCAATCGTTCATTCATGCTCTATTAAAGGAGTGAGTCGGGTTGAAATGGCATTCCCATTGGAGTGACCTCTTGGATTAGCCAACATTTGTTCTTCCTTTCATTTTTCCCAAAGCACACTTCACCAAACAACTTTCAAGCCACAAAGATTTTACACTTTCTTTTACTCAAAATCACTTTCCCTTCAGTTTACTTCCTTCCCCCGTGGAAACGACCTTGGAATACCACCGAGTAATACACGATCCCTGAAAGTCTCCTTCTGATTGGGGATCACTTTTGTTCATATACATATCATATTTACACCATCCCATTTTTCCTTTCCTTTGCCCTTTCTTTTGACACTATCCCAAGGGAGAGTGACACTCTCCTTTGAACCATACACTTCATATTCTAAGGGATAGTATTTAGGGGTTAGGAAAACAAAAAGGTTTTCATCAATCATTTTTGGCGCCGTTGAAGGTGATTTCTGGACGACAGAGGTAAGTCCTGGGATCTTCATCATGGGCTGAGATACGTTGTTTGTGTATATATTTTTGTTTGTGTATAATTTTATTTTTAGATCTTTTGTTGCATGTGAGGGCGAGACGAGCAAAACCAATTGGTTAGACAACCCATGGACCCTACCATGAATATTGACCAAGACCTACCCGAGGATGCGGGTGATATTTTGATAGTGTTGATGCAATCCTAATATTCAAGGGGGTGGGGGATTGCAACAACCTAGAATGCCCAACCCAAGAGTGCATTTTTTTCCCACCGAGGAATGAGGGAAATAACATCCAAATTGATCCTCTGGGTAGGTCAATATGGGAGTTCCTTCAACCAACTCGTAGCATCACACCTTCCTGCATCCTCCTCCTAGTCCAAGCTCACCTCTTCATAGTTAAACCAGGGATGTTGCAACTACTTCTTGAATTTCACAGAATTGAGAATGAGAACCCTTATTCACATATAAGGGATTTTGAAGAAATAGTTACAACTTTTATCCCTAATTATAATGTGGAAGAGATAGCAATGATGAAATTGTTCCCTTTCTCCCTGTGTGATAAGGCAAAAACTTGGCTTCAGTCCTTGAGATCCTGGACCATAACATCTTGAGAACAAATGATCTATGTGTTTTTGAACAAATTTTTCCCGGTGCATAAAACCATCAACTTAAAGAAGCAAATTAAAATTTTTTCAGAGAATCCCAATGAACGATTTTACCAATGCTGGGAAAGGTACAAAGAGTTGCTACAGTCCATCCAACACCATGGCTTTAAACCATGGCAATTGGTGAAATTCTTCTATGAAGGAATTACACTAGGTTATCAACAGTTTATTCGACATGATGTACAACGGGGAATTTTTGAACAAAGGGCCTGATGACGCTCTAGACTATTTTGATTGGCCCGAAATGCACAATATGGCACCCCACTGACCCTACCGATGTACCAAGATCTTTGCCTCAAGAGAATGGCCAACAAAAAATGAGAGGGATTTACGATTTAAAGGACCAGGAAGACCTACTTTCATAAATTTCTAAATTGTCTAGGAAAGTAGAGAGTCTCAAGGTGAATAGGAGACAAGAGGTGTCCCGTGTGTCACGAACCGAGGAGGTTTGTTCTATTTATGAGAGTGTCGAGCATTCCATATCGGAGTGCCCGAGCATTCCGGCATTTAATGAAGCATACCATGAACCAGTCCATGCCTTCAATCAACCATGGCAATCTTTATCTCCAAATTTCAACACTTACGATCCAGGGTGGAGTAATCACCCCAATTTTAGTTGAAGGAATGAGAACCCCATCCCTCATGGTTCTAGTGCATATTCACCTCCCTTGCCTCCTAAGTAAGGTCCATACCACAACCAAGGTCATGGGCAAGCATCTAGCTCTCAATACCCAAGGCCCAATCAGAAAGGGTATCAGTCAAACCCACCACCACAAAATTTCTTTCAAAATCCACCTCTACAAAGCTTTAACCAACGGGGACCATCAAATCCATCCACCTACTGATGAGCACATAATATTGCACATTTCATGGCCTCATTACATTCATTATAACTCAACTTTTGTATTTAATTACTTAGTGTTAGCCTATTTTATGAATAATGTTGAATTCTCGATGTTGCATGTTTGATAGCTTAAATATTAGATTTTAGGACCTTGCAACTATGTTGGATGTGTGGTAATGACATGGACACAATACATGAATAATTGGAGGCTTAAAAGTGAAGAAATCAAGGAGGTATTGGTGTTTTGGAACAAAGGCACCAGCTGCCACATCATTGGGAAACATTGCCTTGGTTGTCCTCCATTTTTACCATGATCTACTTAGAATCTGGAAACGTTCAAAACATGAAAGTTGTAGATCTAGATGTCTTCTGTATCGTGTCAAAATTTTAGCTCAATCAAACGGTTAGATCAAGAGTTATGCCATTTCTACCAAAGGTGGTCCATTACAGAAAAAACAGTACCAGTACTCGGTACCGGTACCACGAATCTTCTGGCCGAAAAACAACTTGTAACTCAACTTTGAGGCTTGGGGGTCCCACTTACACTTCTCCCACTTGCCCCCCAACATTTCCTTACACAAGAGCAGACATCTCTTACACATTGGGAAGACTTTAAAGGCTTGGCATGATGGAGGATGAGACAGGAGGGGACTGCCATGTGGGTGGCAGGCTAAGCTCCTCCTAGCCTGTGTAACCCATCCAAATCACCTGCCATTGATGGGAGGTCTGATCTCACAGCTAGGGGACCCTCATGGACGAAAATTGAAGACACACACTCCATATATCTCAGCATTATTCAACATTGCAAAGGTTGGCTACCTAAGCTTAGGAGTAGATATAGAGAGAGAGTTCCAAGGTTGAAGATGATGAATAGTAAATTTTATTTTTGCATTTTCTTCTCCTATTTCACTTGCTATTGTTGTAGTAAGTTTTCATACTCTTGTAATCTTCATTTTATTACCTTAATGTCATTTACTTCAAGTCTATTTTAAGTTTAGTTGTGTAACTTAGATTTCACCATTTATGCTTTCAAGTTCTTCATTTCTTAGTTTAAAATGGGTATTGTTGATTTCTCTTCTTAGTTTAAGATTTCTTGCATTTAGTTAATTTTTAATCTCCATTTCATCCTTGTCTCTTTACATTATGAATGTCTTGCTTTTAATATGAGTAGTTAGGATTTAAGTTGGTTAATCCAAGGGAAGACCTCCTCTTGGGGATTCTATTTCAACTCTTCTTCATTCCTCCCTTTTGAGTCAAATGGTTCGGTTTGACGGGGTTGAGAGTGGAGGAGTTGGTGAGCCTTTGATATCCCATAGGCCTAGTCACGGGTTATGCTTAGATACTCACCAATCTCGTCCCTATCTTCCCCCGAATCAATCGTTCATTCATGCTCAATCGGAGGAAGGCTTTGAGTTGATTTGGTATTCCCATTGGAATGAATCCTTTGGATTAGCCAACACTTGTTTTCTTGCATTTTCATTTACAAACCAAACACAAAACTCAAATACAAGATTTTATACTTTCTTTTCACTTTTGCAAAATCACTTTCACAAAACTCCCATTCCTTCCCTGAGGAGACGACCTTGGAATACTTTCCAAGTAAAACACCGACAACAAAAGACTCCTTGCGAATGGGGAGCACTTTTGTTCACTTCATACATTTTGTTCACTTCATTTCCACCACCATTCCGTTGCCCTATCTCTTGCATGAATCCAAGTGAGAGTGACACTCACCCACACACATAAGCCATATACATATTTGAGGGTTTATGTTAAGAGGTAAGGAACAACAACCGTTACCAACCAATCACCTACCAACCCCTCATAAGAGGAACTTGGAGGATGTGCTCTATAACTTCATTCAAAGCCAGACCACTTTCAATAAAGACATTTTAGCCCAACTTACCAAGATCACCAATGCCATTGGGTTGTCCCAACAAGAGAAGGAAAAATTTTCCGCTCAACCCCAAGAGAATCCCAAAGGCCAACATATGATTGAGTTGGCCGAGCCCACTAAAGGGAGTTGTGAGCAACTCAAAGCGGTCACCACCCTTCAAAGTGGCAAACAAATTGAAAAGAATGTGGTGCCAAAGGTTTTACCCAAGGCTGCATTCCCAATAGAAGAGGAAAATGAGGGTGAGGTCAAAGAAAGTGAGGCCGAAGAAGGTGAGGTAAGTGAAAAGAGAGAAGGATAAGTGGTTTAAAAAGAAAATATGATTGATGACAACATGTTTATTCTTCCAATGCTTGCCCCTTTCTCGAGTCATTTGAAACCACCTATCAAGGTGGCTAATTATTCTGATATTTTAGAAATGTTTACGCAGGTGAAAATCAACATCCCACTCCTCAATGCCATCAAGAAAATACCATCATATGCCAAAAATTTGAAGGATCTATTCACGGTGAAGAGGAGATTGAATGTTCGGAAGAAAGCATTCTTAATCGAACAAGTGAGCTCAATATTGAGGACCAACTCCCCTCCAAAATTCAAAGACCTCGGCTGTCCACTAATTGACATTACCATAGGGAATTACTGCGTAGAGCAAGCGTTGCTTGACTTGGGGGCGAGCATCAATCTTCTTGCCTACTCGGTGTATCAACAACTTCAACTTGAGGAGTTGAAGCCCCACTTCAATTACGCTTCAATTGGCGGATCGTAGCATCCGCATACCAAGGGGAGTAGTGGAAGATGTTTTGGTTCAAATTGATAAATTTTATTTTTCTGTCGATTTTATTGTGCTAGATACACATCCTGTTGCTGACCTTAGTTCCCAGATCCCCATTATACTTGGACGTCCCTTCCTTGCTACATCTAATGTTGTGATAAATTGCAAGAATGGTCTAATGAAATTGGCATTTGGAAACATGATCAAGGAGCTTAATGTGTTCAATTTGGCATAGCAACTGGGGGATGACGAGGAGGTAAATGAGGTCAATAGAATTGACACCTTAGTCGAGGAGCATTTGGAGTTAGAGAGGATGTTGAATTTCAAGCAAAATGAACTTGTTGATCTTGAGGAGTTGGATGACCAGGAGGAGGTAGAAGAGTTGAAAGGGATAGGAGGTTGGATTCCCACCTTTGAGGAGTTACCCAAACAAGAAAAGAAAATTTTTTCGTCTGATGAGCAAAATCCAAACTTGGAGTTGAAGCCATTGCTCTCACATTTGAAATATGCCTACCTTGGCGAGGGAGAAATATTTTTGGTGGTCATTAGCTCTACCTTGAATGCGGAACAAGAAGAACGACTCTTAGAGGTATTGATGAAGCACAAAGGAGAAATTGCGTGGACTATTGCAGATATCAAGGGTATAAGCCCCATCATTTGCACTCATTGCATTTACCTTGAGGAGGATACCAAACCCTCTCAACAACTTTAAAGAAGATTAAATCCCAATATGAAGAAGGTAGTGAAGAATGAGGTATTAAAACTACTTGATGTGGGCATTATCTTTCCGATCGCCGATGGCAAGTGGGTAAGTCTCACACAAGTAGTACCAAAGAAATCCGGAGTCACAGTAGTGGAAAATGAGAAAAATGAACTCATACATACAAGAGTCATAACTGGATGGAGAGTTTGCATCGACTATTGGAAGCTTCATGCTTGCACAAGGAAAGATCATTTCCCGATGCCATTTCTTGATAAGGTTTTGGAAAGGGTAGCAGGGCACCTATTTTATAGCTTCCAAGATGGGTACTCTGGCTACAATCAAATCGAGATCGCATTGGAGGACCAAGAGAAGACTTTCACCTGCCCATATGGTTCCTTTGCCTATCGCCGTATATCGTGTGACACCCCAAAATCCGGGGGTCCTTTATCAATCGTTGACTATCCATCAACTCGCGAAAATACCCGTGGATGTGTAATGCTCCAAATACCACCCTGGGCGGCATTACATTCTAAAACCATTAATATCATGAGAGCACTAACATAATCCATCAATAAATAAAACTTCATAAGTCATTCATAATATTTACATCATTATCCCAAAAGAGGATGCCAAACCATGACATTTACATTCCAAAAGAATTAATCATGAACGGAATTACAAAAGACATGTAGACTTTATAATGTTTCAAGAGAATATTCTAGCCTACAACAAAAGAAATTGTATATCCTAAGCATCCACCTTGGGATTTGTGTCTCCCGCTATCGGAGCTTCCCAAGGTCTCGGCTTGTCAGTTCCGAGCTCCTCCTCTCGACACAAACCTGAAATATGTTATTTGTAGGAGGTGAGCACGAAGCTCTGTAGCAACATTCCTCCCAAACCCAAACAATGTTTATAAAAGCATATAAAATGGCCGGTCTCATTTCACAAATAGCATATATATAATCTTTGAATTAAAACAGAGACATTTTACAGATCTCAAGTTTAAAAAGCAATAGTAATAGAAATGAACAATAACAACTCAGACCAATAAACATCCATTTTCCACACATGATATAATATTGTCCTTCAAGGTATGAACATTCTTACAAGGAACCTCTCATCCTCAAGGTCTTGTTTCTTTGGCATGAGCATCCTTACAAGGAACCTCTCACCCTCACGGTTAAGTTTCTCAAGCATCCTTACAAGGAGCCTCATGAGAAGGAATGAGCATCCTTACAAGGAACCTCTTTCCCTCAAGGTTTGGTTTCTCAAGCACCCTTATGAGGAACCTCTTGAGAAGGAGTGAACATCCTTACAAGGAACCTCACACCCATATTCTTCCAAACAATCATACAAGGAATACAATACCCAATATAGTCTCAATTCATCAACCCTTCCACAAAATATCAAAATCTCCAATTCACAAGCAATTTCCAAAAAAGTTCAATTCTCACAAAGGATATTCCTAATAGAACAATTTGAATAAAAGGTACAAGAGATCATCATAAACATAAATTTGTTGTTCCATATGAAACACTAAAGTTTTGAGAGCAAGAATAAAGGAGACATCAAGAGAAAAATCTATTTCCCTTGAAATCTAAGGTTTCATTACAAGAAGAGAGATTTCATGGTTATCTAACCATAGCTTTATTTAAACATGATAATCTTTGCAAAAATAACAAGAAAAGAGGGTTTCATGGCATATATATATGTGTGCGTGTGTGTGAGAGTGAAAATATACATATATATGTAAGTCCTAGTCTCAATGGTCAAGAATGGAAGAAAAACCCCTACCTTGTGTTCTTGAAATCTAGGTTTTGATCTTGAATCAACCCTTCAATCTCTTGCTTTTCCCTTTTGATCTTGTGTTTCTCTCTTTCTCTCTTCCTCTCTAAAGTTTTCTAGGGATAAAATGGCTGACATGAAGGCTACAGAGGCAACATTAGGTATTTGTAGTGGAGGGAAGACCGGCTTGTTCGCTACTTAAAATGTCAGATTTTTACAGCGACTACCGATAGTTACTACCAGTAGATCGGGCACGCTGGGTAATCGACTACCGGTAGGTCGGATACACTTTGGACCATTCAAATACTGGTGGACTACCGGTAATTCGGGTACACTGGTTAGTCGACTACCGGTAGTTCGGCTACATTTTGCATTCAACTACCTGTTGACTACCGGTAGTTCGGGTATACTAGAGTGTCGACTATCGGTAGTTCGGGTAAACTTCTACCAGTAGTTATTACCAGTATGCAATGCCCAAATTTTCCTATATTTTATGTTTTTCATTTCCAATCCATTCCTACCCCTTCCAAAACCATCCCATACATGTCTAACAAGGATTTTCACCTAAATCTTGCTACCTACAAGTTCTATTGGACATGTTTTCAATTATTTACAATTCAAAACTAAATCTTAGCTAGCTCTTTACTATTTCAACCTTAACACTTACATTTTCATTTGGAAATCAATTAATCAACAATTACATGACTTTATGAATATAAATATGTGGTGGCTTACAATTCACCCCCTTAAAGAAAGTTTCGTCCTCGAAACTTACCATAAGTAGCGAACAAATACGAATACTTCTCCCTCATTTCCCGCTGGGGTTCCTAAGTAGCTTCATCCACCCCATGATGTTGCCACAAGACTTTTACGATCTGGATAGCTTTATTGCGAAGCACTTTCTCCTTGGTATCAAGAATTGTCACCGACTGTTCTTCTTATGTTGCTCCATCTTGAACTTCTATATCTTCCAAGTCCACGACCGACATTGTATTCGTTTGACATTTACGTAACATTGAAACATGGAACACGTCATGCACCCCTGACTACTGAGCTGGTAACCGCAACTGATATGCCGCCTTGCCCACAACTTTGATCACTTCAAATGGCCCGGTATATCTTGGCGCTAACTTTTCCTTCTTGCCGAAACGAAACACTCCCTTCTTCGGTGAAACTTTGAGAAACACGTAGTCTCCTACTTTGAATTCCAAGGGTCTTCATCTTTGATCCGCGTAGCTTTTCTGTCGACTTTGTGCCGTGTGTAGCCTCTGTCGGATGAGTTGAATTTTCTCAGTAGTTTTTCGAATGATTTTTGGCCCAAATAAGCTACTCTCGTCGACTTCCAACCAACACGTTGGGGATCTACACGGTCTTCCATACAATGCTTCATACGGTGCCATACCAATGCTTGTCTGATAGCTGTTGTTGTACGCAAATTCCACCAACTACAAATGATCGCTCCAACTTCCTTTGAAGTCCAACACGGAAGCATGTAACATGTCTTCCACAATCTGTATGACCCTCTCGTATTGGCCATCCATTTGGGGATGAAAAGCAATGCTAAAATGTAACTCTGTCCCCAGGGATTGTTGTAGACTTTGCCAAAATCGCGCCACAAATCGAGAATCACGATCCAACTCGATAGAAAGCGGAACTCCATACAATCGCACAATCTCACGGATGTAAAGCTTGCTCAAGGTTTCTAAGTTGTCTGTGGTCTTCATACTCAAGAAATGAGCAGACTTGGTGAGTCTATCCATGATAACCCATACAACATTATGTCCTCGCGACGTCCATGGTAAACTCGACACGAAGTCTGTGGTGATGTGATCCCATTTCCACTCTGGAATAGGTAAGGATTGCAATAATCCGTGATTGCTAAAAAACGTTGTTGTTCTTATGCTCCTAACATGAACCCTCAAATATGTATATGGATTATGTGTGTGGGTGAGTGTCACTCTCACTCGGATTCATGCAAGAGAAAGGGCAACAAAATGGTGGTATGAAATAGAATGAACAAAATGTGTGAACTGTGAAATGTGAACAAAAGTGCTCCTCAATCGCAAGGAGTCTTTTGCTTGTCATGTTTTACTTGGAAGAGTATTCCAAGGTCGCCTCCTCAGGGAAGGAAAGTTCAAGTGTGTGAAGGTGATTTTGCAAAAGGTAAAGAAAGTGTAAAATCTTTTGGTTTGTGTTTTGGTGATTGAAGTTTGGACTAAAATGAAATAAAATAAGTGTTGGCCAATCCAAAGGTTTACTCCAATGTGGATGCCAATTCAACTCAAAGCCTTCCTCCAATGATGCATAGGTGAACGATTGATTCGTGGGAAGCTCGGGACATGATGGTGAGGGTCCAAGCATAAACCGTGACTAGGCCTACGGAATATCCAGAACTCACAACCATGTCCACACTCAACCCAGTCAAACCGAACCACCGTACCCCAAGTGGAGGAAAAAAGAAGAGTTGAAATGGAATACTCAAGGGGAGGTCTCTCTTGGATTACCCAACTTAAAATCTAGCTACTCATGTGTAAAGGAAAGACAAGCATAATTTAAATGGACATAATGAGGAAATGAAGCAAGGAACTTGAACTAATACAAGAAAACTTAGACTAAGAAGAAAGAAATACAATACCCATTTCAAAACTAAAAATAAAGAAAAATTAACACAACAATGGTAGAAACAAGAACATGTAACTAAACTTGCAATATACTTGAAATGAATGAGATTAAAGTGCAAGAGTTAAGGATTACAAGAGTCTTACAATAAACTACAAGTGAAAAGATGGAAGAAAATGCAAAAACATAAATTTCTCACACTATGACACTATTCATCATCTTCTTCCTTGGGAGCTTTCTAAGCTTAGGTAGCCACCACCTTGAATGTGAGTGGAATGCTGCATATATGGTGAGAGAGACATGTATTTTCGTCCATGGAAGGTCCCCCTAGCCTGTGTGCAGGCCTCCCATCAATAGGAGGCTGAGTTGAGGGCTTGCAAGGCTAGGAGCAGCCTACCCAGCAACTCCTCTGGCAGCCCCTTCCTCTCCTATCCTCATTAATGCATTTGCCTCCAAAGTCCTCAACTAGGGTGTGGGAGGCATGTAAATATATAAGGGATGTCAGGGGACAAGTGGGAGAATCCATGGTAGGACCCCCAATTAAGTGGAGCATGAGTTACAGGCGTTCTGGGCATTCTGCTCAAAACCTTCTAGAAGGTTTTTGTAAACCTTTTGGAAGGTCGACTCCAGTAGGCAAAACCTTCTCGAAGGTCTTTCGGAAGGTGACAGCTCAGGACCACTTTTGGTAGAAATGTCATAACTTTTGATCCAATCATTGGATTGAGCTAAAATTTTGACACATTACAAAAGACGTTCAGATCTACAACTTTTATGTTTTACACGCTTTCAGATTCAAAGTAGATCATGGTCAAAGATGGAAAAAAAGATGTACTGTGTCAAAACCTTGGAAAACCAGTGGGCTAAACCTTCTGGAAGGTTTATGTCCCAACCTTCCGGAAGGTTTTCATCCAAATTGTAATTTTCTTGGTTTCTTCACCTTCCAAGCCTCCGAATACTCATTCAATATGTTCGTCTCTTCACCGCCCATGCATACTTAGTTGCAAAGCTCTAAAAGCCATCATTTACACTATAATTACCTGCAACATCAAAATTTCCACATCATTCAAAACTTCAACTAACTCTAAGTAATTAAATGCAAAGTTAAGTTAGAAAGCATGTAATGAGGCCATGAAATATGCAATATTTTGTGCTCATCAATCCTCCGGGTTTTTGATGCTTGATCTTCACTTGCTGGCACACCGCACATCGTGTTATAAACCCTGCCATATCCTTCTTCATTCCCTTCCACCAATATTGGCACTTCATGTCCCTATACATTTTTGTGCTACTGGGGTGGATAGCAAACTTAGAGCATTGACACTCTCTAAGTATCTCCTCCTTTAGGGATGAATCATCAGGTACACATAGCTTTTCCTTATATCTCAATTCTCCATTCTTCCAAGACCACCCTTCAATTGTTTTCCCATTTTCCAATTTAGCTCGAATTGACTCTAAGTCAAGATCCAAGCATTGTAACTCCATAATTCTAAGTTGAAGGGTAGGTTGGGCTACGAGGTTGAATAGGCATGGTCGAGCTCTATCTTCTCCAACCCATAAGTCATAATCTCCTAGGGCATCCCTCATCTTCCATTGACTTGCAAGAGCATTTAGTTCACCTCGAGACTTTCTGCTAAGTGCATCAGCGACTACATTAGCCTTCCCCGGATGGTAGTTGAGTGTGAAATCTTAATCTTCCAGATATTTCACCCACCGTCTCTGCTGAAGATTCAAGTCCTTCTATGTGAACACATACCTGAGGCTCTTGTGATCAGAGATCACTTGAAACTTTTTCCCATACAAGTAACACCTCCACAACTTGAGAGTAAAAACCACAACGGCAAGCTCTAAGTCATGGGTGGGATAATTCTGCTTGTGAACTTTCAGTTGCCTCGAGCCATAAGCAACTACCTTGCCTCCTTGCATTAACATGCATCCCAGGCCTCGTAGTGAAGCATCGGTATAAACATTGGATTCCTTCCACACTACTCGAAATAATAAGGACAGGAGTTGTTGTCAATTTCTCCTTCAAGGTGCGAAAAACTAGTTCACACGCTTGAGTCCATAAGAATTTCTCCCCCTTCTTTGTAAGGTGAGTCATCGACATCGCAAGCTTTGTGAACCCTTCTACAAACCTCCGGTAGTAGCCTGCTAAACCCAGGAAACTACGAACTTCTGTCACATTCATCGGTGGTTCCCATTTCATTACGACTTCAATCTTAGCAGGATCAACAGCTACACCCTGTTTTGACACAACATAGCCAAGAAATTTCACTTTCTTCATCCAAAACTCACACTTACTCATCTTCGCATATAACTTATGGTCTCTCAATGTCTGTAGTACAATAGAGAGATGGCGTCTATATTCCTCGTGAGCTCGTGAATAAATTAGTATGTTATCAATGAATACGATGACAAACTGATCCAGATACGGTCGAAATACCCTGTACATCAAATCCATGAAGGCTACGGGTGCATTAGTCAATCCGAACGACATCACCGTGTACTCGAAATGACCATATCGGGTACGGAAAACAGTCTTAGGAATATCCTCCTCCCATATCCGCATTTGATGGTACCCTGTGCGAGGTCAATCTTGGTGTAATACTTAGAACCCCTCCACTGATCGAACAAGTCATTAATCCTTGGCAATGGATATTTGTTCTTCACTATAACTTGATTCAACCTTCGTTAATCCGTGCACAACTGAAGACTCTCGTCATGTTTTTTCACAAAGATGATCGGGGCTCCCCAAGGTGAAGTGCTCAAATGGATAAACCCAATGGCCAATAGTTGATCTAACTGCTTCCTTAGCTCCTTTAAATCCAAAGGTGCCATCCAATAAGGAGAAATGGATATGGGTTCAGTTCCCGAATATATATCAATCTTGAACTCAATTTCTCTTTGTGGAGGTAACCCAGGTAATTCATCAGGGAAGACATCCAGAAAGTCCGACACTACCAATTTCACGCCGGGTGGGGATTTGTCTCGATCATCTCCCATTAAGCTGGCTAAGAAACTTAGCTGGCTCCCGGCCTTAGCTTTTAAGAATCTACTACCCGTAGTAAGAAATAGATGGGAAGAATTACGATCATTCTTGAAAGTAAAGACTACCCCTCCCGATAATTGGAATGAGATCCACTTGCGAAAATAATCCATCACCGCACAGAAAGCGGACAACAAATTCATCCCAAATATAACGTCATACCCCTTCATGTCTAACACAACCAAATCTATAATCAACTTTTGTTCTCCAATGTGAAGTATACATCCTCTACACACCCTAGTTGTATCCAACCGTTCTCCCGTCGGCATATCAATACTTAAAGCATGTTCAAGTTTTCCAAAATCCAAACCCAGATTAAGTGCATATCTCATGCGTATGAATGAATGTGTAGCACCGGGGTCAAATAAGATTCAGGCCCAAAAATTATAAAGAAGCACAATACCTTCCACTACGACATTGAAAACGTCTTCTTCTGGTTAAGTCAAGGCAAAAACCCTTCCTTGATTGGCGTCACCGGGGGCTTGAACTTGTAAAGGTCTCTGCTTACTGGCCTTTGCATAGGTGGCCCGTTTGTTGGTACTTCCCCTTCTGTCTGGTTAGTCCTCTGAGGTGGAAAAATCGAACAATGAATTCGATCGCCTGAACGGGGCGACGGTAGGGTAACGTCCTCTGTGCTCCACTGGTGCTAGGGCCCGACCTGATCGGTCCTCCTCTAGCTAAGCTCTGATATCGCTGGCTGTCCTCTATGTCTCTCTCCACCAGTGTAGCTCTATCAACAATATCCCTATACTCGTGAATCTTGAGAGCCACCAGCTTCTCCCTGATAGTCGGCCTCAAGCCTTGCTCAAAGCGCTTGGCCCTGTCGGCCTCAGTAGATATAAAATATGTAGCATAACCGGATAGCTCATCAAATCTCCTCTCGTACTCGGCCACAGTCATTTTGTCCTGTCGTAGAGTAAGAAAATTAGTCTTCATCCGGTCTCTGACTGATTCCAGAAAGTACTTGTCTTGGAAGATTTGGTCGAACTCCTCCCAAGTGAGAACATCCGCGTTCTTCCTTCCCTTCACTGATTCCCACCAGTGGTCTGCCTCCCCCTCCAATAGATAAATAGCCAAGCTGAGCCGAAGATCCTTAGCTACCCCTATACCATCACAAATCTTCTTAACCTGGCAGATCTTTTTATCCGCGTCCAAGGGGTTAGAGCTTCCTTGAAAAGTAGGTGGGTGTTGGCGTAGAAATTTCCAAAGGACTACCATCCTCCGATTCCCGTTCCCGTTGTCCGGTACTTGGGCTAATGGATGAGCCCCACCATTGTGGTTGTTGTTCCCATTCTGGTATTGTACCAGAGTGGTTAGCTCCCGTAAGCATTGGTATATGCCATTCATGGCATTGAGAGGTGGTGGCGGAGGAAGGGGTGCTTGGTCACCACGTCCTCGTCCATGGCCACGGCCACGTCCTCGTCCTCTATTCATCTTGCACATCAATTCACAATTTAGTTTCATTGATGTACAAGATATCCTAAATATTACTTTAATCTAAAGCATATGGTTCCTATAGAACCAGACCAAACAAATTCTTTCAACCTAGTCCTATTTCTCTAGTGTGAATTCATAACCTACAGCTCTCATGTAAGACCTAAAGCCTAGGCTCTGATACCAAAATCTGTAACGCACCAAATACCACCCTGAACGACATTACATTCTAAAACCATTTATATCATGAGAGCACTAACATAATCCATCAATAAATAAAACTTTATAAGTCATTCAAAACATTTACATCATTATCCCAAAAGAGGATGCCAAATCATGACATTTACATTCCAAAAGAATTAATCATGAACTTGCAACAAAATTATAAAAAACATCTAGACTTTATAATGTTTCAAGAGAATATTCTAGCCTACAACAAAACAAAGTGTATATCCTAAGCATCCACCTCGGGATTTGTGTCTCCCGCTATCGGAGCTTTTCAAGGTTCCGGCTCGTCAGTTCCGAGCTCCTCCTCTCGACACAAACTAGAAATATGTTGTTTATAGGGGGTGAGCACGAAGCTCTGTAGCAACATTCCTCCAAAACCCGAACAAGGTTTATAAAAGCATATAAAATGGCCGATCTCAATTCAAAAATAGCATATATATAATCTTTGAATTAAAACAGGGACATTTTCAATATCTCAAGTTTAAGTAGCAAAAGTAATAGGAATGAACAATAAAAACTCAGTCCAATAAACATCCATTTCTCACACATGATATAATATTGTCCTTCAAGGTATGAACATTCTTACAAAGAACCTCTCATCCTCAAGGTCTTATTTCTTTGGCATGAGCATCCTTACAAGGAACCTCTCACCCTCATGGTTAAGTTTCTCAAGCATCCTTATAAGGAACCTCATGAAAAGGAATGAACATCTTTACAAGGAACCTCTCACCCTCAAGGTTTAGTTTCACAAGCACCCTTACAAGGAACCTCTTAAGAAGGAGTGAGCATCCTTACAAAGAACTTGTCACCCATGTTCTTCCAAATAACCATACAAGGAATACAATACCCAACATACTCTCAATTCATCAACCCTTCCACAAAATATCAAAATCCTCAATTCACAAGCAATTTCCAAAAATTTTAAATTCTCACAAAGGATATTCCTAATAGAACAATTTGAATAAAAGGTACAAGAGATCATCATAAAAATAATTTTGTTGTTCCATATGAAACACTAAAGTTTTGAGAGCAAGAATAAAGGAGACATCGAGAGAAAAATCTATTTCCCGTGAAATATAGGGTTTTATGACCAGAAGAGAGATTTCATGGTTATCGAACCATAGCTTTGTTTAAAAATGGTAATCTTTGCAAAAATAACAGGAAAAGAGGGTTTCATGGCATATATATATGTGTGCGTGTGTGAGAGTGAAAATATACATATACATGTAAGTCCTAGTCTCAATGGTAAAGAATGGAAGAAAAATCCCTACCTTGTGTTCTTGAAATCTAGGTTTTGATCTTGAATCAACCTTTCAATCTCTTGTTTTTCTCTTTTGATCTTTTATTTCTCTCTTTCTCTCTAAAGTTTTTTAGGGTTATAATGGCTGAAATGAAGGCTAAGGAGGCAACATTGGGTATTTATAGTGGAGGGAAGACCGGCTTGTTCACGACTTAAAATGTCATATTTTTACAGCGACTACCGATATTTCAGATACACTTTGGACCATTCGAATAGCGGTGGACTACTAGTAATTCAGGTACACTGGATAGTTGACTACCGGTAGGTATTATCGGTAGTTCGGCTACATTTTACATTCAACTACCTGTTGACTACCGGTAGTTCGGGTAAACTTCTACCGGTAGGCACTGCCCAGAATTGCCTATATTTTATGTTTTTCATTTCCAATCCATTCCGAACCCTTCCAAAACCACCCCATACATGTCTAACAAGGCTTTTCACCTAAATCTTGCTACCTACAAGTTCTATTGGACATGTTTTCAATTATTTACAATTCAAAACTAAATCTTAGCTAGCTCTTTACTATTTCTACCTTAACACTTACATTTTCATTTGGAAATAAATTAATCAACAATTATACGACTATATGAACATAAATATGTGGGGGTTTACAGGATGTCACTTGACCCGATACCACGTCGATAAATTTTTTCGTAATCGGGTTTTTTGCCCACAATTGTGATATGTATTCCTTTAATCATTTAAACCCAACCAAGATCCTACGTGCTTCAAAATATCTCATTTATAGTCCATTCACTTCCTTTAACTAAAAGGTTACGTAGTCCAAAGGCATGGCAAAACAATTTTAAAATTTTAGATTTTTGGAAGAGCTACCAGTACGTGTTTATGGACCTACTGGTAGCTCGGGTCCACTGGACCATGAGCTACTGGTTGACTACCAGTAGTCAATCAAGTTTTAGATTTTTAGACTGGCTACCGGTAGGTGTATATCGACTACCGGTAGTTTGGGTATTTTGGAAAATCTCTTCCGGAAGCTGGAACCCTCTGGACCAATGACTAGGGGTAGCCTGTGACCTTCTAGTCCACGACTACCTGTTGACTACCGGTAGTTAAACCCATATTTTTGCCCATTTCATCAGTTTTTCATTTCCAATTCTTTTCAAACCTCTCTAAAACTAACTCAACCCTTACACAACATGTATTTGGGCTTTCAACATGGGTTATACACATAATACTTGATCCATACAAGTTTCATTACAATGTTTTGTATGAATTTACATGTTAAAAACTATGTTCCATAAATGTTTTACAAAACTCAAAACAAGGCCACATGCCGTCCCTCTTCACCCTTGGTGACCCGAATGTGCTCCTCCCACCGGGGTATACTCCGCACCTGAACTGTGTTCCTGTATAGGGTGAGCCACACTCAATAGATTATTTCATAATAAGGCTACTCCCAACTCAAATGCACATGAAATATTCATATACAACAAATTCACCATTCATACATTCCAGGCATAGATATTCTATCAATGTTGGAAATTTATAATGCAATGCAATGGAATGAGATGAGACTCACTCACAGTACCCAACTCGAGTCTTTCCCGACTCTTCGACACATACAATTGCAAATGTGCATTTGCCCGTCATCTATTATCCCTAGCCCTTCCCGGCACTCCAACACATGTAATTTTTCATGTGTATAATTCCGTCATTTATGTTATCCATTAAATGACATTACCAATCCGGGGTCTGGTATGGGGTGAGTATTTATGGACTTACACCAACGACACCCAACCGACACGTGATTTATGGACTTCCACCAACAGTCCCGCGTACACCGACACACTTTATGGACTAATACCAACGGAAGTGTGTATCCAAATTACTGGGCCTTTCACCTGAGGGATCTTCTAGTCCTTCTTGTTAACCCCGACCCTCAACACCATGCAAACCCTGCGACTCGGCCAAGTCATCGACCTTGCTTACTTGAGCCCACTTGTCATCCACCAAGTGTGGTGTTGACTATATCATGCACACACACCTACTCAATCGTGATGTTTCTGTGCATATACAAAGCAATATCTCATTGCAACCACAATAAGATGTTCAATATGCAATGTGTGCCATATGAATCATTTCAAACCTAATTCATATAATCCATGACAAATTATATCGCAAGCATATAATTTTCATAACTCACAATGTCAATAAACAAATATGCATTTCTCAACATTTTATCCAAAACTCAAGTCCAAGCATCTCATCTCATATTAAGCAACAACACACTTCCAAATCATGGTATAATGTAAATACATAACATACCCACAATTTCACATAATTCAAGAATTCACATTAGGCAATTTCTACATATCCATTTCAAGATAGAAGATATTCTACCTACTTTCAATACCCATTTGATCATAACTTTCAAAGTGGTGAATAAACCTAAGTAAGAGAATTCCCTACCTCTTGAAGCGTGAAATCACGTTGGAAAGCCCCAAGAACCCAAAACAAGCTTGAATCTCCTCTTCCCAAAAATCTGGTCCCTGGAATCTCGCCCAAAATCGACCTCCTTGGTATGGTTTTGTAGCCCACATCGAGGAGAACAACTTTCCTTCTTGGCTCAAGCGGATTCGACCGCTAGAATCCCGTAGATCTTAGAGGGAAGGTGGAGAAAATCTCTTTTTTTCCTCTCTTCTCTCTCCCTTTTTCTATCGGCTGAGAATGGATGAAAACAAGTGGGAAAAATTAAATTTTTCCCTATTTATATTTTTAGAATACTTGGCCCACAATTGGCCATACGTCTCTTTTAATTCGAGGTCCGTTTTCGTCCTGAAATGATTAAATTTCGCCTCGGTTCAAGTTTAAAATATCTTTATTTTAAATTACCCTTGATTATTTCCCCAAATTCATAATTTTATTAAAATTTTCGTATTAGGGTGTCCCAGGGTCCGGCCCCCTTGTAAAATACAAAAAACTTGACTATCTCGAAATTCAATGAAAATTGACATGATAATTAGATTTTGCGAGACAAATTCAACGGTGAGGTCCGTTTCGTCATCCGAGCTCTAGAAAAATTCAGGTTTTCAACCCAAACTATGGTAACAATTTATCGTTTTGTCCTTTATTCATAAAAGTTTAATTTTACCCGGGTTTTATATTCTTCCCCCCTTAAAAGAATTTCAACCTCGAAATTCATATACAAATGCACCCTTAAACACATGCATATGCAACTAGTAATCTTTTACTTAAAATTGTGAACATGTACTGTAAACTCCCATATTTCTGTTGTTATATAGAAACGTACTTATGCTATGGAACTGTTAATATATATATTGATGTATGTA
>CM042184.1:33331618-33378068 GCA_023539305.1 Ilex asprella | reverse complement strand
TCTTTCCAAGAAATTTTCTAGACAAAATATACGATTGATTCAAATGGTGGAGAAATCACTCTTTAGTTCAAGGATCGAGACATGTGGTCAATTATTCCGAATATTATATTTTTGCTTGATAACTCAATTAACTCCCGTGTCAACAACAAGTTAATCGGAAGATAAAGATGGATTGTGAGAATTAAAATTATGGTTCTAAAATCTTATAGAAATTTACAAGAATTGCTTGTACCGAGAGTTATCGCATCCACAAACAAGCAAGTGTTCCCACGTGACATCCAACCATGATTTTAATGTTCCATCCTTTTAAATGAAGCTTGATAATGGAGATGATTAAAGGGTAGTCATGAAGATCTAGCCGGGGTACTTGCCTTGAACCGAGGAGTCTTTCCATACAAGAGTCATCCGTGTCATAGAAAGACCTTCGATTATACAAAGTACCTTAGCTTTGCTAGATGCAATCAATCATCCAATAAGCAAGGGGATATAAACATTCAGCATTAGAACAAAGCATCATATAATATCCGGATAATCACTACATGTCCTTCACCTCTTACTAAAGAGTGAATGAGAAACTACTCACTCTTCATAGCTTTGGTAAAGCTAAAAAGGTGAGGGATGCTCATCCCTCAAAGTAGAGGACTTCGCAAAGGAAAAGTATGATAAACATTGAGCTAATCTTCAACAAAGAATGAGTGAATCACGTTCCACCCTTCACAACTTTGGTAAAGCTTTGGAAAAGTGGAAGAGTTTCACTCTTCTAAGCAAGAAGGGAGCTCAAATAATGAAAGTGCAAGACATAATTAAAAGCGTGTATGTAAAAGCATAAATGTAAAGACTAGAAGTAAATAGAGACATAAATGCAAAGACTAAATGTAAATCAAGAACATAAACGTAAAGACTAAATGTAAATAAAGGAATTAAAACACTTTAGCAAATGTAAATGTAAGCATTAATGGAAAGAAAAAGAATGGAGATTTAACTTTCCCACTCTCTAGCAAAGAAATAATACTAAGAAAAATAGAAAAACTACAAATGAGAAATTTTGGCTACCAATTGTTTTGTGCCAAGTCCCCCTTCTCCCTCCCCAAACTAAGGGTATATATAGGCAAGGAGAAGGCAGGGGAGGGGTAAAAGAATAGAGCTGGGAGTCAAAGTCAAAGTGAAAAGCCAACCACTCTGCAGGCAGTCTGTCCACACCGTTCGAACGGTTTGGGCGTTCAAATGATTTTTCTGTCTTTGCTCTACATCGTTCAACGACAGATGTTGTCACTGTCTGCCATTCAGGTCAGAAGACACGTGATTTTCTTGTGCAAATCTTTCTCCAGGTCTTTTGTGAAAATCTTCCTCCAGGTCCCTTGTACAAAGCTCCCTCAAAGTCCAAGCAAAGTCTGACTGCTCTGTCTCTCCAATAATTCCAGGCAGCGTTCGAACGGTTTGGGCGTTCGAACGTGGCACTCAAGTGCCTGAGCCTTCTGACTGGAAGTCTGCAAGTCTGCACCACGCCATGTCTTCAGTCAGTCTGATCTTGTCCTTGCTCCAGTGGTCATTCAAACGGTGGTTACAAACGTTCGAACGGTTTCTCTGTTCCTCAAGAATTTGGTTCTTGGCTGCTTCGTGGTCTGTAACAGCTGGCTTGGTTTCTTACCACCGTTTGAACGGTTATGACGTTCGAATGTTGGTTCTTTCTTCAAGGCTTTTGCAATTTGTTCCCTAATGAGCTATTTTTGCCTTCAATGGCTCTTTTTGATGACCTTGAATCCTTGTTCATTTTATGACTTGAAATCTCATCAATTAAACTCCATCAAAGTACAATTAGTCTGAAAAGGGGTATAGGAATATGCTATATTTGAGTATTAATCACACCCCAACCTAGATATTGCTAGTCCCTAGTAATACAACAATTAAAATGTAAATCTATTTTTAACACCTTTTTCGTAGGTTATCCGATTGCATTTAGCTTATGCAAGAAGTCGTTAAACCTCTAGGTTTACCTTAGAGGACGAGTGTTGTCTCGTGAGGGTTTTCAGTGAAGCTACCCACAAACTTCAGTCGAACAAATGTAACTGTGAGATTGCTGATTAAAGTATATTATCATCATGGTCATTGAGACACCCATCCCTTAATTTTGACTTTAAGATCCGTATGCTCTTCACCATTGGTACTATCTCTATGCAAAAATCAGCTTTTGACACATTAGCA
The DNA here is from genome assembly GCA_023539305.1 of Ilex asprella. NCBI lineage: Eukaryota > Viridiplantae > Streptophyta > Magnoliopsida > Aquifoliales > Aquifoliaceae > Ilex > Ilex asprella. The sequence continues at coordinate 33,375,866 of CM042184.1, read as the reverse complement.
TTTGAAATTTCCTTTGTAGTAGGATGATCATTCTAGAAATAAGAATTTGTGCATAACAAACATTCCACTTTAATCACCCTTCATGGATAGTTTTGACTTCCCAAATCTCTCATAGGGGTGCTCTCAACAAAAGATTCACTCTGACTATGGTGACTTGTTTCTCACTGAGCATGAAATCAGAAGATGGCCAATCAGAAATTGCATGCATAATTTAGTAAAGGAGTGAAGACTTTATAGCAAATAGACTCGTCATGTTCTTGGCATAACCTCTTGGAAGAATATTGATACAAATAATGAAATGCTATATAACATACCCCAACTTTGTGACTAACAACGTGCATATGCATCAGACTTGAGATCAATTAGGGCTTTTATAGGTTGTAATGTGGCTAGAGGTCAGTGGCTAACGAAATGACGTAAAATGCTATCTCTTTTATGCACTTTAGCGCACCTCTGATTGGCTTTTTGACATTTCTTTTGGGAATGGGATTTCTTTCTTTCATTTTCCCAATTCTTCACTTTCTTGGCAATTCCCTGTTTCTCTACCTCTTTTCCCTTTTTTTTTTCCGGTTGTTTTCACCACCTTTCTTTTCGTGGAACCGTAGCCTCCAGTATCTTTTCTAGTTTCCTTGCTTTTCTTGTATCCTTCAGACTTACACGAGGGTGTAAGAAAATTGGATAGCAAGGTAGGTCAAATATATTTCCTTGTGGCTTGGTCATCATATGGGATTTTTGGAAAAGAATTTATATTTTGAAGGCTCAATCATAGCTGACTAGGGTCGTACTTTTGTGAAAGGATTGGCTGAGGCTCAAAATTGATCCAAAGATGGCCTAAGATCCTTTCTCAAGTATGTGCATATGCATGTGTTGTCTTACTTGTATTTATTGCAGGATATGTCAATAGATTACATTAGTTGTATCAATCAAAACAAAAAATAATGAGATTATTGAAAGATAGGCAATGAAAGAAAACCTTTCTTGAGTAGATGTTGGTGTTCTCTCTGAAGCATCGCAAGGTTCAAAACTAACCATGGTATCCTTTGTAATCTCCACTGATCATGTCAGGTTTTACTGGGAATGTCGGTTATCTACCGATTCCATTTTCGAGTTTGATCATCGTGTACTTTGAGAACAACAAATACTCATGTTCATTTGATAATGTAAGCATAGAAATAATATTAGTTAAAAGAGTTGTGACCTGAGGTCAAGATTGCCAACATGTGTGTCAAACGGATCATGCGATTAGTTACTTTAACAAGCAATCCCAAAATCCAACTGCTCTAAAATGCCAATTTTACTAAAGTGCCAATTTTACAAATGCTTTAAACAAAAAAATGATAAAATGAATCATTCCATTCATATAATATGATCATTCGGTACATCAATCATTGATGATCCAATTTATCCAAAAGAAGCAACAGAAAAACAACATAGGACTTGAAACTATCTAAGAAAACACACAAACAAACTTAAACAAAAGAAAGGTAAACAAACAAACACAACAATACATGAATCTCCTCTCAATCTCTCCTAGCTCCACCCCTAAGATAGCTAAGAATCTCCTCTTGTTGTTTGAAGATCTCAACTTGGTGTCATAGAATCGCAGCTTGATTGGTCTCAATTCTAATCATCATCTCCCTAAGGGACCTTCGAGTGCTGGAGCTAGGCCTTGCTTGATCAGGCTGCATTCTCTCCTTATCCATCTCTCTCTCAATCTCTCTCTCCTCCTCACGGTCAAGTTCTTCTTGTACTTCATCCCCTCCTTGAGCTGGTGGCATTTCTTGCCTTCTTGCTAAGGGGTCACTATGCCCACGACTTCTCTTGAACGAGCCCTTGTTAAGTTGCCCCATTGACAACTGTATCTCCATCTCGGGCCTCTCCCATACTCTATTCTCCAGATAAATCTCCCTCACCAAAGTGCCAAAAGGTAATGCATTTTTCTTCACGTTGCATCCTTTCTTGATTTCATTTAGGATGAGGGAGAGAAAGTCGATGCTATGTCCTTTTCCAATAGCATAGAGGAGGCGAGCCATTTTTGGCAAAATTTGATCTTTCTTTTTAGAGGTTCTAGGTTAGAGACTGCAATCAAATTGAGCATTCTATACTTGTCAGTCAATTCTCCTTGTTTCAAAAAATTTCTCCTAGCCCATGAGAAATCCACATCCCAGGTCAGCTCCTTGCCTACCCTATCTAACTCAATGTTTTTCTTTGGAGGGTATTTGGGGTTTACCACTCGAGGAATTTCTGGTCTTATCTCCTTGAGATACTCCTCGTCCACCTTGATGTGGTTTCCCCGTACATAGGTCTGTATGGTGCCATTGATGATTTCGGCGTTGGAGTAGAACTCCTGCACCATGTCAACAACGGCCCTCCCTCAATTCCTCAAATGCCAAATCCAATCTCTTCTCTCCATCCCCTCCAACAGACCTAACTCAGCAAAATCAGAGACTACAATGTCTCTCTCACACACCATAGCTTGCTTTCTAAAAAATTGCTCATACTTTTCAGCTTTTAGAGCAGTTGGAAATCTGGTACGATCATACCTCTTTCTCTTCTCTCTGCCTTGCTCTTCTTGGATAACCTTCTCAACCCAGTCGGGTTCTTGGTTCACTGGTGGAGCACGCCTAATAGGAATCTTAATCCAAGGCACAGCGTTCGAAAGTTGGGGAGCTTAAGGGAGGCCTGAAAAGCTTCTGAAACTTAGGGTCGTTGGTGTGGGATTTATGATTTTGGTGTGGGGAAGTGTTATAGAGGATCAATTTTAGGTTTTCTTGGGGTCTGAAGGTGGATTGAGGTTTTTGGGGTGAAGGGTGGCTCTAGGGTTTTGAGAGTTTTAGAGAGATTTGAGACTTTCTGAAATGAAAAAGACGATCAGGTTTTTATAGTTCGCGTCACACCGTTCGAACGATGTAAACGTTCGAACGTGAGATGAAGAATTTAAACTGTCGTTCGAGCGTGAGATAAAGAATTTAAATTGTCGTTCGAACGGTTAATGAACATTCGAACGGTGCTAGCTCTCAGTACTTTGTGTTTTCAACAGTGTTTTCAGCATAGAGTTCATCAGATGCAAAGTACTGCGAGCAAGAACCGTTCGAACGTAACTAACATTTGAACGGTGAATCAAAAAATAAAATGTGTTGCTCCTAGTACTTTGTGTTTTCAACAATGTTTCCATCAGAAAAGCTATCAGAGGCAAAGTACTGCGAGTAACAATCGTTCGAACGTAACTAACGTTCGAACGGTGGATCAAAAATAAAATTTTTCTCTGTTACACTATACACAATCAGAGAAAGCTAAACACACAAATAAAAATTCATGGCGTCTCAGGATAAATCCCCACCCACGCTTGAGGTTGGAATTTTGGGACATTCCTTACTCGGCCCATATTTTCATTGCAGTAATTAAAAAGCAGAAAAATATGTACAAAAATTTCACACTATTTACCAAAATTCGGAGCATTGGCTTTCATCCTCAAAACATAATTTTTCCACAGCTTATCAAGACGCAATCTTAATCCGAGTCATCTTTTGTGTTGCTTGAACTACCAGTGACTCTTCCAATCTTTTGTCGCACAAACCGGTTAAGCATAACACTGGAATAGGATGGCGTGTCAGGATAATCCTTACTCTGCCCATTCACTATCCAGTCTAATTGATCGAGTGCGCGACTAGAAATCGATTCAGAACACTGATTGTATCTTTTATCATGAAATACCCGACCACACTGTTTATAGGCACCAAGTCTCTTGGCGCATCGGAGTTTAGCAAAAGTGCTTCTGCCACAGAGGGGTTTTGCTTGCTGCTCTTGGATCTCATTTTCCTTACCAATCTTGCTTTTCTCCTGATCACATTATGCACATCTAATGGAAAATTGCGTAGAGCTCCTAGACTAAACCAAAAAAGTTTAACAACCATGATTCCTAGACTCACTATCTGGTTCTTTAACGTCTTCCAGTCACAAAGACAATTTAAACTGACCCTCTGATATAGCAAGGCAACAACAAAAAAAATATTTATGGTATGGGTACAAACCAAAACAAAATACAGACAAAATATGAACTACAAGTTCTCAAACCCCCCAACCTGAACTGAACATTGTCCTCAATGTTTTGAATTTACCAGTATGGATCTTGAAAATGAGGTTGAACTGCAGTGACCCGTGCTTCTTCAGATACCTACAAATCCAAATGCAACCATTAATCCTTTCGGTTCAGATCTTGGCCTCTGTTAGGCCTGTAAGGTTTGTATGTGATTGTAAAAAGTAGCAATATACCCATACACAATTAGAGTAAAACAATGTACAACATCAGAATAGGGATCTGCTCTTCTGGGTACATGAACATGATTTCACTTGGTTATGGTCGGTTTCACAGACAAAGGGGGAAGAGAATTAAGAAGGAGAAGAAAGAACGAAGTGAGACGGAAAGTAAGGAAGAATAGGAGGAATAAAAAGAAGAGGGAAAGAAAGAAAAAGACGGTGGTGGGGGGCTCAATGGAGACAGATGGAAAAGGTAGAAAAAAAATGGTGGGGTTCTCATGAAGGTGTCTCATCGGGTCGGGTTTTTACCTGATCCAATCCTTTTGAGTGTCGGAAGATGTGATTTTTTGAGGGATATTCGGGGTCCATTAAATTAATGGTTTCCACATTTTTAACAAAGTCCTCCAAAAATGGTTTCAACTTCTGACCATAAACAGTAAAGATATTACCGTTTGATGGATTTTTCACTTCTATTGCTCCATGATCAAACACCTTTTTGACAATGTAAGGTCCAGTCCATCTTGATTTTAACTTACCAGGGAAGAGGCGTAGTCTCGAATTAAACAACAGGACCTTCTGGGAAGGTTTAAAAGATTTCCGTACAATGTTCTTGTCATTGAAAACTTTTATCCTGTTCTTTGCAATTTTAGCATTTTCATAAGCTTCATTTCTCAATTCTTCCAATTCATTTATCTGAAGTTTTCTTGGAAGTCTAGCCTTGTTCAGGTCAAAATTCTTTGCTTTAATGGCCCAATATGCCCTATGTTCCAATTCCACAAGTAGGTGATACGATTTTCTATAGACTAATCGATAGGGAGACATGCCTAGAATTGTTTTAAAAGTAGTACGATATGCCCAAAGTGCATCAGTCAGTCTTGACGACCAATCTTTGCGATCTGGGTTCACTATTTTTTCTAAAATTAATTTGATCTCCCAATTAGCTAATTCTGTCTGTCCACTAGTCTGTGGGTGATAAGGGGTTGCAACTTTGTGAAAAATCAGATATTTTTTTATCAACTTCCAGAAGGGACGATTGTAAAAATGAGAACCTCCATCACTTATGATTGCTTTAGGAATTCTAAATTGGGACAAAATATTTTCTTTTAAAAATCTTATCATCGTTTGGTGATCATTATTTCGGCATGGAATTGCCTCAACCCATTTGGATACATAGTCTACTGCCACTAAAATGTATAGATAGCCGAAGGAAGATGGGAATGGTCCCATAAAATCGATGCCCCAATAGTCAAAAATTCCAATCACCAGAATTGGGTTTAAGGGCATTATGTTTCTTTTTGAAATATTTCCTAATCTTTGGCATCTATCACATGTTAAACAAAATGCATCGACATCTTTGAAAAGTGTGGGCCAATAAAATCCACACTATAATATTTTTGCGGCAGTTTTTCTTGTTAAAAAGTAGCCACCAATGCTTTAGAATGACAAAATGATATTACCTATTTGCTTTCCTGAGCTGGGATGCAACTTCTTATGATCTGATCCTTACAGTATTTGAATATATAGGGATCTTTCCAAAAGAAGTTACGAACCTCCCTCATAAATTTCTTTTTGTCCATGGGAGTGAATGACGGAGGGAATATTCCGGTAGCTAGGAAGTTAGCAATGTCTGCATACCATGGGGTTTCATCAATTATGAACAGTTGTTCATCCAAAAATTTCTTATTGATTGGTAGTCCATCCTTATGGAATTCATAAGTTAATCTGGACAGATGGTCTGTCACCATATTTTCGACCCCTTTCTTATCTTTAATGATAAGATCAAACTCTTGAAGTAAGAGTATCCATCTTAAGAGCATTAGTTTGACATATTTCTTTGTGAGCAAGAATTTTAGGGCTGCATGGTCAGTGAAAACAGTAATAGAAGACCCAACTAGATAAGAACGAAACTTTTTCAAAGCAAAAACTACAACAAGTAATTCTTTTTCAGTTGTTGAATAATTCATTTGAGCATCATTCAAAGTTTTACTTGCATAGTAAATTACATGGGATTTCTTATCTTTTCTTTGTCCCAATACAACACCTACAACATAATCACTTGCATCACACATTAGTTCAAAGGGTAGAGACCAATCAAGGGGTTGCATTATTGGGGCAAAAATTAAAATGCCCTTTAATTTCTCAAAAGCTTCCTGGCAAGCTTCATTCCAGTCAAAGGTTACATCCTGGCTTAGGAGATGACACATGGATTTGGCTATCGTACTGAAGTCTTTTATGAATCTCCGGTAAAAACATGCATGTCCTAGAAATGATTGGACATCCTTTACAGTCTTGAGTGCTGAGAAATTTCCAATTAGATTAATTTTTGCCTTGTCAACTTTCATGCCCTTAGATGACACAATGTGACCCAAGGCAATGTCTTGTGTTATCATGAAATGATATTTTTCCCAATTAAGCACTAGATTGGCTTCTTCACACCTTACTAAGACTTTTTTTCAGTTTGCTAGACATAGATCAAATGAGTCACCATAGACAGATAAATCGTCCATAAATATTTCTAAAAAATTTTCAACCATGTCACTAAACAAACTTAGCATGCACCTTTGAAATGTTGTAGGAGCGTTACAAAGTCCAAAAGACATTCTTTTAAATGCAAAGGTTCCAAAGGGACATGTGAATGTGGTTTTCTCCTGATCATCTAAGGCAATCTCAATTTGATTATACCCGAAATACCCATCCAAGAAACAGTAAAATTCATGGCCTACAATTCTTTCTAGAACTTGGTCAAGGAATGGGAGAGGGAAATGGTCTTTCCTAGTTACTAAATTCAGTTTTCAATAATCAATGCACATTCGCCATCCTGTGATGATTCGAGTTGTCTAGTTCATTGGCATCATTTTTGACCACTGTGAACCCAACCTTTTTGTGCACAACTTGGGTTGGACTTACCCATTTGCTATCGGAGATGGAAAAAATTATTCCTGCATCTAGGTGTTTGAGTATCTTTGTTCTCACAACTTTCTTCATGTGAGGATTCAGTCTTCTCTGCATTTGACGGGAGGGTTTTGAGTCCTCTTTAAGATATATTACATGATTGCAGACAAACGGACTTATACCTTTAAAGTCAGAGATGGTCCACCCAATGGTGCTTTTATGCCTTTTAAGAACTTCAATCAGTTTAGACTCTTGCAAGTCTATGAGCTTAAATGAGATTACCATTGGGTATGACATGTTTTCTCCTAGAAATGCTTACTTGAAGTCGGATGAGAGAGGTTTCAATTCAGGCTTAGGTGGCATGTCACTTAATGAGATTGGCTTTGTGCTATTTGGTGAAAGTTCCTCGAATTTGGCCACCCATGTCTCAACAGTATGAGTAGGGCAACTTTGTGGATTTGACTCAGCTGAGTCAGACTCAATCAGAGGTGAGTCGGTCAAAATTTTATAGAACGTGTTACTTAGATATTCTTGTATCAAAGATTCAATGGAGTTTACTTCTCCTTCGTCCTAATCCTCTCCTTGGTGTTTAGCAATATTGAAAATATTTAGTTCAAGAGTCAGATTCCCAAAGGTTAATTTTATGACTCCATTCCTGCAATTGATTAGTGTATTAGAAGTTGCTAGGAAGGGTCAACTAAGGATGACAGAAATTTGATTCTCTGAATGTAATGCTGGTTGAGTATCTAAAACAATGAAGTCAACTGGGAAGATAAAATTATCCACGTGGACAAGTACATCTTCCACAATGCCCTTAGGGATTTTAACAGATCAATCCGCTAACTGGAGTGTGATACTAGTGGGTTTGAGTTCACCCAGACCCAACTGTTGGTAGACGGAATAAGGCAGCAGATTTACACTAGCCCCAAGGTCTAACAGTGCTTGTTCTATTTTGAAATCTCCAATGACACATGAGACAGTTGGACATCCAGGGTCCTTGTATTTTGGAGCGATTTTGCATTGTAGCAAGGCACTGGCTTGTTCAGTTAGGAAGGCTCTTTTCTGGATATTCTGGCTTCTCTTGACTGTGCACAAGTCTTTTAGAAACTTGGCATAAGATGGTACTTGTTGGATTGCATCCAGGAGTGGAATGTTGATTTTTACTTGCTTGAAAAGCTTGTAAATTTCAGCCTGATGGTTCACCTCTTGGGTAGCCTTGAGTCTATGTGGAAAAGGAGCGAAAATAGGATGTGAAGGTTCCTCTTCCTTAGAAGGTTCTGATTCTTGCTCTATCACAGGCTCAGGTTCCTTTCCACCCACAAGTTCAGGCTCAACTGTTGAGTTGAATCGGATTGACTCAGGTTTTGACCTTGGAAATAGCATGTCCATGACAGTTTTGTCAATCACCTTGCCACTTCTCAGTGTAGTGACAACTTGAGCTTGATCTTGTGGAGGTTTTGGTTGAGCAGGAAATTTTCCCTTTTCTTGTGTGCTCATGGATTGGGTTAGCCTTTGAATGTGGCTTTTAAGATCTTCAAAGGATTGAGTGGTTTGTGCTTTGAAATAAGTGAAAGACTGGGTGGACTGGGCATTGAAGTTCATTTGGGTTTGCATGAACTGGTTCAGTGTATCCTCGAGGTTCTTCTTGTGTGGTGGTTGGTATAGTTGATATGTAGGAGGTCCTTGAGGTGGTGGTTGTGCGTTTTGTGGTTGGTTCATGGGAATTGTTTTTGTGTTCCTCCAATTGAAGTTTGGGTGATTTTGTCACCCTGGATTATATGTTTCAGAGTACGGGTTGGAGTAAGGCTTGTTGAAATTAGAGATTGCATTTGTTTATTCTAACAAGACTTCTTTGAATGCAGGTATGGTAGGACATTCCCCAGTAGGATGTCCTGTCAATGCACAAATCCCACACACTTGTTCTGTGGGCGGCCCTAATTCAACTTGATGAATTTTTTTCATCTTTAAAGCTTCTAGCTTTCGAGATAAAGTGGACATTTTTGCTCTCAGGTCATCATCTTCTCTTAAAAAAAAATTTCCCCCTTGGGAAGTGGATTGTCTAGACTCGACAGTGGTAGGAGCAGTTGAGTCCCACATCTAAGAACTATCAGATATGGTGTCAAAGAAATTAAATGCCTCCTCTAGAATTTTACCCATAAACTCTCCTTGCGCCATCATTTCAACAAACTGACGTAGTCTAGTTGGCAAGGAGTCATAGAAAAACCCTACCAAAGTCTAATTTTCAAAAGAGTGGTGGGGGCAGTCTTGGAGTAGATATTTGAATCTCTCCCAACTTTGATAAAAAGTTTCTCCTTCTTTTACCGAAAAATTCATGATTTTTCTTTTGAGTGTATTAGTCCGGTGTAAGGGAAAAAACTTTCTAAAAAATTCATTCTGGAAAGTCTGCCAATTGAGCATGGAAAAAGCTTTTAAAGAATTTAGCCATTGTTTAGCTTTATCCCTTACAGAGAAAGGAAAAAGTTTCATTTTGGCTAGTTCACAATTATCTTGAAATGTTCCACACACTTCTTCGAAATCCTTCATATATAGGTATGGATTTTCTATTTCCAACCCATGAAAAACACGTAATAGCTGTGCTGTCCCCAACTTTATAGTAAAGGGGGGAGCATCTGGAGGGAATACAAAACACGAGGGTACACTGTTTCTTGTGGGATTCAAGTAATTTCGCAAAGTTCGAACATTAGGTACTTCTTCATCCCTTGGAGGAACGTCTCCGTTCTTACAAGAGTCTGCTACTGATCTAGGTGAATTTGGTTCAAATTGGTTCACAGATCCAGAAGATTCTGCCGGCAAATTTTTATAGCGAGGAGCGTTCTCAGACATAAAATAAATGAAAACAAGAACAAATTATTTACAGTAAATAGAAGAATATATACAAAAAAAAGGTCTTTTTATCTTTTACCTGTAAAACACTTTTACAAGGTTCCCCTGGCAACGACGCCAAAAACTTGACTTGATCCGAAATGTGTACACCTAAGTGCAGACGATCAAGTTGTAGTAATAATCCAGTTTGAGTCCGGAGTCGAATCCACAGGGAACTAGTAGTTTTGGTGTTTCAAAGTAATCAGTGAAGGAGACCAATTGATTGTAACCTTTGAGATTTTAGGATTGTGAGATGTGGGTGAGTTCCTTGAACAGAATATTAAATTCTTTCCAAGAAATTTTCTAGACAAAATATACGATTGATTCAAATGGCAGAGAAGTCACTCTTTAGTTCGAGGATCGAGACATGTGGTCAATTGTCTTTTCATGCAAGAGTCATCCGTGTCATAGAAAGACCTTCGATTATACAAAGTACCTTAGCTTTGTTAGATACAATCAATCATCCAATAAGCAAGGGGATATAAACATTAAGCATTAGAACAAAACATCATATAATATCCAGATAAATAATACATGTCCTTCACCTCTTACTAAAGAGTGAATGAGAAACTACTCACTCTTCATAGCTTTGGTAAAGCTAGAAAAGTGAGTGATGCTCATCCCTCTAAGTAGAGGACTTCGCAAAGGAAAAGTATAATTAACAAGGAGCTAATCTTCAACGAAGAATTAGTTAATCACGTTCCACCCTTCACATCTTTGGTAAAGCTTTGAAAAAGTAGAAGAGTTTCACTCTTCTAAGAAGAAAGGGAGCTCAAATAATGAAAGTGCAAGACATAATTAAACGCGTGTATGTAAAAGCATAACCGTAAAGACTAGAAGTAAATAGAGACATAAATGTAAAGACTAAATGTAAATAAAAGAATTACAACTCTTAAGCAAATGTAAATGTAAGCATTAACGGAAAGAAAAGGAATGGGGATTTAACTTCCCCACTCTCTAGCAAAGAAATAATACTAAGACAAAATAGAAGAACTACAAATGAGAAATTTTGGCTACCAAGTGTTTTGTGCCAAGTCCCCCTTCTCCCTCCCCAAACTAAGGGTATATATAGGCAAGGGGAAGGCAGGGGAGGGGGTAAAAGAATAGAGTTGGGAATCAAATTCAAAGTGAAAAGCCAACCACTCTGCAGGCAGTTTGTCCACACCGTTCGAACAGTTTGGGCGTTCGAACGAATTTTCTGTCTTTGCTCTACACCGTTCAACGACAATGCTGTCACTGTCTGCCATTCAGGTCAGAAGACACGTGGTTTTCTTGTGCAAATCTTTCTCCAAGTCTTTTGTGAAAATCTTCCTCCAGGTCTTTTGTACAAAGCTCCCTCAAAGTCTAAGCAAAGTTTGACTGCTCTGTCTCTCCAATAATTCCAGGGAGCGTTTGAACGGTTTGGGCATTCGAACGTCGCACTTAAGTGCCTGGGCCTTCTGACTGCAAGTCTGCAACACGCCATGTCCTCAGTCAGTCTGATCTTGTCCTTGCTCCAGTGGTCGTTCGAACGGTAGTTACAAACGTTCGAACGGTTTCTCTGTTCCTCAGGACTTTAGTTCTTGGCTGCTTCGTGGTCTGTAACAGGTAGCTTGGTTTCTTACCACCGTTTGAATGGTTATGACGTTCGAACGTTGGTTCTTTCTTCAAGGCTTTTGCAATTTGTTCCCTAATGAGCTGTTTTTGTCTTCAATGGCTTTTTTTTGATGACCTTGAATCCTTGTTCATTTTATTACCTGAAACCTCATCAATTAAACTCCATCAAAGTACAATTAGTCCAAAAAGGGGTATAGAAATATGCTATATTTGAGTATTAATCACATCCCGAATCTGACCACTCCTCTCTTAGATGTCACATTCAAGAAGACGTGATCTTTCACTTCAAATTCCAGAGGTTGCAGTCGTCTGTCTGCATAGCTCTTATGCCAGCTTTGAGCCTTAAGAAGACGCTTCCTTATCTGGTCCACCTTTGCTAAAGTGTCCCTAATCAAATCTAAACCCATAGAGGGTCTCTCTCCAACCTATGTCCAACACACCGGGGAACGGCAAGGCCTACCATATAGTGCCTCATAGGGTGCCATCTGTATGCTCGCCTAGTAACTATTGTTGTAGGCAAACTCCACTAAGGGTAAATGCTCTTTCCAACTACCCTTAAGGTCTAGGACGCATGACCGCAGCATGTCCTCTAAAGTTTGGATGGTCCTCTCCGACTGACCGTCCATCTGGGGATAAAAGGTTGTACTCATCGTCAAATGCGTCCCCATGGCTCGCTAAAAACTCTCCCAAAAATGAGTCATAAACCTGGGGTCCCAATCCGATACTATAGATACAGGCACCCTATGCAGCCGGACTACCTCTCGTATATATATCTTATAGAATTCTTCCAATATAAAGGTCATCCGCACCGCCAAAAAATATGCCGACTTGGTAAGCCGGTCCACCATCACCCACATCGCGTCGTGTCCCCGCGATGTCCATGGCAAGTAGGTCACAAAGTCAATCGTGACATGCTCTCATTTCCATTCTGCCACCTTCAAAGGCTGGAGCAATCCTGCTGGTCTCTGGTGCTCGGCCTTGACCGGCTGACACGTGAGACATCTACTGACAAAGTCTCCAACGTGCTTCTTTATCCCACTCCAATAATACTAGCGACGAAGATCATGGTACATCTTCGTGCCACCTGGATGAACTGCAAAACGGGAGCAATGGAACTCCCTGAGAATCTCCTCTCTCAAATCGGTAAACTGGGGAAACACAATCATTTCCCTATATCGAAGACTACCATCCGCATGAATGGCCCAACCCTCATCATCTGAGCCTGTCTGTACCCGGTCCATGATAGATAATAACTCCGTGTCCTGGTTTTGGGATTTAATCACCCTTCTCAGTAAGGAAGGTGTCGCAACCAAGCTCCCCAAAGTGCCCTGAGCCTGACTCCTATAATATAGCCCGAACTGCCCTATAGTCTCGAGCATAAGCCACTCCCGGGAAGCCACACTAGCCAAGACTCCCCGTGACTTTCGGATGAGTGCATCTGCCACCATATTTACCTTACCGGGATGGTAATGCAAAGTGAAGTCGTAATCTTTCAAGTACTCCATCCACCCACGTTGCCTCATGTTGAGGTCCCGTTGTGTAAAGATGTATTTCAGACTTTTATGGTCTGAAGACATCTTAAACTTCTCGTTATACAAATAGTGGTGCCAAGCCTTCAAGACAAAGACAATGGCTGCCAATTCCATATCGTGCGTCGGGTAGTTCTGCTCGTGGTTCTTTAACTGTCGAGAACCATAAGCCACCACCTTCTCGGACTGCATCAAAACACAACCGAGTCCATCTTTGGAGGCATCATAGTACACTGTATACATATGCCCCTCTCCGGGACTATCAAAATAGGAGCTGAAGTCAACCTCCTCTTTAACTCCTGGAATGCCTTCTCACAAGAATCATTCCACTCAAACTTGACCTTCTTCCAGGTCAATCTCGTCATAGGTCCAGCCAGTCGACAGAAGTCCTCAATGAACCTTTGATAGTACCCCGCCAATCCCAAGAAGCTACGTATTTCAAAGGCCGACTTTGGTCTCTCCCAATTCATTACTGCCTCTACCTTTTCGGGTCTATGGATACACCCGAAGTCGACACCACGTGTCCTAAGAATTTCACCTCCCTGAGCCAAAACTCACATTTGCCGAACTTGGCGTACAATTGATGGTCCCTCAAGGTGTGGAGAACAATCCTCAAGTGACCCTTATGCTCCTCCTCAGACTTGGAGTAGATTAGGATGTCACTAACAAACACCACAACGAACTGATCTAAATAGGGTTGGAACACCCTATGCATGAGATCCATGAATGTCGCCAGGGCATTCGTCAACCCAAACAGCATCACCGTGAATTCGAAATGCCTATACTTCGTTCTGAACGTCGTCTTAGGGATGTCCACCTCCCTAATCCTCAACTGATGGTAGCCTATGCGGAGATCTATCTTGGAGTAGACCCACACTCTCCTCAGCTGGTCAAACAAATCATCAATCCTCGACAAAGGATACCTATTCTTGATAGTGAGTTGGTTTAACTGTCGATAGTCTATATATAGCCGAAGAGTCTTGTCTTTCTTCTTGGAAAACAATAACCAGAGCGCCCCATGGCGAAGTGCTCGGCCTAATAAAACTTTTGTCCAACAATTCTTGTAATTGGACCTTCAGTTCTTGCAACTCAGCTGGTGCCATCCTATGAGGGGTCGTAGAAATGGAGAGGTATTGGGATGTAATTCAATGCTAAAGTCCACATCCCTATGGGTAGGTAATCCCGATAGTTCGTCCGAAAAAATGTCCTCACACTCGCAAACAACCCGAGGCAGACCCAACTCCTGCCTCACCTCATCTTCCAAGGTAAGGCTCGCAAGCCATCCGAATAGCTGCCCGTGTCATCGAGAGTCATACACGGCTTAGGGTAAAGCATTGTGCTTCTCCCCCTGAAATTTAAAACAGACACCACCCGACGTATAATCAGTGATCCTCTTCCGATCACAATCAATGACAACCCGATGTGCCACCATCCAATCCATCCCGAGGATGACATCCAACTCAGACATCTCTATGACCCTAAGGTCCATGGTGAGTAGGACCTTTGAGATCTCTAACTCGCAACCCCGAGATATCCGATCAACTCTCACCCTAGCCCCTAGGGGAGAACTCACATATAATGGATCTTCCAAGGTGTCCACCTCTAAGCCCAAGTCTCTAACACATGAGGCAGATATAAATGAATGTGATGCTCCAGAGTCAAATAACACCCTAGCTCATAAGCGTGAGAGTAGAAATGTACCCTGGATGACTGACTGATCCACTGAGTTAGCTTGAGGTGTAATGGTGTAGACACGCCCCTGGGTCCCCGAAGTTTCAGTTTGCAAGCCCTGCCCTCAGCCTCGACCCATGCCCTGGCCCATCTGGCCTAACTACGGAGTCCCTGCTCGAAAAGTGGTAGGGGCTTGAGTAGCACCATGGAACTGATACTGATTTCCCTAGCCCGTGACGGGGTAGGGAGGAATATAGTGTGTTTGTGGTTGCCTCACTGAGGATTAGGACTGAGATGTCCTGTAATCCTGGGATCCTTGCCTCTAAGGGCAATCTCGCTTCATGTGACCCAGTTGGTGGCAATAAAAACAAGTCTTCTAGCCTGTCTGGTAGGTAGTCCTGAAGTTTTCCCCAACTTGGAGGATCGACCTTGGCCTTAGCCCTGATGGCCGCGGCCCTGACCCTGAGTCCCTTGTGGGGTAGAAGTTGATTAATACTCAAATATATCATATTCTTATGCCCGATTTTGGACTAATTGTGCTTTGGTGGAGTTTAAGTGATGATGTTTCAGGTCTAAAAGTGAACAAGGGTTCAAAAGCACCAAAAAGTACCTTTGAAGGCAATCACAACATTTTAAGGAACAAATTGTAGAAGATTGGAATAACGAAGCAACGTTCAAACGTTAAATACCGTTCGAACGGTCATGGAAAACCAGACCAGCTATTATAATTTTTTTGCAGGCAAGACCCAAGGCTCTGGAGACTTGAGTACTATGTTCGAACGATCATCAACGTTAGAACGTCCACTGGAGCAATGATAAGATCAGACTGACTGAAGATAAGGCGTGTTGCAGACTTACAGTCAGAAGGCCCAGGCACTTGAGTACCATGTTCGAACGACAACCACCGTTCAAACGCCCCTGGAATTATTGGAAAGACCAGTCAAGATTCTGCAAGGACCTGGAGGGAGAGTTGCACAAAGACTTGGAGGAAGATTTTTACAGAGAACCACGTGTCCTGCGACATAACTGGCAGGTACTGATTCCATCTGACGTTTGAATGATAGAGATAAAGATAGAGAAACCGTTCGAACGGTATTGACAGACTGCCTGCAGAGTGGTTGGCTTTTCACTTTGACTTTGACGCCCAACTCTATTCGTTTACCCCCTCCCCTGCCTTCTCCTTGCCTATACATACCCTTTGTTTGTAGATCAAAAGGGGGACTTGGCACTCAATATTTAGTGGCCAACACTTCTCATTTGTAGTTCTTCTAATTGTCTTAGTATTATCTCTTTGTTAGAGAGTGGGAAAGTTCAAATTCCCATTCCTTTTCTTTCCGTTAATGCTTACATTTACATTTGCTTAAGAGTTGTAATTCCTTTATTTACATTTAGTCTTTACATTTATATTCTTGATTTACATTTAGTCTTTACATTTATGTTCTTGATTTATATTTAGTATTTATATTTATGTCTTTATTTACTTCTAGTCTTTACAGTTATGCTTTTACATACATGCTTTTAATTATGTCTTGCACTTTCATTATTTGAGCTTCCTTCTTGCTTAGAGGAGTGAAACTCTTCCACTTTTCTAAAACTTTACCAAAGCTGTGAAGGGTGGAACGTGATTCACTCATTCTTTGTTGAAGATTAGCTCCTCGTTACCTATACTTTTGCTTTATGGAGTCCTCTACTTAGAGGGATGAGCATCACTCACTTTTCTAGCTTTATCAAAGCTATGAAGAGTGTGTAGTTTCTCATTCACTCTTTCGTAAGAGGTGAAGGGCATGTATTGATTATCCGAAGGTTATATTATGTATTGTTCTAATGCTTAATGTTAATATCCCCTTATTTATTGGATGATTGATTGCATCTAGCAAAGCTAAGGTACTTTGTATAATCGATAGTCTTTTTATGACACAGATGACTCTTGCATGGTAAGACTCCTAGTTTCAAGGCAAGTACCCCGGCTAGATCTTCATGACTACCCTTTAATCATCCTCATTATCAAGCTTCATTTAAAAGGATGGAATATTAAAGCCATGGTTGGATGTCATGAAGAAATACTTGCTTATTTGTGGGCGCGATAACTCTCGGTGTAAATAATTCTTGTAAACTTCTAGTAAGACATCGGAACCATGACCTTAATAGGCCATCTTTATCTTCCGATTAACTCGCCGTTGACATGGGAATTAGTTGAGTTATCAAGCATAATTATAATAAATCGGATAATTAAATACATGTCCCGACCCTTGAACTAAAGAGTGACTTTATTTCTATTTTCCTTGTAAACTTTCTTGAAGAGGATTCAATATTCTGTTCAGGAAATCACCCACATCTCACCATCCTAAAATCTCAAGGTTACAATTAATTGGTCTCCTTTACTGATTACTTTGAAATACCAACACAACAAGTTCCCTGTGGATTCGACTCCGGACATAAACCAGATTATTACTACAACTTGACCGTCTGCACTTGGGTGTACACATTTTGGATCAAGTCAGAAGTCCTCTGCTTCTTCCCCATGCTAGAAGAAGAGGGTTGACCCTCATTCTTCTTATCCTTAGCACCAGCCTCTTTGATGCTTCATAGATATTCAACTTCCCTCTCAATGGCTATGACTGTCTCGACCATTGTGTCCATGTCTTGTAGGCGGAGGCCACAATCTTTCCCCGGATGGATAACTTCAGACCATCCTCAAATTTTCTAACTTTGGCCATGTCCGTGGCCACATAATCATCGAAAAAATGGGCTAGCTCTGTGAAATTAGCCACGTATTCCATCACTGTCATGGTGCCTTGCTTCAATTCTAAGAATTCTCAGGCCTTCGCATGTCGAATGGTCGCAGGGAAGTACTTGCCCATGAAGAGTTCCCGAAACTCTCCCCATGTCATGGCCTGAATGTCCTTTGAGTCAGTTATCCAATCCCACCATAACTGAGCTTCTCCCTCTAGCTGGAATGCAGCTAGTCTTAACTTTGTGGCATCTGAAATAATTTCCATTGCCCCCAAAATCTTATTGATTTGTCGGAACCAATGGTCGGCTACCATAGGGTCCGGCCCTCCCTTAAAAACTGGAGGTTTGTATGCTTTGAAATGTTGGAGGTTACTCGTGCCTCCTTGATTTGCACTGGCGCTAACTTGTGCAGCCATAGCCGCCATCATGCCCATCGTTTCCATAAAGGCCCGTTAGTCGAAGGCTGGTGGTGGTTGATTATTATTCCGCCTACCGACTCGGCGTCCTCTCCTTCTACTTGCTATCTACACACATGTCAAATGGAAACAACACACTAACTTAGTATCCCAAACTTGGGATCAAGTGCAAACTTTGAGAATTTTCTCGTTGTCCCCCTAGTAGAACGTATGTGTTATACTAGCAGACCTTTAAATCCCTGAACCATCCCATTCACCCTTTTTCCACTTCCAAGGTTATGTTTTCTAATCCTAGTGTGTCCATTTCTATACACATTTTAGCATGCATATAATTCGCATAACAATTATCACATAACATGTTGCAATATAAGGCACACACATGCAATGCACAAAGGAATGCAATTGTTTAGACCTATGCCCCATCAAGCCTTAGGTAGTTCGTATACCTATGCTCCGATACCAAGTTGTAACATCCCAAAATCCGGGGGTCTTTTATCAATCATTGACCATCCGTCAACCCGTAAAAATACCCGTGGATGTCACTTGACCCGACACCATTGCCGATAACTTTTTTCGTAATCGGGTTTTTTGCCCACACTTGTGATATGTGTTCCTTTAATCACTTAAACCCAACCAAGATCCAATGTGCCTTAAAATATCTCATTTGTAGTCCATTCACTTCCTTTAACTAAAAGGTTAGGTAGTCCAAAGGCATGGCAAAATAATTTTAAAATTTTAGATTTTTGGAAGAGCTACCGGTAGGTGATTATGGACCTACCGGTAGCTCAGGTGACTACCAGTAGTCATTCAAGTTTTAGATTTTTAGACTGGCTACCGGTAGGTGTATATCGACTATTGGTAGTTCGGGTATTCTGGAAAATCTCTACCGGTAGCTGGAACCCTCTGGACCAATGACTACCTGTAGCCTATGACCTTCTGGTCCACGACTACCTATTGACTACCAGTAGTTAAACCAAGATTTTTGCCCATTTCATCATTTTTTCATTTCCAATTCATTTCAAACATTTCTAAAACCAACCCAACCCTTACACAATATGTATTTGGGCTTTTAACATGGGTTATACACATAATACATGATCCATACAAGTTTCATTACAATGTTTTGTATGAATTTACATGTCAAAAACTAAGTTCCATAAATGTTTTACAAAACTCAAAACAAGGCCACATGCCGACCCTCTTCACCCTTGGTGACCCAAATGTGGTCCACCCACCGGGGTATACTCCGCACCTAAAATGTGTTCCCGTATAGGGTGAGCCACTCTCAATAGAGTATTTTCTAAAAAAGCTACTCCCCAACTCAAATACACATGAAATATTCATATGCAAAAAATTCACCATTCATACATTCCAAGCATAGATATTCTATCAATGTTGGAAATTTACAATGCAATATTATGGAATGAGATGAGACTCACTCTCACTACCCAACTCGAGCCTTTCCCGACTCTTTGACACATACAATTGCAAATGTGCATTTGCCCGTCGTCCATTATCCCGAGCCCTTCTCGGCTCTCCAACACATGTAATTTTTCATGTGCACAATTCCGTCATTTATTTTATACATCAAATGACATTACCAATCTAGGGTCTTGTATGGGGTGAGTATTTGTGGACTTGCATCAACGACACCCAACCGACACGTGATTTATGGACTTCCACCAACAGTCCCGCGTACACCGACACACTTTATGGACTAATACCAACAGAAGTGCGTATCCAAATCATCGGGCCTTACACCCGAGGGATCTTCTAGCCCTTCTAGTTAACCCCGACCCTTAACACCATGCAAACCTTGTGACTCGGCCAAGTCATCGACTTAGCTTACTCGAGCCCACTTGTCATCTACCAAGTATGGTGTTGACTATATCATGCACACACATCCAATCAATTGTGATATTTCTGTGCATATGCAATCCAATGTCTCATTGCAACCGCAATATAATGTTCAATATGCAATGTGTGCCATATGAATCATTTCAAACCCAATTCATATAATCCATGAGAAATTATATCACAAGCATATAATTTTCATAACTCACAATGTCAATAAACCTATATGCATTTCTCAACATTTTATCCAAAACTCAAGTCCAAGAATGTCATCTCATATTAAGCAACAACACACTTCCAAATCATGGCGCAATGTAAACACATAATTCAAGAATTCACATTAGGCAATTTTTACATACCCATTGCAAGATAGAATATATTCTACCTACTTTCAATACCCATTTCATCATAACATTCAAAGTGGTGAATAAACCTAAGTAGGAGAATCCCCTACCTCTTGAAGCATGAAATCACGTTGGGAAGCCCCAAGAACCCGAAACAAGCTTGAATCTCCTCTTCCCAAAAATCCCGTCCCTGGAATCTCGCCCAAAACTGACCTCCTTGGTATGGTTTTGTAGCCCACGTCGAGGAAAAGAACTTTCCTTCTTAGCCCAGGCGGATTCGACCGCTAGAATCCCGTAGATCTAAGAGAGAAGGTGGAGAAAATCTATTTTTTTTCTCTCTTCTCTCTCCCTCTTTCTATCGGCTGAGAATGGCTGAAAACAAGTGAAAAAAATTAGATTTTGCCCCTATTTATATTTTTAGATTACTTGGCCTATAATTGGCCACACGTCTCTTTTAATTTCGGGTCCGTTTTCATCCCGAAACGATTAAATTTTACCTCGGTTTAAGTTTAAAATATCTTTATTTTAAATTACCCTCGATTATTTCCCAAAATTCATATTTTTATTAAAATTTTCGTATTTGGGTCTCCCAGAGTCCGACAACCTCGTAAAACGCAAAAAACTCGACTATCTCAGAATTCGATGAAAATTGACATGGTAACTAAATTTTGCGAGAAGAATCCAACAGTGAGGTCCATTTCGTCATCTAAGTTCTAAAAAAATTCAGGTTTGCAACCCAAACCATGGTGGCAATTTAATATTTTGCCCTTTATTCATAAAAGTTCAATTTTACCCGGGTTTTATATATCGTTCTGACTACGCAATGCTCCAGAGACCTTTCAATGGTGCATGATAAGGATTTTTAGCGATATGGTGGAGAAGATTGTGGAGGTTTTCATGGATGATTTTTTTTGTGTTTGGAGATTCATTCGATGGTTGTTTGAAAAATTTGGATAGAGTATTGAAAAGGTGTGAAGAAAAGAATCTCGTGTTGAACTTGGAAAAGTGTCACTTTATGGTGACGAAAGGAATTGTGTTGGGTCATATAGTATCAACAAGGGATATCGAAGTTGATAAATCCAAGGTGAAGGCCATCTCCAACCTCCCCAAGCCTACAGCCATCAAGGGAATCTAGTCATTATTGGACCATGCAAGATTTTATCGTCGATTCATTAAGAATTTTAGTGCGTTGTCCCGATCCCTGACCCACTTACTGTCTAAGGAGGTCCCCTTTGAGTGGTTGGATGAGTGTGAGGCATCCTTTAAAAAATTAAAAAGCATGCTTGTCACGCCTCCTATCATGCGACCACCCAATTGGGATCTACCTTTCGAGCTTATGTGCGACGCGAGTGATTACGCGATCGCCTATGTGCTTGGTCAGAGGGAAGACAATAAACCATATGTGATACAATATGCTAGCAAAACACTTAATGAGGCTCAAATGAACTACACTACCACTGAGAAAGAATTGCTAGCTATAGTGTTTACTTTAAATAAATTTCATTCATATATCATTGGTTCGCTAATTGTTGTCTTTACTGACCATTTGCCTTGAAGTACTTGTTATCTAAGAAGGATGCGAAACCAAGACTCATTAGGTGGATCCTCCTCCTACAAGAATTTGACTTGATGATTGAAGACAACAAAGGAATTGAGAACGTGGTGGCAGATCACTTATCTCGGCTTGTGGTGCAGGAGACTAATGTGCATATTCCTATTCCTAACCCTCTCTCTGATGAGTATTTACCTTCAATTCATTTAGTATGTCCTTGGTATGCTGATATATGTAATTTCCTTACAACAGGACAGATACCACTACTGTGGAGCCCAGAAGATAAAAGACAATTTATGGTGGATGTGAAGTACTTCTACTTCGACAACTCGTACTTGTTCAAGTACTACCCTGACCAGGTCATGAGGAGATGCATACCTGAAAATGAACAACGGGATGTCCTTACATTCTACCACTCTCAAGCGTGCGGTGGACACTTCTCAACCGAAAAGACTTCCGCCAAAATTCTTCAATCAAGTTTCTACTGGCCCTCCTTTATTAAAGATTGAGTTTTATTCTATAAGGAATGTGATAGATGCCAACGATTGGGTAGTGTGACCCGTAGAAATATGATGCCCCTTTCTTGTGCTTGTCATAGAAATCTTCGACTGTTGGGGCATCGACTTCATGTGTCCATTCCCTATGTCTTTTGGTTATCTGTACATCCTTCTGGTAATAGATTATGTGATTATGTATCTAAGTGGGTGGAGGCTATCTTGACCAAGACTAATGACCACCGGGTCGTAGTCAAGTTTCTAAAAGAGAATATCTTTTCGAGGTATGGGATACCCTGAGCAATAATTAGTGATGGTGGATCCCATTTCTGTAATAGGCCATTTGCATCTCTGATATTTAAATGTGGCATCACTCACAAAGTATCCACTGCCTATCACCCACAAACAAATGGCCAAGCCGAACTAGCCAATAGGGAGATCAAAACCATTCCAGAAAAAATAGTTAATCCCAATAAGAAAGATTGGTTTGACAGATTGACCGATGCCTTATGGGCCTACCGGACTGCCTATAAGATTGTGTTGGGCATATCTCCTTACCGGCTTGTCTATGAAAAAGCTTGCCATTAGCCTGTCGAAGTGGAACACAAGGCCTATTGGGCCATCAAGACCTTAAACTTCAATTTGAGAATGATAGGTGAACATAGGAAGTTAGAACTGAATAAATTGGAAGAAATTCGCCGAGATGCATATGAGAGTTCCAAAATTTCAAAGGAACGAGCTAAAATCTTTCATGATAATTCCATCATACGGAAATCATTTGAGCCTGGGCAAAAAGTACTCTTATACAACTCTCACCTCTCAATATTCCAAGGAAAAATTCAATCCCGTTGGGATGACCCTATCTTGTCAAGGTGGCCTACCCCAATGAAGCTGTTGAGGTGACAAACTCCGAGGATGACCAAACATTCAAGGTCAATGGCCAAAGACTCAAGCCGTTCTTCAAGGGTTCTAAAGAGGAAGAGGTTGAGGAAGATTTGATGGATCCCGTGTATCTGGAGTTTGTGAAGGATTAGCTAGGGTTTATGTTTTTAGTGTACAGTTTCTTTTATTTACTTATGATGTGTTTATTTTCAGTTACTTACCTTATTTGGTTGTATAGATTGGTTTCTTTTAGATCCAGATCTTGGTGTTTTTGTCAAAAGCTCAATTGCGAGGTGTTTTCTTACCATACTCATCTTGTTACTGCCTTTCATTGCATAATATATCCTTTTGTTGCATGGAGGACAATGAATCATTCTAGTAGGAGGGTGAAGTGCACCATTTGTATGATACACCAAGGTTGTTGGTAAATTTTGATTTTTGCTTGCATTAGTGAAACACATGTGAAATTTTTGATGAAAAATATCCGATTGTTGACTTGTATTCCTTCATGAAGAGTGTATGAATTGGATGACATGTTGATTATTGTTGTGAATTTCGTGCACATGAACATTCTATGGAAGTTGATCCTAGGCATGAGTATACATATGTATTGATTTTTGAACTTAACGGTATGTGGCTTTTGAATGCGTAATTTTGGCAATTTATGGATTGGATCCATGTTCTAAGTTTGACATTAGTAGTGGAGATGAGTAAGGACCCAAGAGAGGTTTAGAGCGAAACCTTTTTGGAGGTAACTTATATTTACTCAAAGAACAATCTTTCAATGTTAAATTTGTTCAATAGTCTCATTATGTTTGTTTCGGTTGGGTGCATTTAGGTAGCAGACTAATTTTTCTTGATCATATAATGCCATCCCATGCAGACCTGGAAGTGATATTAGACCATCTTTGAATATGTTGAGCCTTTGCCTGTTTATTGTGAAAAATTTATCCCTAGTGCCATGATTGAGCCTCAATTGTAATTCGCTTCCGTACCACACATGTGACCAAGCCAGTGCAAAATGATAAAAATCAACCTCACCTTGGGTGTTCTTAGTGCTGAGTATGAGTAATCATAAAATAAAAGGGGGAATAGTGGTGTGGAATTCAAGCAAAAGGGATGAATGAGATTGAAACTCAAAGAGTTCAATGAAAAACAATGAAATTCCAAGAAAAGGAGAAAATGGGTGAAAAAGAAGAAAAGAATGATCAAAAGAAAAGGAAAATGTTAAAGGAAAAAAGGAAAAGAAACAAAGAGTGTGGAGATGGTGTATGAATGAAACTCTCATGAAAATGGAGACATTTTGATATAAATTTCATGCACCTGGGACATCCCTTTTTGTTATCCTATACCCTTCATTTCATTCACCTAGATATCACCCCAAGGCCCCATTTTAACCCTCAAAGTCCTGAGTGATCTAGAGAAGCATGGAATATGCTTAATGTTAACAGAAATGATGAGTTAGTCTTACTATTAAATGTCCTAGCATTCTGTTCATTAGACTACGCCAAGGTCATTTCATTTTTCATAGATGAACTTCATTTTTGGATTACATGTGAAAACACTTTGTTTTGAACACAAGATTCTATCTCACATGTAAACATGGAGTGCATACCAAGATAACTTGAGTGTATTTTATTGCTTAAGAGTGACCCTCGGTGAGTCTTGCATTGAAACTGAATTTGGATAGCTATTCAAATGTGAATTTTGTTGCGTAAATGCTCAAATTATATGTTTAATTTCACATACAAATGAGTTGAAATTAACTTGTATGTGCATACTTTAGACTAGTGTTGGAGACCATAGTTTTGCTCATATATGCTTAGTTCTGTCATCTGAGAAATGTGTCAGACATTTCATACTTGCAAGAATGAAGGAATATCGCTCAAGTTTATGATATTTGACTTGAAAGAATGTATTCATTTTGATAGTTAAGAATAGAAATCCATTCCCTATATGTTGAATGCATCAAAGGTTTAAATCACTTTGCAATTTCAATATTAATTTGGGCATGATGATTTGAATTGTGGTTTATAAGTGGAGTACAGTTTTGGGATGGAGTAGAGGTCATAAGAAGTGTGATAAAGTGTCTAGGGTGGTCTTGAGTCAAAATGGAGTGGAGAGGCGTGCTCAGCAGAATTACTGTGGCAAATAAAGCAGGGACAGTACTGGTATGCAGTACCGTACCGGCACACAATGCCAGTACGCTTAGGCTACTAGAGTGCGAAGTACCGGAACACAGTACTGCCAGCCCTAAATCTCTCTCCCTCACACGAAAACACCCAGAATTTCAATACCCCTTTCTCTTTCCCTTTTCAATTTATAAAACCTTCTTCCTCTAGCCTTGATCGGTACAACTCTCGACTGAGAAACCCTGGTGCCGAAGTCCTCAAAGTCCTTGCAACCTCTCCATTCACCACAAGAAACTCCAATGGCTCGACGTCTTGAGGTATGCCCTGAGGCCTTTTGACCTGATCGAAGGTCTCCTCTGTTTCCTCCTCGCATTGTTCTTGATAAGGGCAATGGTACTGGGCATGGGCCGTACCAAGAGACCTGGCCCTGGACCCAGTTCCCCTCCTGCCGTGGCCACCACTAGCCGCAAGAGAAGCAGTGAAGGGTCAAGTGAGGGCCTAAATGCATAAAGAAAGAAAGCTAAGAGGGAGGCACGACGGTAGTGGATTCATGGTCGGAATGTGACCTGTGAGCGTTACCTTGATCGAATCTCGCTTACCCCCATACATCAAGTGGTGAAAATCATTGAGGGGCATGGTATGCGTTTCGGGTTCAGGAAGGTTGAGGGATATAATTTGCCATTGGTTAGGGATTTCTATCAATCGCTTCGAGTGGTTGAGGTGAACGGAGAGGAGGTGTTGAGAACGAATGTACGGGGAAAGGTGCTAGATGTGACCCCCGCCATAGTTGCCACCCTTCTTGGAGGATACCAGAGACCACCACCATTCCCACGTGTCTATCCTCATAACATTACTAGAGCCAAGATCAAGACTGAATTTGTTGATCTGATGCACGAGAAGCCTGCTAAATTCAGGGGCATTGTTCTGAGTAGAGGTTTGAAGCATGTGTATAGGCTTCTAAACAAACTTCTCCATTATAATTTACTCCCAAAGGCCGCGAAAAAGAAGCCAAACATGGAAAAGTTAGCCATTTTGGATGCTGTCGTGGCAAGCACAACAGTTGATTTTGCCGTTTTTATCTGGGAAGTAATGAAAGACTTTGCTATGAAAGAGAAGCCCTTGACTAATTTGCCGTACGGGAGTTTGGTAACCCGAATGTGCAACCACTTCAAATTCAAGGGCTTCGCATTCGTCAAGCTCACTACTCCCGAGACTGGGGCTATTGACAGGGCCAGTATCAAGAAGAGAAAAGCTATGAGTCTGGGGGATCGAGCTCAGTCAGATTCTGATTCTGAGGATTTTGGTACCAACTGCACCCACTAGGCCATTCAAACCCGTATTAGCACGTTTTGAACCTCGGCGTCTTGATGCACTAGAAACAACAGTGAATGGGATAGAGGCTACTGTGCAGGGTATGGTAGCTATGATGAATGAGTTGTTTGTGCATACCTTCCCTGGGAGACCTATCCCAGAAGTTCCCGTTCCACCTGTTTCAGCCCCTTCCACTTCCACAGCAGTTGAGGAAGAGGAAGATGAGTCTTGGGAAGATGAAGAATCTGATGGCAATGATGGTGATGATGGAGAAAGTGATAAAGAGTAGGGTGTGCTAGTGTTGTGTTTTTGTTTCTCTTTTTTTTTGATTGGATTGTATGTAGTTGGGAAGGAATTGTAGGCTATTTTGTTCTTTTTGATGTCCAACTCCATGTACACCAACTTTGTGCACATTAATATAAAAACCACAATTTGCTCAATCTTGTTCATATTTATTTTGTAATTGCATTATGATTTTTGCTTGATGATTGATTGGACGAATGGTTAATTAAATGGATTGTGTGTTATTCTCATTGTCCTGTATTTGGGAAATAATCTTTTGCTAAGGGACTAGCAAAACCTAAGTTGGGGGTGTGATAAGCACAAAACATTGCATATTTTCATGTGCTAATCATCTTATTTTAACTGCATAACAGTCCATAAAATTAGTCCAAAATAGTCCATAAAATTAACCCAAATCAGCCACAATTTCAGTCCCTTAACAGCCCCTAAACAACCACAAAATAGTCCCTAAACAACCACATAATAGTCCGCTTAAATCAGCCCAAAAGGTAGGAATAAAACTAAAGTAGGAAGAACCCTACCTCTTGTAGCGTAGAATGAAGGCTAGAGCTTCAAGAACACCTCCCAAGCTCCCAAAAAATCTTGATTTTTCCAAATTCTTCTCTTGGATCTTTAGTGAAATCACTCGTTCTTGGTATGGTTGTGTAGCCCTTGTTGTGGTGATCGACTTTAACTCTTGGTCCGAGTCGATCTGAGCGATAGAACTCCGAGAATCGACAAAAGGCTGTTGGACTTTCTCTCTTTTCTCCCTCTTTCTATCCCACACATTTTTGGCAGAATTTCAGCTGACATTTCTTCTAAAATATCAAATATTTACCCCTATTTATAATTTAGATACTTGGCCCGAGTCGCGCCAAGTGTCCCCCACTTATTCAGGTTCGTTTTCGTTCCGAGATGATTCATTACATTCTGGTTTAAGTTCAAATAAATTTTATTTGAACTTTAATCCAATTCTAAAGAAATTTTAAAAAATTTATTTGTGGAGACCTTAATGAGGTCAGCCACCACCCAGTTGCCTCGAACAACATACAAAAATCTAACTATCTCGGAATTCAACAAAATTCGGCAGGACAACTAGATTTTGCGATACGAATCCAATGTCGAAGTCCGTTGTGTCATCCGAGCTCTAGAACATGAGTATTTTAAACATGCATTATAGTGATAAATTACAATTTTACCTTTTTTCAGAAAAAGTTTAAATTTACCCTGGTTTTACAAGAGGGCGTTGCCTTAAGAATTCTCTAAGAATGATCATCCTTCTATTTTCGTCCCCGTTGCCCGGTACAGGAGCTAATGGTTGAAACCCTCCGTTGTGGTTATTGTTTCTATTTTGGTGTTATACCAGAGTTGTTATCTCCTTTAGGCATTGATAAATGTCATTAATGGCATCAAGAGGTGGAGGTGGTGGGTATGCTTGACCTCCACGATTGCATCCACGTCCACGTCTACCGTCCATCCTGCACATCAATTAACAATTTAATTTCCTTGATGTACTAGACACCCAAAAATTAAGTATTATCTTACAGCGGAATAAACATAATATCATCCATACAATGTACCAAAATGCATCTCCTAGTCTATGACATAAAGAGAACAACTCTACACATTCCCCTCAGGATCCACGCTTCCATCCAATTGAGCTTCTCAAGCTACCAGCTCATCGACTCCGAGTTCTTCCTCTAAACCGAAATTTGAGAATAAATATTGTTTGTAAAGGGTGAGCACTAAGCTCTGTAGGAAAATCCTCCCAAACTCGAACAGGTTTTGAAAACAAATAAAACTAGTCGTTCTCATTTCACAAATATCACATATAACTTTGAAAGAAAATAGTGATAGTTCAACCAATCTCAAGTTTAAGCAAAATCAATAAAGTAAATAAAGAAGTAAAACCAATTTTCAACAATAAGCCATTTCCAACCATAGACCATTTTCAACAAGTTCCTGTAATAAACCTTTTTCACAACAATAAATAATAACCCACAATTTATACCATTACCCATAATATGTACCGTATCCTTAATTGTATCTGAATCTCAGGTATGCTGGTCACTTCTCAAGAATCTACACAACGATTCTACCTCGTTCACCCATCACAACCACACAATCTCAATCATTCCCCGCAAGGCCAAATCACAAATGACAAACCACTTTAGGAAGGGCGTATATTGTCTCCCATGACATTGACAAATCCTTCTAAGGAAAGTTATACCATCCCCCAGTCTCAAACTTATGTGAACAATTTGGGTTGCTCTCACAAACAACAATCCACTACAAATGTTGGGTAACTATCTCTCCCCCACTGGGATAGACTAAACTCTAACACTCTATGACAGCTCTCGAAGGCAATTCAAATCCATCACAACAAACCATACAAGAGATGCAATACTAACCAATTTTTCAAACCACAAGTAAATCTAAAATCTCCAATCTAATAAGTATTTTTACAATATAACAATTCAAGAAAAATAAGCAAGAGAGCATCAAATGATATAGTTTTATTGTTCCAAACAAAAACACTAAAGTTTTTTGAATCAAGAACAAATGAATATTAAATTTTGAAATCAAGAACAAATGAATATCAAGTTTTGATATCAAGAACAAATGAATATCATTTTTTAAAATCAAGAACTGAGGAATATCAAGTTTTTGAATTCAAGAACAAAGGAATATCAAGTTTTTGAAATCAAGAACAAATGAATATCAAGAAGAAAAATCTATCTTGAAAAACTAGAGTTTGGATGTCAAGAACAAATGTTTTATGGCTATCAAGCTATAACTTCTATCAAAACATCGTAAGATTTGCAAGAATATCAAGAAACAAGGATTCCAAGACATATATATAAGATTGAGAGTCAAAACATGTATATATATAGGCCTTAGCATCAATGAACAAGAGTGGAAGAAAATCCTACCTTCTTCTTCCTTAGGCCCTAGCTCCCTTGATCTTATATTTTCCCCTTCTTTCTTCCTCTCTAATTTTTCCTAGGGTTAGAAATGTTGTATTGGAGATAAGGGAGGCGACACTATGTATTTATAGGGTGAGAAAGGAGGGTCCAACCAACGTAAATCTAACGCTCTGATTCGTTGCTCACATTGGAATGTCATTGGTGTTCAAACATCACCTATTTTGAGGTCAATTTGGAAAATTTTTGTGAAATATACTTTTGTAGCCTTGACAGTCTAGTGTCTACTACAAAAATTTCAGCTCAAAAAGACATCAGAATAAAAAGTTATGATCAAATTACTAAGACAGTGTCATATTCTTTCCTTCCTGAATTCTATCTAAAATATGTTTTAACTCCGGAATACTTCCTAACTTCTAATACACCCCATATTACCTCGCCTAATATTTTTATTTCTACTCTTACAATCTACATAGTTCGTACATACATCAATACATTTATTAGCATTTCAAAAATGTAATTACGTTACTATATAACGACAAGAATGTGAGGGTTTACACTTTTACTTCAACAATGCTACTTGTTCAAGTACTACCCTGAAAAACTCGTGAGGAGATGCATACCTGAGAATGAACAATGAGACATCTTTGCAGTTTGCCATTCCGAAGCGTACAGTGGACACTTCTCTTCCAAAAATACTTTGGCTAAGGTTTTACAATCAGATTTTTATTGGCCTTCATTAATCAAAGACTATGTTTCTTTTTGTAAAGAATGTGATAGGTGCCAATGTTTGGGTAGTGTGATCCAGAGGAACATGGTGCCCTTCTCCCCTATACTTATAATTGAGATATTTGATTGTTGGGGCATCGACTTTATGGGTCCTATCCCCATGTCTTTTGGTTACCTATATATTCTGTTGGCAATGGACTATGTGTCTAAGTGGGTGGAGGCTATCCCAACCAAGACCAATGACAACCGGGTCGTGGTCAAATTTTTAGAAAAGAACATCTTTTTGAGGTTCGGGATGCCTCATACAATGATAAACGACTGTGGTTCTCATATCTGTAATAGGTCATTTGCATCTTTAATACATAAGTAGGGTGTCACACACTAGGTGTCCACCACTTATCACCCACAAACTAATGGCAAAGCCGAGTTGACCAATAGAGAGATCAAGAACACCCTAGAGAAAATGGTGAACCCAAATCAGAAGGATTGGTGACTTAAGTTGACCGATGCCTTGTGGGCTTACTACACTGTTTACAAGACCATTCTAGGCATGTCACCCTATAGGCTAGTCTATGGAAATGCTTGTCATTTGTCAATTGAAATGGAGCACAAGGCCTATTAGGCCATCAAGACCTTAAACTTCAACTTGAGAATGGCCAGAGAGAATACGAAGTTGGTGATGAATTAATTAGAGGAGAACCGTAGAGATGCGAATGAGAGATAAAAAATTTCAAAAAAGAGGGCTAAGATTTTTCATGAGAAATCCATTTTAACAAAGACATTAGAGCCTAGATAGAAAGTGCTCTTGCACAATTCTCGACTCTCTATCTTTCAAGGAAAACTCTAATCCCATTGGGATGACCACTATCTTGTCAAGGTGGCCTACACCATTGGAGCCGTGGAAATTGTAAAACTCAGGTAAATTTAAACTTTTTCTAAGAAAGGATAAAATAGTAATTTGCCATTATAATGTGTATATGTTCTAGACCTCGGATGAGGAAACGGAGTTCATCGTTGGATTCGTATCGTGAACTCTAGTCACCTTGTCAAATTTTATCAAATTCTGAGATAGTTGAATTTTGCACGTCGTTCGAGACGACTGGGTGGCAGATGACCTCACAAAGGTCCCCAAAAACAAAAATTTTGAAATTTATTTATAATTGAATAAATGTTCAAATAAAATTTATTTGAACTTAAACCGGAATCAAATAAATCATTTCGGGGTAAAATTGGACCCGAACAAGTGAGGACACTTGGCACGATCTAAGCCAAGCATTTAAAATTATAAATAGGGCTAAAAAAATCAGATTTTTAGCACCAATATCTCCCCTAAATCAGCTGATCTCACACGTTGGAAGAGAAGAGAAGGGAGAGAAGAGAAGGGAGAGAAGAGAAAAATCGAGATTTCTACCTTTCTTCCGTCGATTCTTGAAGCTCCGTTGCTCGAAATCACTTGCACCAAGAATTAAAGCCGCTCTCCTCGACGAGGGTTACGCCTAAGTACAAAGAACAAAGAATTTCACCAAAGATCCAAAGATGTGATCTTGGAGAATTTCAAGGTTTTTGGTTGTTTTGGTGTTGTAGAAGTCTTCTACACTTCTATGGAGGTAGGGTTCTTCCTACCTTAGTTTATTCTTTCCTTAGATGTTGGTAGACTAAGGGTTTAATATTGAACTTAGCCCTAGACTTGTCTATGACTATGGAAAGAGGAAATTGGGTATAAAATAAATGAATTCTATCCAATTCTTGCTTGAAATAAGTACAAAAAAGTTACTTGTATTCATTCTTGTAATTGGGTGATATTTGGTGACGTGATATGTGTTAACATGTTGGGTTCCTTAAAGGTGTTTGATTAAGTGCCTTGGATATTTGAATGTTGTTATTTTGATGAAATAACATGGTTAAGTATGTTTTGCATGGTTTATATATAGCATGCTTGGATATTGGATTAGAGGAATTGTTTATATACACATGTTTTGATATATTGACATTGTGATAAAGTTTGGTATTTATATGTTCTTAATATAATTTACCATGGACATGAGATATTGCTCAATTGGCATTCGTTACATCTTGAGCATGCTATTGGCATCACATTTATGAGCATAAGTCATGAGTGTGGGTGTGGACTTGCATGATCAATCAAATGCCACTCTTGGCACTTGATAAATGGACTCGGGAGAAGGAGATTGAGAATCCCATGGAGTCGCATAAGAGCATGAAAACTTGGGTTGGGGTTCGCAAGAAGGGACTAGAAGATCCCTTGGGTGAGAGTCCCAGTGATTGGATAAGCACTCCGTTGGTATAAGAGTCCATAAAGTGTGTCATTATACGCAGAACCATTGGTTGAAGTCCACGAATTCTGTGTCGGTTGGATGTCGTTGGCGTAAGTCCATAAATATCCACCCCCAAGAATGACCATAGATTGTAAATGTCATTCAATGTGAAACATGGATGACGGGTTCATACACATGACACTTTCATGTGTTGAGGAGCTGGGAAGGACTCAGATTGAGTGTATGAATGAGTCTCACATCATTGTATGGCATATCATAATGAATTTCATCATTTGATTGCATATACTTGATTGGAATTGTTGAGAATTGTTGAATGTTGCATGTGTGTATTTCATGTGCATCTAGGTGGGGAGTAACATGTGTAGGAATTATTCTACTGAGCGTGACTCACCCTATATGGGAACACATTTCAGGTGGAGGATACACTCCTGGGGATGACTCTCACTCGGGGCCTCAAGGGTGAAGAGAGACCAATATGTGGTCTTTAACCTTGAAGTTTATAAAACTTTTGATTTAAAATGGTTTTTGGCATATAAATATTGAAATCGTATTTGAACAATTGTAAAAGAACTTGTACGAATCTTGTATAATGTTGAAAACATCATTATACATGTTTGGAATGAAATTGATAAGTTTTGGAATGGATTGGAAATAGAAAATAGGTGAAGCAGACAATTATCGGCAGAGTGTACCGGTACGCGTACCGGTACGCTGCTGTCCAGAGAGTTTGTTGTACTGGTATGCCTAACTCCAGAGAGTTTACCGTACCAGTACGGTTTCCCAAAGTTCTGAAATTTTAATGACTTCTTACTGTGCTTTTGGATTTTGATTTCTTTGATTCCAATGGTACAAATAGACTTAAATTGAGTTATATTGGGGAACATTGGACCCCGGTTGAATTAGACGATTAAAGAACCACGAAACACATTTGTGGCAACAATTCCTACTATGGGGAATGTTATCAATGTGGTGTCGGGTTAAGCAACATCCACGGGTATTTCTGCGGGTGGACGAGTTGTCAACGATTGATAAATGACTCTCGAATTTTGGGGCGTCATAGAAATCACCAACCCCGAGGATGGCAAGACATTCAAGGCCAATAACCAAAGACTTAAGCCATTCTTAGAGGGTTTTGAAGGTCAAAGGGTGGAGGAAGAATTGTTGGATCCGGTCTACCCATATCTTTTGGAGAATTAACTGTTTGTGTAGATTTTAGTGTATAGTCGATTTCTTTTATCATTTAATTTTCAAGTTATGTCATTTACTTACTTTCGTCTTCGTGTAGTTTTTGTTCTTTTAATGTGCAGATTACAGTGTTTTGGTCAAAAGCTCCATACGAGATGTTCTCAAACCCTACTTATCTTTTAAAAGTCCTTCATTGCATATCATATCTTTTTTTTGTGGCATTGAGGACAATGCATGAATCAAGTTGGGGGTGAGGTCTAATGAAAAGGAATAGTACTAGTAGCTAAATAATTGACTATATCTACATACTATGATACTTCTGTTATAGCAAATAGTTGTTCATCTGGAAATGTTTCTCCAATTGGAGTTAGTTCTTCTTCTATGTCATAATTTAATCTTGACAAATGATCGGGTACCACATTCTCTACTCTTTTCTTATCTTTAATTATAAGATCAAATTCTTGAAGTAATAAAATCAAATGTAAAAGATGTGGTTTAGCATATTTTTTTGTAAGTAAATATTTTAAAGCTGCATGATCAGTAAACATAAATATTGATGATGCAACCAGATATGACCGAAATTTATCTAATGTAAACACAACAACAAGTAATACTTTTTCTGTAGTTGAATAATTCATTTGTGCCTCATTTAGAGTTTTATTTGCATAGTAAATAACATAAGGTTTCTTATCTTTTCTTTGCCCTAATACAACTCCTACTGCGTAATCACTCAAATCACACATTAGTTCAAAAGGAAAAGACCAGTTAGGAGGTTGCATAATAGGTGCAGAAATAAGGATGCTTTTTAATTTATCAAATATTATTTGACATGCACCATTCCATTCAAATAATACATCCTGACACAAAAGATTACATTTTGGTTTAGATATTGAACTAAAGTTTTTAATAAATCTTCTACTGAATCATGCATGACCTAGAAAAGATCGAAAGTCTTTTACGGTTTTTGGTGAAGGAAGATTAGCTATTAGGTCAATTTTTTATTTATCTACATCCATTCCTTTTTAAGAGACTACAGGACCTAAGACAATACCTTGTGTAACCATTAAATTACAATTTTCCAAATTTAAAACAAAGTTTGTTTCTTCACATCGGATGAGTAATTTTTCAATATTTTATAAACATAGATGAAATGAATCACCATATACTGAGAAATTGTCGAAAAAACTTGTAGACATTGTCCTACCATATCACTAAATAAACTTAGCATGCAACACTGAAGAGTAGCTAGAGCATTATATAATCCAAAAGGCATTCTTTTAAATGTAAAAGTACTAAAAGGACATGTAAATGTAGCTTTTCTTGATCATCTATTATAATTTCAATCTGATTATACCAAGAATATCCATCTAAAAAAAATTATATACATGACCAACTATTCTTTCTAGTACTTTATCTAGGAAATGTAAGGGAAAGTGATCTTTTCTGGTGAGGGAATTTAACTTTCGATAGTCAATACACCCACGCTAACCTGTGATTGTACGCATATGGACTAATTCATTTTCTTTATTCTTTAGTACAGTGACACCAAATTTCTTGGGGATTACCTGTGTAGGACTTACCCATTAACTATCAGATATATGATAGATAATATTACCATCTAATGGCTTAAGTACTTCAGTGCGGACTTCTTCTTTCAAATGTGGATTCAGTCTTCTTTTCATCTGACGAGAAGGTTTAACATTTTCTTCTAAATAAATACAATGAGTGCATAGAAGTGGACTTATCCCTTTTATATCTTCTATTGTCCATCCAAAAACACTTTGGTAATTTTTCAAAACTTTTATCAATTTTTTTTCTTGACTTCCAGATAATTTTGATAATATTATCATAGGATAGATCACATCTTCTCCCAAAAAGACAAATTTTAAATTAGTTGGAAGAGGTTTTAATTCTGGTTTAGAAACTTTGATATTAGATTCTTTAGGTTTAGGTAGTAAATTTTCACTCTTTGAATTTCCTGATATAGTAACTTTAGACTTGGTATCAAGTATAGATTCTAATGTATATAATTCTTTTTCAAGAAAAACCTTTTCACAAAAACTTTGAGTAAATGATTTAACAAAATTTATTTCATACACTTCATCTTCTTCTCTAGGTTGTTTTGCACTGTTAAAAATATTTAATTCCAAGGTTATGTTTCCAAATGAAAGTTTCATGATTCCATTCCTACTATGTATTAATGCATTTGATGTAGCTAGGAATGACCGACCTAAAATAGTAGGTATGTATGCATATGCATGAAAAAATGGTTCTGTATCTAATACCATAAAATCTGCTAAAAAATAAAATTGTTCAACTTAGATAATAATATATTCCACAATCCCTAGTGGATTTTTTATTGATCTATCTACTAATTGTAGTGTAACTTTGGTAGGTTTCAGCTCACTTAATCCTAATTGTGTATACACCGAATATGGCATTAAGTTACAATGGGCTCCAAGATCTAGCAGAGCTTATTCAATTCAAAAATTTTCAATGATGCATGAGACAGTAGGGCTACCTAAATCTTTATACTTAAGAAGAGTATTATTTTGTATTATAGTACTAACTTGTTCAGTTAGAAAAGCTTTCTTTGGTACATTAGTTTTTCTTTTTATAGTGCAAAGTTCTTTTAAAAACTTAGCATAAGTTGGCACTCATTTAATCGTATCCAACAATGGAATATTATTCTAATCCTGTTTGAATAACTCAAAAATTTCAAATGGATCTTTTTCAGATGAAAGTTTCTTGATCATGTGAGGAAAAGGTAAAGGAATAGGACACTAATGACTTTCCTCATTTTGTATTTCTGGTTACTTTTCGGCTGAATGTTCAGGGTCCAGTGGTTCATTTACAGGTATTGAATTTGGAAAATTTTGGTTTAATAGTTTTTGGATTAATTGCACTAGAGGTCCTCAAAGTATGGGGTTTATCTCATTTTGGCTCCTAATATTTCAATTGCATCATTTTGGTCCCTAAAGTATTGAATATATTTTTATATAGTCTTCTAAGGAGACAACGTCCAAATTGTTAACAATTTTTTATCATAAACTTGTCACGTAATACTTAAATATAGTCAAAAATAATTTGATAGCTCTTAAACAAACTTTGGGTAGCTCTTGACAAAAATTGTGTAATAGGGATAGCTTTTGATCAAAATTTAGGTAGCTCATGTGTAAGACCCCGCATTAAAAAAATTAAATAAGGTCAATATTACCTTAAGAGTTCTCCTAAGATAAATAAAATGATTGTAGAGAACTAGAATCATAGTTAGAATATTGATTTTTGAAATTTGAGTTTCAAGTATATTGACTTTGGGGTAAATTGAGCTTTGGAGATGTTTGAGTTTAAGAAGTGTGATTAGCTAAGTTTTTAAATATTTTTAGGTCAAAATAAGGTCTCCATTGAATCCGTAAGGTCGAAAAACATTAGGAGATGTAATATGGGGTGTACTAGAAGCTAGGAAGTATTCCGAAATGAAAACACACTTAGAGAGAATTTGGGTAAAAATGGATAATGATACTTCTTAGTATTTTGGCCATAACTTTGTATTCTGATGTCCATTTGATCTGAAATTTGGACAGTAGATATAAGACATCTAGGGCTACAAAAGTGTATTTCATGAAAATTTTTCAATTCGACATCTAAACGGGTCAAAACTGTACTGGAAGTTGAAACAAAAAAATATGGGTAGTGACTACCGGTAGAAGATTGTCCAGTGTATCCGGACTACTGGTAGTCAACAGGTAGTCGAATTACTCAGCGTACCCGAACTACCGGTAGTCGATGTAAAAATCTGAAAATTTTAAGTCACGAACTGTCGACCCTTGCTCCACTATAAATACTTAATGACACCTCTTTGAGCCCCATTTCAACACTTCTAACCCTAGGAAGCATTGGAGAGGAAGAAAGAAAGGAAAAAACAAGAGATTGCAGGATAGATTCATGGTCAAAACTCAAGTTGCTCATTCAATCTCAAGGTTAAGGTGGGGATTTTCTTCCATTCTCTTACATTGAGATTAGGGTTATTATATATGTATTCTATTGACTCTAAATCCTATCTATTTGCTATGAAATCATCATTCCTTGCAATTCTTGCAATTATTACTTAGTCTTAAACTATGTATGGATGTGGTAACCACTAAATCTCTTGTATGCCTTTGAAACCCTAGCTTTCAAGGGGAATGTGTTTTCTCTTGATTTCTCCCTTGCTCTTGTTTCCCAACCTTAAATATTGCTTGTTTTAAACTAAGTTATGTTTGGGTAACCAATAAATCTTTTTGTGTGCCTTCGAAACCCTAGTTTTCAAGGGAATTGATTTTCTCTTGATTTCTTCTTTGTTTTTGATTCCAAACCTTGATATTCGTTTGTGATTGGTTTCAAGACTTGATTGTTCCCTTGTTTTTAATTTCCAAGCTTGATCATTTATTTGTTCTTGATTTTAAAACTTTAGTGCTTTATATTGAACAATTAAATGGTATTTTGATGATCTCATTTATTTTTCTTAAATTGCTCCACTAGAAAAATGTATGCGGATTAGGATGTGAAATTGGGGATATTTGCTTTATTGTGGAACTTGTGTGTTAAATGTGAAAATGGTTGGTATTGTATCCCTTGTGTGGTTGCACGATATGAACATAGACTACTATTAACCGGGTATCATGGAAAGGGTAGACGCCTTCTTACCCCGAGCGGGGCAGAACTTTTCTCACCACTCATAGTGAGGTTAGTGGTTTGGTAAGACTAAACCACTATCACTCACGGGGTAGCATTGTGTATGTGCTTGCGTGGGACATGATATTTTCGATGGTGACCATACGAGGTCTTGCTTTATACCTGAGATACGCATACAATGGTATATTGTTCATTGTACTAGAAACGGTTTCCACAAGAGTTTTGGGAAGTATGGGATTCCACAAGAACTTGTGAGAAACGGTTTGTGGTGGAATGGAGTATTAATTGTATATTGTGTCCATTTATTTATTAAATTACTGTTGCTCCTTAAACTTGAGATCTGTTTACAATGTCACTTTTTTCCCTAAAAAAATTATATATGATATGTTAAAAAATGAGACCGGCCATTTTATATGTTTTCTAAACCTTGTTCGGGTTTGGAAGGATTTTCCTACAAAGCATCGTGCTCCACCCCTACATACAAACATTTTTCAGCTTATGGTCTAGGAAAGGAGCTCGGAGTAGAGGAACCGACACATTGGGAGACTCCCATTGATGGGTATGGGGATTCTGAGACGGATGCTTAGAGCGACATTTTCCTTTATACTAGACTTGAGAATTTATTTTGAGACAATGTGAAGTCTAGTTTTCTTTTGATTTTCACTGCACCACATTAGTTGATTTTTGGAATGTAAAGACCTAGATGGGTCTATTCTTTTGGGATAATGTTATGGACATTATACATATATGATGAATAGAATTTACTTATTGATGGATTATTTTACTGCTCTCATGATATAAATGGTTTTAGAATGTAATGCAGTCTAGGGTGGTATTTGGAGCGTTACATCATGATCAAAACTATATAATTTGAGTAGCTATTTTGAGTAAAAATTTGGTCAAGAATTATCTAAATTATTTTTTTGTCCATATTTAAGTATCACATGACAAGTTTATGATAACAAATCATTAGCAATCTGAATGTTGTCTGCTTAAGGGATCATATAAAATCATATTCAATACTTCAGGGACCAAAATGAGACAAATCTCATACTCTGGGACCTCTTGTGCAATTAACCCATAGTTTTGTCAATTACTTTACCACTTCTCAGTGTTGTGATTGCATGTACTTGACTTGGAGAAGGTTTAGAGGACACAAAATTAGCTTGACTTTGACTTTATGGAGGTTTAGGTTGAGACAAAATTTTCCCTTTCCTGACATATTGAGAGACTGAGTCAACTTAGCTAGACGACTCTTAATATCTTCAATACTTTGAGTAGTTTAAGTATTAAAACTCATTTGACTTTGAATAAATTGACTCATAGTATCTTCCAGAGTTCTTATATGTGGGGGTTGATAGGGTTGATACTGTTGTTGATTTTGTGGGTGTGGTGGACCTTATGTTTGATTTGTAGGTTGTGTATTTCTCCAACTAAAATTCGGATGATTGCTCCATCCTTGATTGTTGGTTTCAGAGAATATGGATTTGGATAAGGTTTATTATAAGTTGGAACAACATTAGATTGTTCAATTATGACTTCTTTAAATGCAAGTATAGTTGCAAATTCTCCATCAAGATGTCATGATAATGCACAAATTTAACATATTTGATCAGTAGAAGAAACAATAGCTACTTGCTTAATTTTTTTCATTTCTAAAGCTTCTAATTTTCGAGATAAATTAGCCAATTTAGCTCTTAAATCATCTTCTTCTTTTAATACATATTTTCCTCTTTCATACGTAGATGGCTTAGCTTCAACAATATTTGAAGAAGTTGAGTCCCATGTCTAGGAACTCTCAGAAATAGTATTAAAAAATTGAAATGCTTCTTTAGGATTTTTATTCATAAAATTCCCTTGGGCTATCATTTCAACAAATTTTCTCATTGCTGAAGGAAGAGTATCATAAAAGAAATCAAGTAAAATCCAATTTTCAAATGCATGTTGTGGACAATATTGTAGAAGATCTTTAAATCTTTTCCAACATTAATAAAAAAATTCTCCTTCTTTTATTGAAAAATTCATTATTTGACCTCTTAATGTATTAGTTTGATGCATAGGAAAAAACTTTTTAAAAAACTCAGTTTGCTAAGCTTGCCCATTTGCGATAGAATTTGCTCGTAAAGCATTAAGCCACTGTTTAGCTTTATCTCTGAATGAAAAAGGAATTTTTTTTAATTGAGTCAGTTCAGAGTTGTATTTCAGAGTTCCACAAACTTCCTTGAATTCTTTCATGCGAATATAAGGGCTTTCAGATTGCAAACCATGAAACTGGGGTAATAACTGTATCATTCCTGACTTAATATTAATATTCAGAGCTTCAGGTAGAAAAACAAAACATGATGGGATATTAGTTCGTATGGGATGTAAATATTCTTGTAGAGGTCGAACATTTTGAACTACTTCTTGCTCTTGCTCTCTAGGTACGTTTTGAGCCATTCTTAATTCAAATGATTCTTGTGTAGATGAAGTTGATGAAGAGGAGGGAGATGATTGATTTATAGAACCTACTAATGAATGAACAAACATATATTATTAAAAGTAAACAAACAATTTATAAACATATAATACACAAAAAAACCATCCCTATTATATTAGATTTCTAATTACCTTACCTCCCCGACAATGGAGTCAAAATTTTGATTCGAACTAATTCGCGAACTGATCAATATTATTTGACTTGATCCGAAGTGTGTACACCCAAGTGTCGGCGGTCAAGCTGTAGTAATAATCTGATTTGAGTCCAGAATCAAATCCATAGGAAACTTTGTATTCGTGTTTTAATGTAAGTAGTAATGAAGACCAATTGGGTGTAACCTTTGTGATTTAGGGTTGTGAGTTTTAGAGAATTTCTTTGATTAAATATGAAATTCTTTCCAAGAAAGTTTTAAATACAAAATATAAAATAGGTTCAAATGAAAAGAAATTCACTCTTTAGCTCAAGGATTTTGACATGCAGTTTAGTATCCGATTTATTATATTTATGCTTGACAATAAGTCAACTAACTCTCGTGTCAACGACAAGTTAACCGAAAGATAAAGATGGACTGTGAGAATTAAGAACATGGTTTTGATGTCTTTCTAGAAGTTTACAAGAATTGTTTGTGCCGAGACTTAACACATCTACAAACAAGCAAGTGTTTCTATAAGAAATCCAACCATGACATTAATATTCCATTCTTTAAATAAAGCACAATAATAAGGAGGATTGAAGGGTAGTTATTAAGATCTAGTTAGGGTACTCGCCTTGAAACGACAATTCTTTTTATGCAAGAGTCATCTATGTCATAGAAAGAACCATGATTATACAAAGTACCTTAGCTTTGCTAGATGCAATCAATCATCCTATAAGCAAGGGGATATAAACTTTAAGCATTAGAACAAAGTACCAATATAACTTTCGGATAATTTATACATGCCCTTCACCTCTTACTAAAGATTGAATGAGAAACTACTCACTCTTCATGGCTTTGGTAAAGCTAGAAAAGTGAGTGATGCTCATCCCTCCTAGTAAAGAACTTGCAAAATAAAAGAACAACAAATAAGGATCCAATCTTCAACAAAGAATGAGTGAATCATGTTCCACCCGTCACGGCTTTGGCAGAGCTCTCAAAAGTGAAAGAGTTTCATTCCCCTAAGAAAGAAGAATGTTCAAGCAATGCAAGTGAAAGAATCTAACAAATGAAAGTAGAAGAAGGCTAGTTAATTTTGGAGGGTTTCCACCATAACCAAAATGTGACGCCCCAAAATCCGGGGGTCCCGTTGACCATCTGTCAACCCGCAGAATGCCTGTGGGTATCGTGTAAGCCGATATCACACGGTTATGTCTTATTTACCGGAATCCATAACTTAACAAAAATACGGGCAGAGTCTCCTTTGTACGAGGAACTCTCCACAAAAATCAAACCTGTGCACAATACAAACACTAGACCCATCCGAGGTCCAACATTTAACACTGACCACACAGGGTCCATTTATAATTAACATTGACCATACCGGGTCCCTTTATCCGTACTTATACCGAAACATGCAATGTTGTATCAAACATAGTTAATATAAGTTCAAAACCCCAATCCTTTTACACATATTACATGCCCAAAAACTATCTTACAAGTCTGGTTTTACAAAAAGTGAATTGAAAGCCACAAGTCGGCTTTTCTTCAACCAAGGGCCCCCGAATGAGAGCCATCCACCGGAACATGTCCCGTACCTGAAAGTGGTTCCCGTATAGGGTGAGCACAACGCCCAGTAAAGTTTATCCTACAAGGGCTACTCCCCACCTTAGATGCATATGTAATGTGTACATGTAATAAGCAACATTTAACAACCATTCCATACAAGAATATGCATTCGATGTTGGAATGCTACCATGTCATGCCATGGAATGAGGTGACACTCACTCATGCATCTTTCAAACCGAGTCCTCACTGACTCACGCCACACAATGAAATGTCAAAGTGTAATGCAACCCGTTTATTGACGGAAAAATCCTTCTAATGATCGTTTTGAATAACAAACCATACGTTTTTAGAAAATTCGATCATTATTAGGAGTCTACCCATTGAATGGGCATTTTTTATCACAAAAACCTTGTGTTTTCTTTTTGGGCAACGGATTTTCCGGAGTTACACCGCAGGTTCCGTGGGCCTGACACTTTTCCGGAATTACACCGCAGGAAAAGTGTGTGAACCAGGTGGTTTAGGGGTTTTCACCCAAGGAAGTCGCCATGCCCCTTTTTGCTTTACCCAACACAAGTTTTCCTTATGCAATGCAACATGCAACTCCAAAAAGGATCGTTGATCCCCTTTTTCCCGAGTCTACACACAATCAAACACCAAGCTAGGTGTTGATTTACCCAAATTTCACACATCCACACTCATGCTCAATGCCAATGAAATGTGATGCTATGTTCATGCTCCAAATGCAATGATGTCAAATGAGCAATATGTCTATATGTTCAACATATATAATTCCATGGTCATCATATTAAATGCATACAACAACCAAAACACCTGAATCATGTCAACATATTTGAAGTCATAAATTGACAACATAGAGCATACTTTGATCATCTCTATACACATAAACATGTTATCACAATTTTATTGCAATAATATCAATTTCTCAACCAACGCATATTATCAAATACCTTGAATGCACTCAAGTCATGTAATCACATAACACATTTTAAGTCACTACAAGGCCCAAAAAATCACATCAACTGATTTCTAGTAAACATTCTCACATAATATCAAGTCTCAAGAAAATTATATAGGTAACTTCCATATACCAAACTTAAACTAGAATTTGGTCTAGGCCAAATTCCATACCCATTCCATAATACACCTAAAGCAAGAAATAAACCAAGTAGGAGAAACCCTACCTTAATAGAGTGTAATATAAGTGTAGAAATCCTCAAGAACACTCCCTCTCTTATTTAGTTTTAATGCCACATGTAGAGTTCTTTTCCAACTAAGCATAGGTGCTTAGCATCTTTGAACATTCTGCAGGTAACCTTCATGAGTTAAAACAACTATAACTCTAGTTATAGAAATCCAATTCCAACAAAACATGTGCGAGCTGAACATAGACTCATAGGAGTTATCTTTCA
>CM042184.1:33305569-33326618 GCA_023539305.1 Ilex asprella | reverse complement strand
GTGTTCTTGAAGTCCTACACTTCAAGTGAGGTAGGGTTCTTTCTACTTGGGTTTTACTCCTACCTTAAGGGGCACTTTTTGGTGGCTGAAATATGATTGTTATATGGCTGAAACATGACTGTGTTATGCTTGTTTTAACCATGTTTAAGGGGCTGAATTAGGGGCTATTACATGACTATTTAAGGGGCTGAATTAGGGGCTGTTACATGGCCTCTTTTATGGCTAAATTGTGGGTAGTCTAGTGCCTGTTTAAGGGGCTTTTTTATGCATGTTTAAGGGGCTGAATTAGGGACTGTTACATGCCTGTTTAAGGGGCTGTAACATGGCTCTTTTATGGATGAATTGTGGGCTGTTTTGGGACTGATTAATG
Organism: Ilex asprella; assembly: GCA_023539305.1. NCBI lineage: Eukaryota > Viridiplantae > Streptophyta > Magnoliopsida > Aquifoliales > Aquifoliaceae > Ilex > Ilex asprella. The sequence continues at coordinate 33,326,248 of CM042184.1, read as the reverse complement.
GACTATTTTGGGGCTGATTAGCAGGCTATTTTGGGACTGATTAGTGGGCTGTTTCGAGGCTGATTAATGGACTGTTTTGGGGCTGATTAGCGAGCTGTTTTGGGACTAATTAGTGGGCTGTTTTGAGGCTGATTAGTGAGCTGATTTGGGGCTGATTAGTGGGCTATTTGGAGCTAATTAGTGGGCTGTTTTGAGCTGAATTTTATGGGCTGTTATGTGTTATCATGCGCCTTGTGATTTAAGTGCGTTATTGGCATAGATTGTGTAATAACATGCTTGTCTATTGTGTTGATTATAAAATGTGGATACATGCTAGTTGATGTGTTAACATTGTGACAAGATTTGGTAATTTTATACTTATGTTGTATATTGTCATTGGACATGTGGATATGTACTACATTGGTCATTTGACATAATTGCATATTGAGCATGATATGGGCATCACATTGATGGACATTGGATATGGGTGTGGGTGTGTGAGTGCATGGTTTATTCAAACATCATACTTGGTGGTTGAAGGGTGGGCTCGGGAAAGTGGGATTGAAGTTCCTATTGAGTCGCACAGTCACATGCATAGAAAACTTGTGTCGGGTAAAGCAAGTAGGGCTAGGCTCTCACTCGGGTGCAAAACCCGGTTATTGGTTTATTCACTTCCGTCGGTGCAAGTCCAAAAAAAGTGAATTAGGCGTACGGAGCTGGCGGTGTAATTCCAAAATTCGTTGCCCAACAAGACACAAGATTTTAATTTATAAAGTACTCATTCAATGGGTAACACTCATCAATGATTTAATTTTATAATGAAACAACTTTTAGTTCAAACGATCATTGAATGAATTTTTCGTCAAATGACGGTTCATTTCACAAGTGCATTACATTGTGTTGTGGGAGTCTGTGAGAACTCGGGTTGAAGTTGCATGAGTGAGTCTCACCTCATTTCATGGCATGACATTATGATTTTTCAACATGGAATTGCATGTTCTTGTTGAAATGGATATTGATTGTCATCGTTTGCATGTAAACTCTACATATGCATATAGGTGGGGAGTAGCCTTTGTTGGAAATACTCTACTGGGCGTGGCTCACCCTATACAGGAAAACATTTCAGGTACGGGATTCACCCCGGTAGATGGCTCTCATTCGGGGCCTCAAGGGTGAAGAAAGCCGATTCGTGGCTTTATAACTCCTTTTGTAAAAATTTTTGAGCTAACGATGTTTTTTGGACATATGTATGTAAAAGATTTATAATCTAACTGTTATGGACTATTTTTGATACAACATTGCATGTTTTGATATAAATATGGATAGTTGGACCCAGTGTGGCCAATGTTTACTTATAAATGGACCCGGTGTGGTCAATGTTTTATATTGGGCCTCGGATGGGTCATGTGAAATTTATTGTACAGGTTGGATTTTGAGGTAGAGTTCCCCGTACAAAGGAGACTCTGCCCAAATTTTCATTAAATTATGGACCCTAGTAATTGGATACAATGGCGTGAGGTCGAGTTATACGATGTTCACATGTATTCCGCTGGTTGATGGGTGATCAACGGACACCCGGATTTTGGGGTGTCACATAATCACACTCCCCAACTTAAATTTTACTAGTACATAATAAATTATAAAAACAATTGACAAAATAAAATATAAACAGAGGGAAAATTATTTTCGTAGATTTTTTCATGATTGTATTTAACATATGTAATAAGTCGTTAAACCCTTAGGTGATTCCTAGTGGACGAGTTTTGTCTCGTGAAGGTTTTCAGTGAAGCTACCTACAAACTTCAATAGTTAGGAGTTCAAAATTCATATTTTTCACAAATAAAATTAAATCAACATTCCTTCTATATTGCTAGAATAGTTATTTTTTCTGATCACTATAAGAGTAACACATGTTAGTTGTAACATTATTTTTATAAAAATTTGTGTGTATGTGCAATGATATTTGTATGTCAAAAATTACTTAAGAAATGTTACCATCTTTCATGATAGTCTTGATGTCAATCCTCCATGGGATACACTCAACAAAAAACACTCAAATGTTATAGTGACTATTCCCTCATTAATTACATGTGATTAGAATATTGTTAACAAAGTAAATTATATCACATGTAATATAAAAGAACTATTATTTGAATAAAATTGGAATTTGACATAATCTCATGAAAGAATATTAACATTTCAATATATATATTATCAACAGTCTCCCTTTTTGGTTTGATAGGATGAATACAGTTATATGATTTTTGGAATAAAAAAAGACCTTCTTTGGGTTTCAATGTGGCAATTGGTTTAGGATTTAAAAAACGACGTTAGTGGGACTAAAAAGCTACCCTTTATATTGTGGCACACCTCTTTCTTTCTAAGACTTTGTATTTTCATTCTTTCCATTTTTTTTTACTTTCTTGGCTCTTTTCTTTCTTTCTTTTATAGATTTTTCTTTGAATAGTAAACACCCTTTTCTTTTCTTCCTCTTTTCTACCTTTCTTCCATTTTGTGCTTTTCTATATTAGACTGACTTAAAAGTGGGTGCAAGAAATTATGTAGCAAATGTAGGTTTAATATATTTTTATGTGGCTCAGATATTTTTCGGGTTTCGTGAAAATAATTTATACTTTTTGTAACACCCCGCATTTTCTTTTATATCTGTATATAGATATATAGTAAATAATTGTTGTAAAAATGCTAATATCGGTAAAGATGTATGGATGAACTAAGTAGATAGTAAGAGTAGAAATAAAAATATGAGTTGAGGTAATAGGGTATGTTGTAGAGGTTGGGGGTAGTCCGGAGTCAAAGCACACTTTAGAGAGAATTTGGATAAAAAGAAATTTTGGATACTTCCCTAGTGTTTGGATCATAACTTTTTATTTTGACATTATTTTGATCTAAAATTTGGAAAGTAGATAGTAGACTTCCAGGGCTACAAAATAGTATTTCATGAAAATTTTCCAAATCTACCTCTAAATAGGCCAAATCTGCACTGTAAGATTCAGGAAAAACAGGAAGTCCGTTCGAACGTTAAATGACGTTCGAACGGTAAAGTCCGTTCGAACGGAAGTTTGTTCCAGTACCTTTTCTCTGATGGAAAAATCAAAGTACTGGGAGCAACCCATGTTCAAAATTCAAGGACGTTCGAACTTTAGTTCCGTTCGAACGGTACTTACGGATTCTGCCTTTCCAGAATCGCGCACAGGTGGTTATTTCTCCTACTATAAATACTTAAACACGCCTCCATTGACCTCATTTCAGCATTTATAACCCTAGAAACACTTAGAGAGAAATAGAGAAATACAAGATCAAAGGGGAAAAACAAGAGATTGAAGAGTTAATTCAAAATCAAAACCTAGATTTCAAGAACACAAGGTAGGGGATTTCTTCTCTTTCTCTTACATTGAGGCTAGGTTTACTTATATGTATTCTTTACATTCTAAATCTTATATGTATGCTATAGATCATTGATTCTTGATATTCTTTTGAATATTAACATGCTTTAAACAATACTAATGGTTGGTTAACCATTAAATCCTTGTTCTTGGCCAAAAACTCTAGTTTTTCAAGAGAGATGAAATTTTCTCTAAATTTTCTTTTGTTCTTGATTTCAAAACCTTAGTGTTTCATATTGAACATAAAAATTGTGTTTATGATGATCTCTTATATTTTTCATACTTGGTTATTGAAATTGTCACACGATAAAATTAGGGATTTGATTAATACTTGGAAATTGCTAGTTTATTGAGAATTTGTTGGTTTCCTTATTGTATGGTTGTTGTGAGGGACTTGAAATGCCATCGAAATATGTCGTAGAGTGTTAGAGTTTAGTCTACCCCGGTGGGGGTGAGATGGTTTCCTAATACTTATAGTGGGTTGTCATTTGGTAATGCAACCACTATCGTTCATTGGAGTTCGAACTAGGGGTGGTATACCTTTCCTGGGGAGGGATTTGTCACTACCATTGGGATGGTAGACGCTATTTCCCAAAGAGCTTGTGATTTGATTGTGATTGGTGAACTAGGTATAGTCGTTGGGTAGATTCTTGAGAAACAATCAACGTACATGACATGGGATGAACCAATATATATCTATACATTTGCATAAGTATATGAATTGGATTATGTCGGAGCCGGTGCATTGGTATGGGACAATGCAACGACAGACACCAGTTCAAACCATTTGGAAATTGTTGCTATTAAAGAATGCATTTTTTCTATGTCCATATGATTATCACTGTTGTATAAACTTGAGATCTGTTTAAATGTCCCTGTTTTCTTTCAAAAGTTATATATGATATTTGTGAAATGAGACCGACCCGTTTTCATGTTTTTATAAACCTTGTTTGAGTTTGGGAAGATTTTGCTACAGAGCTTCGTGCTCATCCCCTACAATTACATATTTTCAGATCATGTACTAGATGAGGAGTTGGGAGTCGAGGAGCCCATACACTAGGAGACTCCACTAGACGGGGAGGTGGATCCTGAGGTGGACGCTTAGAGAGACACATCCTTTTGTACTAGAATAGGATATTCTTTTGAAATAATGTAAAGTCTAGTTTATATTTCGTTATATTCCGCTGTGCTACTTTAGTTAACTTTTGGTATGTAACGGTCAGGATGGGTCTATTCCTTTGGGAGAATGATGTAAATTCTATGGATAACTTTATGAAATCTTATTTTTTGATGGATTATGTTAGTGCTCTCATGCAGTGAATGGTGTTTAGAATGTAATACCGTCCAGGGTGTGTTTTGGGGTATTACACTTTTTCAGGCTCAATCACAGTTGACTATGGATATAATTTTGTAAGAAATGGTTTAAGGCTCAAAATTAAACAAACATGGCCTAAGATCATTTTTCAGAAATCATACATCTATATAATTCCTGAGTGAAAGAATTCGAAGGATAATGTTAATAATATAATCTACTGAATGTTAATCAAAATAAAACTAATGAGATTATTTAAAGAATGGTTACCGTTGAATCGAAGATTCTTATTTGAGTAGATGTAAAATATCTCTCCAAAAAAGATTAGCTCAAATTCTTCAATTGGTTTACATCTCCACTATATATGCAAAGAATGTAATATTTCACAAGGTTTCTAAAATAAAGAAATATTTTTGTGCTTCATAAGAATTATTTTAAATAAAAATATTATGATAATAAACAACTAAAATATGAAAATCATGCGTGATCAAATTAAGGTTATTCTTGCTAAGCATGGGAATATTAACCTAATTCATCTGAGAATTATATGAACTATTCTTCCTAAATATATAATATAAGTTTCATATTAACTACTGAAAACAAACTTAAACACAAACAAGTTCAAAACCAAAAATAGGTTTAAAACATAACATAGTTTAAAATGCATAAAATAAAAAGTTGAGTGAAAGATAGCAAAGGTTTTTAAAGAATCTTTAGTGTTTTAGATCAAATTGTAGATTGTCCTCCACCAAAACGCTCTCTTATTAGCCTCCAAATCTCAATTTGATTCTGTTCATAATCATCCATTCGCTGACTGAGTTGATTAACATTGTTCTCCAATCCTAGCAAAATTTGTCTATCAGTCCTGTCATTTACCAATATGTATGGTTGATCCACTTGTGGTTCCGGCTGTTGTGGCAAGAAGAATTCTTGAGGTATGTGGAATGGATCCTCTTGTGTTGGAGTTGGTGCTTCGTGTTGTTCTTCAGGCTGTACTGCATGGCTTTTCTTTCATGAAGTTTTATCTAACGGTGCCAAATGCTCCACCATTTTCCATAAGGGATCTGTAATCACTCTCTTGTCCCTGCATATTTGAGAAACTAACATAGCATATGGGAGTGAGAGTTTATTTCTATCCACAATAAGTAACAATTGATCCATAATAAGGTTTGGAAAATCAATTGTGTGTCCCATTCCGAAGGGATATACAAAGTAAGCTTGTTCAGTAAAAATCTGATTCTTTTTGGCTCGAAGTAACAAACTGTTTACTGTTATCAAATTCTCAATTCGGTATTTGTTTGTCAAATCCCCTTGCTTTATGTATTTATTGGGCCTTCCCCAGACAAACTCTGGGTTACCCATCAATTCTCTCCCCGCGTCATTCAAATTAGGTAATTTAGTGTAAGGGCAATGCGGGGATGGGCTGTCTTTGCTTGGGATTAAAAAATTCAGCTATAGCAGCCGGTGTAACTTGAAAAATAGTACCCTTAACAAATACACGCAATTTTATTTCCCCAGTTATTTCTGGATTGCTATAAAATTCACAGACTAGACAGTCATAAGCAACAATACTAAATTTAACATAATTCCACCATCCTCTTGCAACAAGAATTTCCCTGACTCCTATGTTTTCAAAATCTTCAAAAATCACTGGCCTTTTATGAATTATAGTTTTAGAGATAAAGTGAGCATCATACCAGACTTGTTGATTAAAAATTTCAAACATCACCTCATCGTAGATATTTCTCGGTCCAGGTTGTTGTAGAGGTGCCTGAGGTTGCTGATGTTGATCCCTTTGAGCGACTTGAAGATCCTCTTGGTCGACGTCTCGAATCCATCTTTTTGTGATTTCTCTTCAAATACTCAGGTTCAATAGATTTCAATCGGTAGAAACCTTCAAAATGTGATGGGTAAATGAATAATTGGAGCAGACTTGAAGAAAAATGATCGAGTGCAGTAGATTTGAGAGGAATTCTTTGAAGAAACTCGGTTCCTTTGAATTCTAATATACGAGGGAGTCTGAAATTGATCGATTTTGCATGGAGATGATATATATACACACACTGCTGTCCAGATGCTATCCCCACCATCCGGACGGTGCTGTCGATTGGTTTTGTATTTTTCACTCTGCAGGCTACTGGTTCTGAAATTCTGCTTTCTTCCTTTTAAATTCCTGTAGTTTACAAAATTAAGTACAACTTTATATATTCTACCAAACTTTGCTAACCACTCTTTTTCTTTTCCAAAAATGGTTGCTTTTATTCTTTTATTTGTTATTTATTATTTACTAATTTTCTTAATTAATCTATAGTTATTTACAATTATTTATAATTATTTACATGTAACGCCCCAAAAAAGCCCTTTGGACAGCATAACATGCTAAGGCCATTTATGTCATGCGAGCACTAATATAATCCATCAAATAAATGTGACTTCATTAATCATCCACAAAATTTATCATATTATCCAAAAGAATATGCCCAACTATGGCCTTTACATCCCAAAAATTTAACTATTATAATGCAGTGGAATAACAAAAGAAAACTAGGCTTTACAATGTTCAAGAAAATATCCTAGTCTAGAACAAAAGAAAGTGTCGCTCTAAGCGTCCACCTTAGGATCCACACTATCGTCGATCAAAGTCTCCCAGTGTGCGGGCTCCTTGACTCCCCACTCTTTCTCAATAGTATAATCTGAAAAGGTTGTTAGGTAGGGGGTGAGCACGAAGCTCTGTAGGAAAATCCTTCCAAACTCGAACAAGGTTTATAAAAGCATATAAAAACGGTCGGTCTCATTTTACAAATAACATATATAATCTTTGAAGTAAAACAGGGACATTTTAAAGTAGATCTCAAGTTTAAGTAGCAATAGTAAATTACATGAAATAGTAAAAGAACCAAGTTACAATAAATAACCATTACCAAAATATAAACCCTTTTTCCATAAGACCTTGTAGAATCTCATACTTCCACAAGTCCTCGTAGAAAATCATTTTCCACAAAAATAATAGTATCCATAACTTGAATATTTCACAACAATATGCATATGTATCTCAAACATGATACGAGGTATACCCCATGAATCAACACATTGAGTAATATCTAGCCCACACGCACCCACACAAATCTTCTCAAATATATCCATCCTTTAGGAATGATGTATGCTATACCAATGGTAGTGACGAATCCAACCTAGACATTAGTATACTAACCTTCCACCTCAGTACCCGTGAGCAATAACAGTTTAGTCTTACCAAAGCACTAAACCCACTACGAGTGGTAGGAGAATTGTCAGCCCACACGGAGCATGCAAAACATCTACCCACTCTATGATATCTAGTCAAAGGCCACCCATGGTCATCCCACACTCGTAAGAGATACAATACCGAACCCATTTCCTTAATATACAAGCATATGTTAAAAATTCCCAAATTAACCATGTGACATCTTCAATAACCAACTAAGAAAAATGCAAGAGATCACAATAATATCATTTTATTGCTCAACACAAAACACTATGATTTTGAAATCAAGAATAAAGGAAAAATTCAAGAGGAGAATCCATCCCTCTTGAAATCTAGGGTTTTAAAGTGAGAAAAGAGATTTCGTGGGTATTCAACCCTAACTTTGTTTAAAACATGGTCATCTTTGCAAGGAGACCAAGGGATGATGATTTCATAGCATATACATGTAACATTTAGAGTAAAAACATACATATAGAAATACCCTAACATCAATGAACAAGAATGGAAGAAAACCCCTACTTGGCTCTTGAATGACTAGGGCTTGAATCTTGAATCACTCTTAAATCTCTTGTTTTTCTCTTTTTGATCTTGTGTTCTCTCCTTCTTTCTTCCTCTCTAAGTGTTTCTAGGGTTAGAAGTGGTGTAATGAAGGTTAAGGGGGCGTCTCTAAGTATTTATAAGGCAAATATGGATCACAAATCATGACTTTAAAACTGTCAGATCTCTTTCGGCAATACCGATACACAGTATCGGTATGGTACAATTCTGGAGCACAGTACCGGTACAGTTAACTCACTGGACCAAATGGTTCCGAAACACAATACCTGTACGGTTTAGTACCGGTACACAGTACCGATAGGGTCTTGTAAACCCCCATATGTTTAAAGTAATATAATGGCAAATTTTTTGATAATTTAATATAGGTAATGGTGTAAAAATGAACCACATGGGTTATAACCGTAGAAAATGATAATATTATAAATAACAGTTAAAGCTAGTTTTAACTCATGAATATATGGAATAGTTCGTAATAGAACTTATATAACCTATGTTTGATGCACATATATATATTGTATAGGTTTAGGTTGGTTTTGGAAGGGTTTGAAATGAATTGGAAATGAAAAATAGAGAATATAGGCAAAACTGGGCAAACCCTACCGGTACTGTATTCCAGAACCATTTGTTCTAATGAGTTAGCCATATCGGTACTGTGCTCCGGAACTGTACCATATCAGTACTGTGTACCGGTACTGTCGTAAGAGATCTGACCTTTTAAAATCGCGATTTGTGGCCCATTTTCACCCTATAAATACATTAGGATGCCTCATTTAGCCCCATTTCAGCCCCTTTAACCCTAGAAACACTAAGAGAGGAAGAAAGAAGGAGAAAACACAAAATCAAAAGAGAAAAACAAGAGGTTTAAGAGTGACTCAAGATTCAAGCCCTAGTTATTCAAGAGTCAAGGTAGGGGTTTTCTTCCATTCTTGTTCATTGATGTTAGAGTTATTATATATATGTTTTGACTCCTAACTATATGTATTTGCTATGGGTTCTTTGTTTCTTGGTTCTCTTGTGATTATTAACATGTTTTACACAAAGTTATGGTTGTATACCCATGAAATCCCTCTTTTTGTTTGAAAAAAAACCCTAGTTTTCAAGAGTTTTAGGTTTTCCTCTTGAACTCTTCCTTTATTCTTGATTTTAAAACCATAGTGTTTTGTGTAGAGTAATAAAATGATATTGTTGTGATCTCTTGCATTTTTCTTAGTTGGTTATTGAAAATGTCACATGCTTAATGTGGAATGTTTGAAATATGCTTGTAAAATTGGTAACAATTGGGAATTGTTGGTTCCTTGAAAATATGACCATTTCCTCATTTGTATGGTTGTTGTGACAGACTTGAATTGCCTTCAAGAGATGTCGTAGAGTGTTAGAGGTTAGTCTATGCCAGTGGGGTGAGATGGTTGCCTAACACTTGTAGTGGGTTGTCATTTGGTAATACAACCACTGTCGTTCACTGAAGTTCAAACTAGGGGTACCTTTCCTGGGATAGGATTCGTCAATGCCATTGTGATGGTATACGACCTTTTTCCAAAATGCTTGTGATTATGATGGGTGGAGTATGTATAATCTTTGGGTAGATTCTTGACAAACAATCAACGTATATGGCATGGGGATGAACCAATATACAAGAAAATACAATTTATTGTTGAGAGTTGTCTTTTATTGTTTCAGTTCAATTTATTGCTATTGTTAAACTTGAGATCTGTTTAAAATGTCCCTGTTTTATTTCAAACATTATACATGATATTTGTAAAAAGAGACCGACTGATTTTATATATATTTTCTAATCCTTGTTCGAGTTTGGAAGAATTTTCCTATAGAGCTTCGTGCTCACCCCTTACTTAACAACTTTTTGGGATTATCCTCTCGAGGAAGAGCTAGGAGTCGAGGAGCCCTAACACTAGGAGACTCCGATGGACGGGAGCGTGGATCCCAAGGTGGATGCTTAGAGCGACACTTTCTTTTGTTCTAGACTAGGATATTATCTTGAACACTGTGAAGCCTAGTTTTCTTTTGTTATCTCCGCTGCAGGATAATAGTTAAATTTTTGGGATGTAAAGGCCAAGTTGGGCATATTCTTTTGGATAATGTTGTAAATTTTATAGATGATGAATGAAGTCATATTTATTTGATGGGTTATATTAGTTCTCTCATGATGTAAATGGTTTTAGCATGTAATGTCGTCCAAGGTAGTTTTTGGGGCGTTACAGATTTTGGTATCAAAGCTTAGGTGTTTGGAGCTGTAGGTTATGGATCATCACTAGAGAGGTAGAATTAGGTTGAATGGAATTATTGATTTAAATTTTTTAGAAGCCTTATGCTAAGATCTAGACATTCTAACCATATCTTGCACATCAAGAAACTAAATTGTAAATTGATGTGCAAGATGAACGATGGGTGAGGATGTGGATGTGGGCGTGGTCGTGGGGGTCAAGCAAACCCACCACCACCACCACCTCCCGATGCCATGAACGACATATACCAATGCTTATGGGAGCTAACCACTTTGGTACAACACCAGAATGAGAACAACAACCACAATGGTGGGGCTCATCCATTAGCTCAAGTGTCGGGCAACGAGGACAGCAACCGAAGGATGATAGTTCTTCGTGAATTTTTGAGGCAACACCTGCCTACCTTCCAAGGGAGCTCTAACCCCTAAGATGCGGATAAATGGATCCACTAGGTAAAAAAGATATGTGATGGTGTGGGAATAACCGAGGATCTTCGGGTCGGCTTGGCTATTTATCTGTTAGAGGGAGAGGCCGACCATTGTTGGGATTCAATAAAGAGAAAGAGGAACACTGATGTTCTCACTTGGGAGGAGTTCGACCAAATTTTTCATGCGAAATACTTTCTTGAATCAGTCAAGGATAACATGAGCACTGATTTTCTCGCTCTCTGACAAGGGAGCATGACAGTAGCCGAGTATGAGAAGAGGTTTAACGAGTTATCCTGCTACGCTACGGAGTTCATATCTACTGAGGCCAAGAAGGCCAAACGCTTTGAGCAGGGCATGAGGCCTGCTATCCGAGAGAAGCTTGTGACTCTCAAGATCCGAGACTATGAGGATCTTGTTAATAGAGTTGCACTAATGGAGAGGGATATAGAGGACAGCCAGTGATGACAGAGCTTCAAGAGAAGAGGTCCGATCCGGTCAGGTGCTAGCAGTAGTGGAGTTCATAAGGCAGCACCATACTGTCGCCCAGACCAAGCCGGTGGACAGAGAGCTTAGATAACTCAAGAAGTAGGAGGCCTAACAGGGAGAATAGACACAAACCCCTGCCAATGCTTTACAAGTGGAGGGGGGCACTTCAGACACAACTGTCCATCGCTTCCACCAAGGCCCAACCAAGCGATGAGACCAGGGGCCACAAACAGACCACTACAGCAATTGAAGCAGTTACAAGCTCAAGCCCCCGATTGCACCAATCAAGGAAGGGGTTTTTCTTTGGCTCAACTGGAGGAAGACACTTCCATTGCCGTAGTGGAAGGTATGTGCTTCCTTATAATTCGTGGTCCCGAATCTTATTTGACCCCGGTGCTACACATTCATTCATACGCACTGCATATGCTTTCCATTTGGGATTGGGATTCGAGAAGCTAGACCATGCTATGAGTATTAATATGCCCATGGGAGAACGGTTGGATACTAGTCGGGTGTGTACTTTGAATTGGAGATCACGAATTGATTGTAGATCTAATTACTTTAGATATGAAAGGGTACGCCGTCATCTTTGGGGTGAATTTGTTATCCACATTCCGAGCGGTAATGGATTGTTTTCATAAGAAGATTTCCTTTCAAATACCGGGAGGAGTAGTTTTCAGTTTCGTGAATGACCGAGATTCTTCTCATCTGTTTCTTACTACAAGTAGTAGATTCTTGAAAGCTAAGCCAGGAAGCAATTTGAGTTTCTCGGCTAGCTTTATGGGAGATGATCGTGATGGATCCCAATCGGGTATGGTGTTGATAGTATTAGATTTTTTGGATGTCCTCCCAGATGAACTACCCGGGTTACCACCACAGAGAGAGATTGAGTTTATAATTGATCTATTTCTGGGAATCGAACCCATTTTCATTGCTCCTTATCGGATGACACCTTTATAGTTAAAGGAGTTAAGGAAACAATTGGACCATCTGTTGGCTATTGTGTTTATCCATTTGAGTACGTCACTTTGGGAAGCCTCGGTCCTTTTTGTGAAAAAGCATAACGAGACACTTCGATTGTGCACGAATTATCGAAGGTTGAATCGAGTTACAGTGAAGAACAAATATCCTTTGCCACGAATAGATGATCTGTTTGATCAGCTGAAGGGTTTTAAGTATTACACCAAGATTGACCTTCGCACAGGATACCATCAATTGAGAATCAGGGAGGAGGATATTACTAAGACTGCTTTTTGTACCCGATATGGTCATTTCGAGTGCACGGTAATGCTGTTCGGATTGACTAATACACCCGCAACCTTCATGGATTTGAAGCACAGGGTATTTTAACTGTATCTAGATCAGTTTGTCATTGTGTTCGTTGATAACATACTAATCTATTCACGGACACACGAGGAACATGAAAGCCATCTCAGGATTGTGCTCCAGACTTTGAGAGAGCATAAGTTATATTATAAGATGAGCAAATGCGAGTTATGGATGAAGGAGGTAAAATTCTTGGGCCATGTTGTGTCGCAACAGGGTGTAGCTGTGGATCCAGCTAAGATTGAAGCCGTGATGAAATGGGAACCACCGAAGAATGAGACAGAAGTACGTAGTTTCTTGGGTTTAGCAAGCTACTACCGGAGGTTTGTTGAAGGGTTCTCAAAGCTTGCGATGCCGATGACTCGCCTTACAAAGGAGGGGGGGAAATTCTTGTGGACTCAAGCGTGTGAATTAGCTTTTCCCACCTTAAAGGAGAAGTTGACGATGGCTCCTATCCTCATCATTCCGAGCAATGGGGAAGGATATGTTGTTTACACCGATGCTTTGCTATGAGGCTTGGGATGTTTGTTAATGTAAGGAGCCAAGGTAGTTGCTTATGGTTCGAGACAATTAAAGGTTCACAAGCAGAATTATCCCACTCATGAATTGGAGCTAGCCGCTGTGGTGTTTGCTCTCAAGTTATGGAGGTGTTCCTTGTATGGGGAAAAGTTTCAAGTGTTCTCTGATCACAAGAGCCTTAAGTATATCTTCACACAGAAAGACTAGAATCTCTGGCAAAGAAGGTGGATTGAGTACCTAGAAGACTACGATTTCACACTCAACTACCATCTAGGGAAGGCGAATGTAGTTGTCGATGCACTGAGCAGGAATTCTTGGGGTGAACTCAATGTTTCCATTGGTGAATGGAAGTTAAAGGATGCCCTTGGAGATTATGACCTATAGTTTGGAGAAGATGAATCTCGACCATGCTTGTTCAACCTTGTGGCTCAATCTACTCTCCAACGTAGAGTGGTTGACTTGTAGTACCTGGGTCTGGAACTAGAGTCGATTCGAGCTCGATTGGGAAATGGGGAAACAATTGAAGGATGGTCTCTAAAGAATAGAGAATTGTGATTTAAGAAAAAGCTATGTGTACCCGATGATTCGTCTTTAAAGTAGGAGATACTTGGAAAGTATCATCGCTGTAAGTTTGTTATCCATCCTGGAAGCACAAAAATATATAGGGACATGAAGCGTCAATATTGGTGGAAGGGAATGAAGTGAGATGTGACTAAGTACATTTTAAAGTGCGCGGTCTGTCAGTAGGTGAAGATTGAACATCAAAAGCCTGAAGGATTATTGTAATCCTTACCTATTCTTGAGTGAAAATGGGATCACATCACCATGGACTTCGTATCTGGTTTTCCACGGACTTCACGAGGGCATAATACTGTATGGGTCATTGTTGATAATCATTTCAAGATGAAAACGGACTCGAAATTAAAAGAGACGTGTGGTCAATTGTGGTCGAATTTGCTCGGGCCAAGAAGGAAAGTTGTTCCCCTCGACTTGGGCTACAAAACCATACCAAGGAGGTCATTTTTGGAGGAGATTCCAAGAATGAGATTTTTGGGAAGAGGAGATTCAAGCTTGTTTCGGGTTCCTGGGGCTAACCAACGTGATTTTACGCTACAAGAGGTAGGGTTCCCTCCTATTTAAGCTTATTTCCAACTTATGAGGTTTATATGGAATAGGTAGGTTGATAGAGATATGTATCACTTGTCTATTGTGTTGATTTGGTGAAATGGGTTTTTTTTGGAATTGGGTAGAATAATTTCTATCTTGATTTTGATATAGAGAAATTGCTTGATAGTGGTTTCATGAGAAATGTAGAAATGAAAATTCTTGATAGAAAAATGTTGATTGTGGGCATGTTGTGTGTTTACCATATGCCTTGATGAGTTTAGCATGTTAATTGCATGATTATGTGATAATATGCTTGAAAATTGGGTTAAATGGAATGTTAATATATACATGTTGTCAAGAGAAATTGACATTGAGATCAATTATGCGTACCGGTACACTGCTGTCCAGAGAGTTCGCCGTGCCGGTACGATTTCCCAGACTTTTGAATCTTCAAGTTTTCTTGCTATGCTTTTGGACTTTTAGTTCTTGCGTTCCAATGACACAAATAGACTTAATTGCTATACATTGGGGGTACCTTGGACCTCGGTTAAATTAGATGAATATAGAACTATGGATCTCAATTGTGTCAATAAATACTACTATGGAGAATGTTATTGACGTGGTGTCGGGTTAAGCGACATCCATGGGTATTTTCGCGGGTTGAAGAGTTGTCAACGATTGATAAGGGACCCCCGGAATTTGGGGTGTCACAAGAAGGTGCTTTGCAACAAAATCATCCACTTGATGAAAGTCTTGTGGCAACACCATGGAGTGGAAGAAGCTACTTGGGAACCAGAGCTGGAGATGCACGAGAAATACCCTCATTTGTTCACTACATGAGGTAAGTTTCGAGGACAAAACTTTTTTTAAGGGGGGTGGATTGTAAACCCCCATATGTTTAAAGTAATATAATGAAAAATTGTTTGGTAATTTAACATAGTTAATGGTGTAAAAATGACCCACATGGGTTATAACCGTAGGAAATGTTAATATTGAAAATAATAGTTAAAGCTAGTTTTAACTCTTGAATATATGGAATAGTTCGTAATAGAACTTATATCAACTATGTTTGGTGCACAAATATATATTGTATAGGTTTAGGTTGGTTTTGGAATGGATTGGAAATGAAAAACAGAGAATATAGGCTAAACTGGGCAAACCCTACTGGTACTGTGTTCCGGAACCATTTGGTCCAGTGAGTTAACCGTACCGGTACTGTGCTCCAGAACTGTACCGTACCGGTACTGTCGAAAGAGATCTGACCTTTTAAAGTTGCGATTTGTAATCCATTTTGCCCTATAAATACATTAGGACACCTCCTTTAGCACCATTTTGGCCTCTCTTACCCTAGAAACACTAAGGGAGGAAGAAAGAAGGAGAAAACACAAGATCAAAAGGAAAAAACAAGAGGTTTAAGAGTGATTCAAGATTCAAGTCCTAGTTATTCAAGAGCTAAGGTAGGGGTTTTCTTCCATTCTTGTTCATTGATGTTAGGGTTATTATATATATGTTTTGACTCCTAACTATATGTATTTGCTATGGGTTCTTTGCTTCTGGGTTCTCTTGCGATTATTACCATGTTTTACACAAAGTTAGGGTTGTATACCCATAAAATCCCTCTTTTTGTTTTGAAAAAAAATCTTAGTTTTCAAGAGTGATGGGTTTTCTGATTCGCACTTTTTAGTGATCGAATTTAATTAATATTATACACCCAAGTATAAGTGGTCAAATTGTAGTTTTCTCGGTTTTTAAGTCCAAGTATCGATCCCACAAATAGTTTTAGTAATTAGAACTTTAAAATAAAATTCCGAAAACAATAAAGGTGTTTGTTTGAAGCAGAAAATTGTTTTATAGCTTGTGATGTGAGCTTAGTTTGATAACTAGTTTAAACAATTAAATAAAAACGGTGTGTAAATAAAACAGATAATTCACAGGAATATAAAAGGCACCCTTCAGTTTAAGGGTCCCATATGCTTTATATTGGTTAGTTTCTGGAAACGCTACCTCACATCAGTTGACTTCCATTTTACTGGAAAGCTAACCGGCAGGTCTATTGTATATAAATCATAACACAGCTGCTTATCAAGCTACACTGGTTATATCCATGTCGAATGATTAACTAAAGAAAACCAGAAGGGTGAGCCGTTCATGAGGAATACTTGAGTTATTCATTTGATCTCATGATTGTGAATGCATATATAATAAACCATAACATAGCTGCTTCTCAAGCAACACTGGTGGTAATATAACACAGCTCCTTCTCAAGCTACACTGGGTATAGATGTGTCATTTGATTAATTTAAGTAAACTCGCAGGTTGTATAGACTATCTTCCAGCAATTTGTCCGATCAGCCGGTTGTAGTAAATCATAACACAACAACTTGTCAGATTAGCTGTATTTAGATATATCAACCAGAAAGTCAAGCCATGCAGACAGAATACTTGAATTATTTAATTGATTGTCTATAATATATATGTGTATTTATATATATATATATACCAGCAAAACTTCCTTAGCGTTCCAGTGGAGGACTAGCCATCCCAATAGGATCACCGGGGTTATTCTAGCTGGTAATATTAATATCATGCGTTAGTGAAACTTCCTCAACATTCCGGTGGAGGACTAGCCATACCGGTAGGAACGCTGGGGTTATTCTAGCTGGCATGTCTTATATATATATATTAAACGTATAAATAAAACATCAACGTTTCCATAATTAGACCAATAACATACAGATTTTCCCCTCGCACTGGAGGGTATAAGTGATTACTCAAGCTCCATGCTCCATGACTGCAGACAAGTCAGGAGTATAAGTAATTTTCATTATAACAGAAAGTAAAGTACAAAATGTAAAAGGGTCTTTGTACGGAGTAACTGAAATACAAACACTCTTATTATCAATTAAGACAAAAAAGTGGCAGCAGTTTAACTATCCGAAATAGAAAGATACAACAAAAATGTAAAAGTATAGTATTTGGACTAAGAGTGAATCACGGATCGACTCGTGGTTACATTTCTCTTTTTCTCTCTTTTCCCTTCTTGGAATTTCTCCTGGGAGCTCTCAGATTCTTTTGTTTTGCTTTGGGTGAGTGATGGTCCGGCCTGCTGAAGTGAAGGAGGGGGTATTTATAGACGCAAGGGAAGCAGGAAGTGGCCATCTGCATGCACTGACTAAGGGTGGTTGTCCGGACGGCAGTGCATCGTCCGGACGGTGGCACCTTGCTGGACTTTGCAACTTGCATTGATGGTGATCCGTTTGTGGTAGATTTACACTTTCATCCTTGGTGCTTTTGAGCTTTGACACTTGGTTCCTTGCACTTTGGAGTATTTCTGCATTTGAACACAAAACTTTGGATAAAAATTGTAAAAATAATCAATTACCGCACAAACCCTAATTTATACTAATTAATATTTTTGAGGTGCGTTGATTATACTAATTCGACTTTATTATTAATTCTAATTTATATACTATTTAAGGTTATTCACACTCCCCAACTAAAACTTTACTAATCCCTAGTAAATTATTAACAAAATGATAGAGGTAAAATCATTTTCGTAGATTTTTTCACGATTGCATTTAGCATATGCAATAAGTCGTTAAACCCCTAGGTGATTCCTAGTGGACGAGTTGTGTCTCGTGAAGGTTTTCAGTGAAGCTACCTGCAAACTTCAGTAATTAGGAGTTTGTAAGTCATACTTTTCACAAGTAAAATTAAATCAATATTCCTTTCATTTTGCTAAAGGTCTCCCTTTTTCGGATCACTACAAGAGTAACACATGATATTTATATTATTATCTATATATTTTTACAAAAACTTGTGTGTGTGTGTTGATTTTTTTTGTTTCAAAAATCACTCAAGAAATACTACCAACTTTCATGGTAGTCTTGATGTCAATCCTTCCCTGGAATGCACTCAACAAAGAATTTCTATACGTTGTAGTGACTATTCTCTCAGTAATTACATCTGATTGGAATATTGTGAACTAAGCAAACAATATCACATGTAATATCTGAATCAACGGATGTTGAAATAAAATTAAAATTTGACATAATCTCATGACTGAATATCAACACTATATTATATATATTATTAACATTTTCCTTGTATAGATAGATAGGATAAGTACAGATAGATAATTTCTAGAATCAAAAAGGACTTTCTTTAGGTTGTAATGTGGCCATCGGGTCAGGGTTTAAGAAATGACGTCTATCGGATTCAAGAGCTACTCTTTATGTTACAGCATACCTCTTAAAACCTTATATTTCTTCTTTTCATTTTTCACTTTCTTGGCTATTTATATATATAATTTTTTTTTACATAGCCAATATTTTTTCTTTTCCACCTTTTTCTTATTTTTCTGTATCCTGTTGATATAAAAGAGGGTGCAAGAAAATTATGTAGCAAAGGTAGGGTTGATATATTTACATTTGGCTCGGGTATTTTTCTTTAGGTTTTATGAACAGAATATATGTTTTTCTTTTTCTTCAGGCTCAATCATGGTTCACTAAGGATATAATTTTGTAAAAGAAATGGTCAAGGCTCTAGATTAATGAAACATGGCCTAAGATAATTTTCCAGAAGTCATATATCAGTATAATTCCTATAGAAGATTTTCAAGGAAAATGTTGATAATATAATCTAACAAGCGTTAATCAAAACAAAATTAATGAGATTATTCAAAGAAAATTTACCGTAGAAGCAAAAATGTTTATTTGAGTAGATGCAGAATTTCTCTCCAAGAAAGATCGGCTCAAATTCTTCAATTGGTTATACATCTCCACTTTATATACAAAGAGTGTAATATTTCCACAAGGTTTCTAGAAATAAAATAAATCTATTCGTGCTTTATAAGAATAAGTTTTTAACAAAAATATTAAGATAATTTATAACTATAATATGAAAATCCCGTATGATCAGATTAAGGTTATTTTCATAAAATATAGGAATATTAATCTAATTTAACTGCAACTTATATGAAATATTTTCCTAACTTAACATATCAGTTCTAATTGGGAACAAAAATTAAATTTAAACATACCAAGGTGCAAATATATCTGAGTTCATTTTATAAGTTTACATATAGGGTTAAAACAAGCAAATAAATAAACAAGTGCAAAGGTACTTTAAATTCTAATTGCATAAAGGAAAGTGCATAATTTAAAGAGCTGAGTGAAAGATCGTAGAGTTCTTATGTAGAATTACCAGATTTCATGAAGTGGATGGTCTTCCTCCAAAATGTTGTCTCAGTAGCTTCATCAATTCTGCTTGGTTGTCTTCATAGTTCTTTATCCGTTTGTTCATTTGATTAATGCTGGTATCAAGCGGGATGATAGTGTTTTCCATACCTAGCAAAATTTGTCTGTCTGTCCTATCATCCATTGGAATGTATGGTTGATCTTCTGGTGGAATGAATGCTTTAGGAGGTTAGAATGTGTAACGCCCCAAAATACACCCTGGACGGCATTACATTCAATAACCATTCATACCATGAGAGTACAAAGATAAACCATCAATAAAGAAGACTTCATAACAATGATTCATAACATTTACATCAATATCCCAAAAGAATATGCCATCTTTGGCCTTTACATTCCCAATGAAAATTTACTATTATAGCGCAGCGGAAATTACAAAAGAAACTAGACTACACAATGTCCAAAAGAATTTTCTAGTCTAGTACAAAAGAAACTACGACTCTAAATATCCACCTTGGGATCTAGGTTCCCCTCGAGTGGAGCCTCCCAATGTCCCGGCTCGTCGATGCCGAGATCCTCTTCTAGCACCAAATCTGAAAAATGTAATTGTAGGGGATGAGCACGAAGCTCTGTAGCAAAATCTTCCCAAACTCAAACAAGGTTTGTAAAAACATATAAAATGGGTGGTCTCATTTCACAAATAGCATACATAATGTTTGAAGTAAAACAAGGATATTTAACAACGGATCTCCAGTTTAAATAACAATACTAATAGAAATATACCATAACAACCAATTTTCATAAACATCCATTTCTAAAATATCACTATTCTCCAACACATGATATACTATTGTTCTCTTAGGAATGAGCATCCTTAC
>CM042184.1:33261752-33305469 GCA_023539305.1 Ilex asprella | reverse complement strand
TGAGAAACAATGATCATATAGCATACATGTATGAGTTAAGGTGAAAATATTACATATATATAAGTCCTAGCCTCAATGTAAGTGAATGAGAGAAAACCCCCTACCTTGAATCTTGAAGAGCTAGGGTTTGGATCCTTTGAATCTACCCGTAATCTCTTGAAATTTTCCTTTGATCTTGTGTTCTCTCCCTCTCTCACAAGTTATCTAGGGTTTAGAATGAGTATGGACGACTAAGGAGGCGGCCTAAAGTATTTATAGGCCCAAAAGTCGGACCACGTCGCGATTTAAAATATTCAGATTTTTATCGGGTGTACCGGTACCCAGTACCAGTACCACAAACCCTCTGGAATCGGGGTACCGGTACCCAGTACCGGTACCAAAAACCTTCTGTAATCGAGGTACCGGTACCCGGTACCGATACCACTCAGCAGACAGAGTCTTCCTCTGTCTTCCAAGTTTCCAAATGCACTTCCTATTACCTTTTCCAAGGTTTTTCGACCTTCCGGATTCAGTGGAAGCATTATTTTGATCTAGAAACATTTAGAAATTTATCTAATAACTAATTCCAATCCCCAACGTCTTTGAACTTAACTCCCCAAATCCATTTGTCTCCCAATCCTTCTTTTCTAATGTTTTAACCTACGTGATTCATTCTTACATCATTATACATATCCTCATTTTCACAAAATATTTTATTACATATATCTGTACATTATATAAAAGAAAATACGGGGTGTTACAATAACGACGTGATATGGAGTTACTCGGTACCCACAAGCATTCCACGGATTGATAGGTAATCAACGGACCCCCATATTTTGAGGTGTTAGAAGTAAATTCACACCCACATCTCCCTAACTTTAATTTAGACACTGTCTACAAAATAAAACAGTGATAATTAGCACTGATAATAAAAATCAACAATCTGTTGTCTGACAGCGATTAGGATATCTCGCTTTTACTCAGGAGATTTAATCAATCAAAAAAAAATTACGCTTAATTAGAAATATTATTTATAATCAAACAACAATATATTATTTATTGCACATAAACTGGATTAGAAAGTTGTACAAAAGTTATATCTTGACTAAATCCATCATAATATGGTTTTAGCCTTTGACTATTTACTTTAAAGATATTTCTAGTTAATGAATTCTCAATTTCGATTGCTCCATAGTCAAAAACTTGTTTTTGTCATGAAAATTTTTTTGTTCTAGATTTAGCAATTTTTACATTTTCATAAGCTTCATTTCTTAATTCTTCTAATTCATTAATTTGAAGTTTACAAACTAATCCAGCTTTATCTATATTAAAATTCATTATTTTGATTGCCCAATATGCTTGATGTTCTAATTCTACAGGCAAATGACATGGTTTACCATAAACTAACTGATAAGGAGACATTCCTAAAATAGGTTTTATATGCAATAAGGTAAGCCCAAAGTGCATCAGTTAATCTTAAAGACAAATCCTTACGATCTGGATTTACAGTTTTTCTAAAATGTATTTTATCTCCCAATTAGCTAATTCACCTTGTCCACTTTTCTATGGATGATATGGAGTTGATATTTTATGTGAAATAGAGTACTTGTTCATAAGTTTTTCAAAAAAATTATTAAAAAATGTAATATACCATCACTAATAATGGTTCGAGGAATTCCAAATCTGGATAAAATATTTTCTTTCATAAACTTGACCACTGTTTTGTGATCATTATTTCTGTATGGAATTGCTTCTACCCATTTAGAGACATAGTCGACCAAAATTAAAATATATAGATAACCAAAGGATGAGGGAAATGGTCATATAAAATCGATGCCCCAATAATAAAAAAAATTCGACAATTAAAATATGGTTTAAAGGCATCATATTTATTTTTGAAATATTCCCCATTCTTTGACATCTATCACAATTTAAACAAAAAATATGCAAGTCTTTAAAAAAGTTGGCCAATAAAATCCACACCGTAATATTTTAACTGCGGTTTTCTTTGAAGCAAAATGGTCTCCGCAAGCTTCAGAGTTACAAAACGAAATTACCTGACAAATTTCATAATTAGGCATACAACATCTTATTATCTGATCTTTATAGTATTTAAACAAATAAGGATCTTAATAGAAAAAATCACATACTTTATTTAGAACTTATTTCAATCAGACCAGGTATAATGAGAAGGAGTATTACTAGTGGCTAAGTAATTGACTATATCTGCATGGTATTTATGTTATAGCAAATAGTTGTTCATCTGGAAAGGTTTCTCTAATCAGAGTTGATTCTTCTTCTTTGTCATAATTTAATCTTGACAAATGATCGGCTACCACATTCTCTACTTCTTTCTTATCTTTAATGATAAGATCAAAATCTTGAAATAATAAAATCCAACGTAAAAGACGTGGTTTAACATTTTTTTTGGTAAGCAAATATTTTAAAGCTGTATGATCAGCAAATATAACTATTGATTTATCTTTTTCTTTTTAAAGCAGATAAGACCGAAATTTATTTAAAGCAAACACAACAACAAGTATTCTTTTTTTGTAGTTGAATAATTCATTTGTGCATCATTTAGAGTTTTGCTTGCATAGTACATAACATAAGGTTTCTTATCTTTTCTTTGACCTAATACATCTCATACTGCGTAATCACTTACATCACACATTAGCTCTAAAGGTAAAGACCAGTCAAGAGGTTGCATAATTGGTGTAGAAATAAGCATGCTTTTTAATTTATCAAAAGTTGTTTGGCATGCATAATTTCATTCAAATAATACATCCTGACACAAAAGATTAATATTGATTTAGATATTGAACTAAAGTTTTTAATAAATCTTCTATAGAATCTTGCATGACCTAGAAAAGATCGAATGTCTTTTATGGTTTTTGGTGAAGGAAGATTAGCTATCAAGTCAAATTTTTAATTATCTACTTCAATTCCTTTTTCAGAGACTACGTGACCGAAGACAATACCTTGTGTAACCATTAAATGACATTTTTCCAATTTAAAACAAGGTTTGTTTCTTCACATCAAATAAGTACTTTTTCAAGATTCTCTAAACATAGATGAAATGAATCACCATATACTGAGAAATTGTCCATAAAAACTTCTAGACATTGTTCTACCATATCGCTAAATATACTTAATATGCAACGCTGAAAAGTAGCTGAAGTATTACATAATCCAAAAGGCATTCTTTTATATGCAAAAGTACCAAAAGGACATATAAATGTAGTTTTTTCTTGATCATCTATTACAATTTTAATTTGATTATACCTAGAATATCCATCTAAAAAAAATTATATGCATGACCAACTATTCTTTCAAGTATTTTATCTAGAAAAGGTAATGGGAAGTGATCATTTATGGTGAAGGAATTCAATTTTAGATTGTTAATACACACATGCCAACTTGTGACTGTACGCATGGAGACTAATTCATTTTTTTTATTCTTTATTACAGTGACACTAAATTTCATGCGGACTACCTGTGTAGGACATACCCATTTACTATCACATATATGATAGATAATATTAACATCTAATGGCTTAAGTACTTTTGCGCGGACTACTTCTTTCAAATGTGGATTCAGTCTTCATTTCAACTGACGAGAAGGTATAGCATTTTCTTCTAAATAAATACAATGAGTGCATAAAAGTAAACTTATTGATTGTTGGAAAATGTTGTTGTTTCCTAACCTCTAAACATCACCCTTTAGCATGTGTATGATGTGTGTGAGAAGGGAGTGCCACTCTCCCTCGGGATGATGCAAGAGATGGAACAACGAAATGGTGGTATGAAGTGGAATGAACAAAATGTGTGAAATGTGAAATGTGAACAAAAGTGCTCCCCAATTGCAAGGAGTCTTTTGATTGTCGGTGTTTTACTTGAAAAAGTATTCCAAGGTCGTCTCCTTAGGGAAGGAAAGTTAAAGTTATGTGAAGGTGATTTTGCAAAAGGTAAAGAAAGTGTAAAATATTTTGTTTGTGTTTTGGAGAGTTATGCTCATAATGAAAAAGCAAGAAAACAAGTGTTGGCTAATCCAAAGAGGTGATTCCAATGGGAATCCCAACTCAACTCGAAACCCTCCTCCGAGGGTTTATAGATGAACGATTGATTCGTGGGAAGCTAGGGATGAGATGGTGAGGATCCAAGCATAAACCATGACTAGGCCTACGGAATATCATAGACTCACTACCTTATCCACTCTCAACCCAGTCAAACCGAACCATCGTACACCAAGAGAGGAAAGAAAAAGAGTAGAAATGGAAAATCCAAGAGGAAGTCTCCCTTGGATTAGCCAACTAAAAA
The DNA here is from genome assembly GCA_023539305.1 of Ilex asprella. Taxonomy (NCBI): domain Eukaryota; kingdom Viridiplantae; phylum Streptophyta; class Magnoliopsida; order Aquifoliales; family Aquifoliaceae; genus Ilex; species Ilex asprella. The sequence goes on along the minus strand of CM042184.1, from coordinate 33,301,167 downwards.
TCTAGCTACTCATGATAAAATGAAAGACAAGCATAATGTAAATGGACATAATAAAGAAATGAAGCATGAAACTTAACTAAATGAAAGAAAACATAAACTAAAAAGAAAAATATTCAATACCCAATTGAGAAGCTTGAAATATAAAACTTGAAACAACAATGGTAGAAACTAGAACATGTAATTAAACTTGAACTAAACTTGAAATAAATGACATTTAAAGTAATAAAGGAAGCTTACAAAAGTCTTACTGAAGATTACAAGAGAAATGGCTGAAGACAATGCAAAAATATTAACTTCTAGCACTATTCATCATCTTCCTCACTAAAATTACTCCTTAGCTTAGGTAGCCACCCTTTGTAATGCAGAAGAATGTTGTATATATGGAGTGTGTGTCTTCAATTTTCGTAAATGGGGGTCCCTAGAATATGTGTGCAGGTCTCCCATCCATAGAGGTCTGAATAGATGGGTATGGCAGGCTAGCATAGGCTTAGTCGGCACCCCTCAAGACAGCTTACTTCCCTCTCCTTTTCATTCAATGCGAAGCCTCAAAAGTCTTCAAATATGGTATAGGAGGCATGTAGATGTGTAAGGAAATGTTGGAGGAAAGTGGGAGAATCATTGGTGGGACCCCCAAGCAAGTGGAGCATGAAAAATAGTCATTCTGGGAACTTCAGGCACGGCGTACCGGTACGGTTTAGCTACTGGAGCTCGGCATACCGGTACACTTTGTCTGCTCGGACCCGTTTTTGTAGAATCATCATAACTTTTGATCCAACCATCCAATTGAGCTAAAATTTTGACACAATACAAAAGATATCCAGATTTACAACTTTCATGTTGAGAACTTTTTCAGATTTGAAGTATATCATGATCAAAATGGAAGAAAACCTAGGCTCTTCTACCAGATGGTGTAGGTGCTAGTGCCTTTGTTACCCAACACTAATACCTCCTTGATTATTCACTTTTAAGCCTCCAAATCTTCATGTAATGTGTTCATGCCTTCACCACACATCCAACATAGTTTTAAGGTCCTAAAATCTATCATTTATGTTTTAAATACCTACAACATCGAAAATTCAACATTATTCATAAAATCGGCTAACTCTAAGTACTTAGATGCAAAAGTTGAGTTAAAATGCATATAATGAGGCATTTACTTATGCAATATTATGCGCTCATCACACCCCCCAGCTTAAGCTTTTCTAGTCCCTAGCAAACAAAATGTAAAAAAAAGCAAACAAAGATAAATCTATACTAATTCCACATTTGCATTTAGCACATGCCACAAGCCTTTAAACCCCTAGGTGATTCCTAGTGGACGAGTTTTGTCCCGTGAAGGATTCCAGTGAAGGTACCTACAAACTTTTTTCCTAGTATCCAATATTTAAAGCATATTCCCCTATCTTAACTAGCACTAGGATGTCAACAATAGCTTGCTTACACACCTGAACTAATCACACATAAAACACATCATAGCCTTAAATGCTATTCTAAAGTATCCACATACACATTCATTTTCAAAACTCGTGTGTGTGTGAAATAAACATGTAATTTAAGCATTTACATAACAGATTCACATTCACTTTGGCTATCCAAATTAAGCTTTGATGTAAACTCACCAAGGGTGTCTCTCAACAATGAATCACTCTATGATTATCCTGACATTTACTCCATGTTTATATGTGATATGAAATCTTGTGCACAAAACGAAGTATGCTCACATATAACCCAAAAATGAAGTACATGTATAAAAATGAAACAATATTGGCATAATCTTATGAAAGAAATGCTAGGGCATTAGATAGCAAAATCAACCTTACTTGTTCTTTAAAAGTATGCATCTCCCATGCTTTTCTAGATCATTTAGGACTTTAAGGGTTATAATGGGGCCTTGTGGTGATATTGAGGCAAGTGAAATGAAAGATATAGGATAAACAAAGAGGGTTGTCCCGAGTGAATGACCTTTATTTCAAAAAGATCTCCCTTTTTATGGGAGTTCTAGTCTACACCATCACCACACTCTTTGTTTCTTTTTTCTTCTTTTCCTTAACATTTACCTTTTCTTTTGATCATTCTTTTCTTCTTCTCACCCTTTTTCTTCCTTTTCTTGGAGTTTCATTCTTTTTCCATTGACCTCTTTGAGTTCCAACATCATTTACCCCTATTGTTTGAGTTTTCACACCATACTTCTCTTTTATGATCACTCATATTCAACTCTAGGAACAACCAAGGTGAGGTAGATTTTTATCATTTTGCACTAGCTTGGTCAAATGTGTGGCATAGAAATGAATTTTCAATAAGGCTCAATCATGGAACTAGGGATAAATTTATCACAAGAAAAAGGCAAAGGCTCAAAGCATTTCACAGATGGCCTAATATCATCTCTAGGTAGACATGGTAGAGCACATTGCATTTCAAGACAAAGTCAATCAAATATCCAAATGCATCTAACCAAAACAAGCATAATGAGATTATTGAATAAATTTGGAATTTGAAAATTTGTTCTTTGAGTAAATGTAAGTTTCCTCCAAAAAGAATTGACACTAAAACTCACATGGGTTCTTACTCATCTCCACTATTCATGTCAAGCACTCAAATGTGAACTTAATCCGGAAATTGTCAAAATTACAAGTTCATGGTGCACTTATGGTTAAGTTCAAAAGCAAACAAGTATGTGATACTCTTAGCATAGGATAAACTTCTATAATGTGGTCATGTATTAAAAGTTCAAAATGAAGATCAAGCAATCACAACTCCCACAACAATTAGAATAGGAGAATATAGTTCAATATTGGAACCAAAATTTTCAAATTTTTACATTTTCCAACTATTATGTACAAAAGTGGTGGAACATGTGAATGATGCACCTCACCTCCCAACTTAAACCACACATTGTCCTCAATGCACAAGGAATCATGCAATGAGAAAAATGAAAGTAACATGGGTAATAAGATACCCTTTTCTTTTTTTTTCTTTTTTTTATATACATTAATAGAAAAATTAACACACAAAAAATTTGTTTACACCCCCCAACTTAGACTAGAACATGATATCCAATAAGATTTGCTACAATGATGCTCAAAGTGAAATGAGTCCAAATTAGGAAGAGGTAAACAACGTTCATGCTAAAATCTACACTACAACATTGAAAATCAAAATATAACAATAAAAGAAATCTAACTATTATGTACATGGAAACAAAACAAAAAGGGCTCATGTCAATTCGGCTTCAATTCGGATATGAGATTACGCCCACTGATTTTTTTGGTTTTAACATTTTTTTGGTGTATGAATGCCCTTCTTAAGCCATCTATCCAAACATAGAAAGGATGTTGATTCAAAATTCTCAACCAACTAGATGTGTAGGCAAGTTTATGCAACACTAACAATGGAGTATACAATTTCTCCTTAAAAGTCTCTACATTTAACTCCATTTCAATGCCCTTCCCAAGTTGAGAAATGTGAATCTCAACACCAATCATAGATGACAAAATGACCTTGTTGGGCTCATTAGCCTCATGTGAGGTAATAACTTCATCAAATGTTTCACAATCTAGAGTGGTGGGAGATTCAAAATTAATATGTATTCTATTGGTATGATCATCCTTAATGCATTGACAATGCTCAAAATGTTGTTCTTCACACATTGTACTTATAGCATGAGTCAATATAATGAGGTCTTTGGTTATTTGGGTATTGAATTTCATTTGGTATTGTCTAAAGTTGCACAAAATATTTTTCAATTCTTCTTTGGTTGAGTTTCCATATGTTGGATAATGGAAAAATTCATTTGGTGGTGTGAGATTGGATGAAAAATTATGAGGTTCATTCTCCCAACCATAACACGGATAAGTTGAAAAAGCATAATGGTCAGGGTAAAAATTTTCGGAGGCCAAAATTGAATTTGAATCTTTGTATGGAAAGTCTTGAACCGGAGAATTTATTGGGCACACACAATTGATGAGCCTATAATCATCACAAGTCTCACACACATTTACAAAATAAGAGGCATTCGATACATTTTCATAATAATTAGGAAACATAACACAAAACACAAATTAAAACAAACTATTTACAAATGAGACGACATACCTTGGCCCATGATGAAAATCACGAGACTTACCTATGCTGTCCAAAATCACCCTCGAACTTGACGCTTAACCTTCCCCGGCAACGGCGGCAAAAATGATTGGTTGAAAACATTGTTGTTTCCTAACCTCTAAACATCACCCTTTAGCATGTGTATGATGTGTGTGAAATGGGAGTGCCACTCTCCCTCGGGATGATGCAAGATATGGAACAACGAAATGGTGGTATGAAATGGAATGAACAAAATGTGTGAAATGTGAAATGTGAACAAAAGTGCTCCCCAATCGCAAGGAGTTTTTGCAATATCGGTGTTTTACTTGAAAAAGTATTCCAAGGTCGTCTTCTTAGAGAAGGAAAGTTCAAGTTATGTGAATGTGATTTTGCAAAAGGTAAAGAAAGAGTAAAATCTTTTGTTTGTCTTTTGGAGAGTTATGTTCTCAATGAAAATGAAAGAAAACAAGTGTTGGCTAATCCAAAGAGGTGATTCCAATGGGAATCCCAAATCAACTCGAAACCTTCCTCCGAGGGTTTATAGACGAACGATTGATTCGTGGGAAGCTAGGGATGAGATGGTGAGGATCTAAGCATAAACTGTGACTAGGCCTACAAAATATCAAAGACTCACTACCTCATCTACTCTCAACCTAGTCAAACCGAACAATCATACACCGAAAGAGGAAAGAAAAAGAGTTGAAATGGAAAACCCAAGAGGAAGTCTCCCTTGGATTAGCCAACTACAAATCTAGCTACTCATGATAAAATGAAAGACAAACATAATGTAAATGGACATAATAAAGAAATGAAGCATGAAACTTAACTAAATGAAATAAAACATAAACTATGAAAAATATTCAATACCCAATTGAAAAGCTTGAAATGTAAAACTTGAAACAACAATGGTAAAAACTAGATCATGTAATTAAACTTGAACTAAACTTGAAATAAATGACATTTAAAGTAATAAAGGAAGCTTACAAAAGTCTTACTAAAGATTACAAGAGAAATGGGTGAAGACAATGCAAAAATATTAACTTCTAGCACTATTCATCATTTTCATCACTAAAACTACTCCTAAGCTTAGGTAGCCACCCTTTGAAATGCTGAAGAATGTTGTATATATGGAGTGTGTGTCTTCAATTTTTGTCCATGAGGGTCCCTAGCATATGTGTGCAGGTCTCCCATCCATGGAGGCTGAATAGATGGGTATGGCAGGCTAGAATAGGCTTAGTCTGCACCCCTCAAGGCAACTTACTTCCCTCTCCTCTTCATTCAATGCCAAGCCTCAAAAGTCTTCAAATATGGTATAAGAGGCATGTAGATGTGTAAGGAAATGTTGGGGGCAAGTGAAAAAATCATTGGTGGGACCCCCAAACCAATGGAGCATGAAAAATAGTCGTTCTAGGCACTTCAGGCATGGTTTACCGGTACGGTTTAGCTACTGGAGTTCGGCGTATCGGTACACTTTGTCTGCTTAGACCTGTGTTTGTAGAATTGTCATAACTTTTGATCCAACTGTCCGATTGTGCTGATATTTTGAAAATATACATAAGATATTCCAATTTACCACTTTCATGTTGAGAACTTTTTTAGATTTTAAGTGAATCATGGTCAAAATGGAGGGAAACCAGGGCTCTTCTACCTGATAGTGTGGGTGTCGGTGCCTTTGTTACCCAACACTAATGCCTCCTTGATTTCTTCATTTTTAAGCCTCCAAATCTTCATGTAATGTGTGCATGCTTTCATCACACATCCAACATAGTTGTAAGGTTCTAAAATCTATCATTTAAGCTTTAAATACCTGCAACATCAAATATTCAACATTATTCATAAATCGGCTAACTCTAAGTACTTAGATTCAAAAGTTGAGTTAAAATTCATGTAATGAGGCCTTTACATATGCAATATTATGCGCTCATCACTTATCCCTTTTATTTCTTCTATTGTCCATCCAATAACACTTTGGTGATTTTTCAAAACTTTTATCAATTCTTTTTCTTGACTTCCAGATAACTTTGATGATATTATCACTGGATATATGTTATCTTCTCCCAAAAAGACGTATTTTAAATTATTTGGAAGTGGTTTTAATTCTGGCTTAGAAACTTTGATTTTAGATTCTTTAGGTTTCGGTAGTAAATTTTCACTCTTTGAATTTCCTGATATAGTGACTTCAGACTCAGTATCAAGTATAGATTCTAATGTGTATAATTCTTTTTTCAAAAAAACTTTGAGTTAATGATTCAACAAAATTTATTTCATGCACTTCATCTTTTACTCTAGGTTGTTTTGCAACTGTTAAAAACATTTAATTTCAAGGTCACGTTTCCAAATAAAAGTTTCATGATTTCATTCCTACAATTATTAATGAATTTGATGTAACTAGGAATGGTCGACCTAAAATAACAGGTATGTATGCAGATGCATGAAAAATTGGTTCTGTATCTAATACGACAAAATTTGCTAGAAAATAAATTGATCAACTTGGATAATAACATCTTCCACAATCCCTCGTGGAGTTTTTATTGATTTATCTGCTAATTGTAGTGTAACATTGGTAGGTTTGAGCTCACTTAATCCTAATTATGTATACACCAAATATGACACTAAATTACAACTGCCTTCAAGATCTTGTAGAGTTTGTTCAATTAGAAAATTTTCAATGATGCATGAGACTGTAGGGCTACCTGGATCTTTGTACTTAAGAAGAGTATTATGTTGTATTATAGTACTAACTTGTTCAGTTAGAAAATCTTTCTTTGGTACATTAGTTTTTCTTTTTATAGTGCAAAGATCTTTTAAAAAATTAGCATAATATAGCTCTCGTTTAATCGCATCCAACATTGGAATATTAATCTTAACCTGTTTAAATATGGATCTTTTTCAAATGAAATTTTCTTGATCCTTTGAGGAAAAGGTTAAGGAATAGGACACGATTGACTTTCCTCATTTTTTATTTCTGGTTGCTTTCCGGCTGAAGGTTCAGGTTCCAGCGGTTCATTTACAGGAATTGACTAGGGAAATTTTTGGTTTAATAGTTTTGTCAATTATTTGACCACTTCTCAGTGTTGTGATTGCTTGTACTTGACTTGGAGAAGGTTCAAAGGACACAAAATTAGCTTGACTCTTAATTTGTGTAGGATTAGGTTAAGACAGGAATTTTCCCTTTTCTGACATATTTAGAGACTGAGTCAACTTAGGTAGATGACTCTTGATATCTTCAATACTTTAAGAAGTTTGAGTTTTAAAATCATTAAAAGCTTGAGTTGTTTGAGTATTAAAACTCATTTGACATTGAATAAATTGACTCATAGTATCTTCCAGAGTTCTTCTATGTGGGGGTTGATAGGATTGATATTATTGTTGATTTTGTGGGTGTGGTGGACCTTGTGTTTGATTTGTAGGTTGTGTATTTCTCTAACTAAAATTCGGATGATTCCTCCATCCTTGATTGGAGGTTTCAGAATATGGATTTGGATATGGTTTATTATAAGTTGGAACAACATTAGATTTTTCAATTGAGACTTCTTTAAATTCAGGTATAGTTGGACATTCTCCAGCAGGATGTCCTGATAACGCACAAATTTCACATATTTGGTCAGTAGAAGAAATAACAGCTACTTGCTTATTTTTTTTTTCATTTCTAAAGTTTCTAGTTTTTGAGATAGATTAGCCAGTTTAGCTCTTAAATCATCATCTTCTTTTAATACATATTTTTCTCTTTCAGACGTAGGTGACTTAGTTTCAAATATATTTGAAGAAGTTGAGTCCCATGTTTGGGAACTCTTAGAAATAGTATTAAAAATTTGAAATGCTTCTTAGGATTTTTATTCATAAATTCTCTTGGGCCATCATTTCAACAAATTGTCTCATTGCTGAAGGAAGAGCATCATAAAAGAAACCAACTGAATTCCAATTTTCAAATGCATGATGTGGACAAGATTGGAGAAGAGCTTTAAATCTTTCCTAACATTGATAAAAAATTTCTCCTTCTTTTACGAAAAAATTCATTATTTGACGTCTTAAGGTATTAGTGCGTGCACAGGAAAAAACTTTTGAAAAATTTAGTTTGCAAAGCTTGCCAATTTGTGATAGAATTAGCTTGTAAAACATTAAGTCACTATTTAGCTTTATCTCTCGATGAAAAAGGAAAAAGTTTTAATTGATTCAATTCAGAGTTGTCTAGCAGAGTTCCACAGACTTCCACGAATTCTTTTATGTGAATCTAAAGATTTTTAGTTTCCAAACCTTGAAACTAGGATAATAATTGTATTGTTCTTGACTTAATATTAATATTCGAAGCGTCTGGTGGAAAAACAAAACATAACGAGACATTAGTTCATGTGTGATGTAAATATTCTTTTAGAGGTCAGACATTTTGAACTACTTCTTGCTCTTGCTCCCTAGGTACATTTTGAGCCTTACTTAATTCAAATGATTCTTGTGTAGATGAAGATGAGGGAGATGACTAATTTGCAGAACCTACTAATGAATGAACACACATATACTATAAAAAGTAAACAAATAGTTTATAAACACATAATAGAAGAAAATAATTTCCCTATTATATTTGATTTCTAATTACCTTAACTCCCTAGCAACGACGCCAAAAACTTGATTCGAACTAATTCGCGATCTCATCTATATTATACACTGAAGTATAAGTGATCGAATTGTAGTTTTCTCGGTTTAAGTCCAAGTATCGATCACATGAAGAGTTTTAATAATTAAGAAGTAAAATAAAAAGTGAGAAGTTGTTGTTGAAGTAGTGAAACATGAGGTAGTTTGTGATGTGAGTTTATATTGATAACTAGTCTAAGTTATTGACTTGTATAAGTGTATAATTAAGTCAATTGAAGACAATAATATTAAAGGTACCCTTCAGTTTAAGGATTTCATATGCTTTACTCTTGTTAAGTTTTGGAAATGCCACCTTATAACAATTAACATTAAAGTTACTGGAAAGTTAACTTGTAGGTCTGATGTATATAAACCATAACACAACAACTTCTTAGGTTAGATGGTGGTAATATGTAAACCATAACACATCTACTTCTTAGGTTAGCTGGTGGTAATCATGACAATTGACTAATCCAAGTAACCCAGAAGGTCAAGTCGTTCATGAGGATCACTTGAATTACAAAATTGGCTATATCATAGTAAATAATTGCATATGAAGTCATATCAGAACAACTTCTTAGGTTAGTTGGTAGGCATATGCATCAATTGGTTAATTCAAATAAACCAGAAGGACTTTTCATTCAGGAGGAATACTTGAATTATTCAATTGTCGGTATATTATTATGTATTAATTAAACAACCCTAGTAATTCAGAAAGACAAGCCATTCAAGAGGATCACATAGGTTATCTATATGACAATAGTTCCACGCAACAGTAAAACATTCTCAATTCCTTTGAAGGTCAAGCCATACCGTTGGAACACCGTGGATATTTAACCGACAGGTTGATAATTTATGGTGACATAATTCTGGGCTACATAGTAACACTCAATTAGTTACATCACTGAATTATGCTTGAAGTGCATAATAATATACAGTATATATATATATATATCATAAATAATATAACATCGGCATTTCCATAATTTAACCAATAATATACATATTTTTACCCTTTGCTGTAGGGTATAAGTGAACTACTCACTCTCCATTGCTATAGACAAGCATAAAGTGCGGGTAATTATCATTACAATAGTAAATAAAATACAGACACTAACACTTCTTTTGCAAAGAATAATTGAAATACAAACACCCTTTTTATCAATTAAGACACAAAGGTGGCAGTAGTTCAACTCTCCAAGTAGAAAGATATAACAAAAATATAGAAATACAGAGTGTTGGCTGGTGAGTAGGACGAACCAGATTGTTTTACGACTTTCCCTTTTTCTTTCTTTTCTGAACTGCCTCTGAAGTTCCCCTCTGAGCCTCTCCATTATGCCTTATGAAGTGAAGAATATATTCCATATATATAGTCATCAAGCAAAGCAGAAGGAGGATGGATATGTTCAAACCGCTTGGAGGGACCGTTGGTACGCCACCACCACGGTCCAGACGGTGGTGCTTTGCTAGAACTTGATTTTCTTTATGTGCTGGCTAATTTTATATTATTTTACACTTGTATCCCTTGTTCTTTCAGGCTTTAATAGATTGTCCTTTGTAGTTTCCAGTAAATCCACACAAAACCCTAAAATTTCAACCATTTATAAACATAAACCTTAGTTTACGCATTAACCCTAATACACAATTTTTAACTGTTTTATCTTACAAAATTAACTTATTTAATTATTCTCATTCATATACTAATGAGGGTTAATCAGCCTTATTCTTGTGAAATTATCCGTAGTTTCATGTTTAAGCCTTGTTGAAAATTTGTTTCCATGACACACATTTAACCAAGCTGGTGCAAAATGATAAAAAGTTACCACACCTTGGTTGTTCCGAGAGCTGACTATGGTTGACCATGGAAGAGAATGAATGGTGATTTGGAAACCCAATAAAGGGATGAATAATGTGAAATTAAAATTTTGAATAAAAAAGAATGAGAAATCTAAGAAAAAAGAGAGAGAAAGGGGTGAAACAAGCAAGAATAATCAAAGAAAAAATAAAAATGTTAAGGAAAAGAAGAAAAAGAAATAAAGAATGAAGTGATGGTGTAGACTGAAAATCCCATAAAAAGTGAGATCTTTTTGAAATAAATGTCATGCACGCGGAACAACCTTATTTGTTATCATGTATCCTTAATTTCATTTGCCTCAATATCACCCTAAGGCCCTATTATAACTCTTGAACGTCCTAAATGATCTAGAGAAAGCATGGGGATAGCATACTTTTAAAGAAAATGAAAGATTGATTTTGCTATTTATTGCCCTAGCATTCCTTTCATGAGATTATGTCAATGTTGGTTTATTCTTATGCATGTACTTCATTTCTGGATTATATGTGAGCATACTTTATTTTGTGCACAAGATTCTATCTTGCATACACACATGGATAACATTCCAGGATAACCCTAGTGTAATTCAGTGTTGAGAGACACCCTTGGTGAGAGTTGCATCGAAGCTGAATTTGGATAACAGAGTGAATGTGAATTCCGTTTAGCAAATATTTAAATTACATGTCCATTCCACACACACGAGTCAAAAATGAATTTGTAGGTGTATACTCTAAAATAGCATTTAAAGCTATGGTGATGCTCATGTGTGCTCAGTTTGGGCATTTGAACAATGTATTGTGTAGCCCTGTGCTTGAGGGATGGGAAAATATTGCTCAACTTTTGAAATTTAATAGATTTAGGAATACCCTTGTCATTTGAATCTATGTTTTACATTGTGGGTATTCATTTTGGTAGTTAAACTTGGAAATCCATGAGTTGTATTTTGAAAACATCAAAATTTCAAATCATATTGAAATTTCAGAAATGACTTTGGGCAGAATCACTCAATTGTGGTTCATATTTTGTGATTCAAGTTTTTTGGTAGAGAATATGTCGTTGATAGGTTGTTAGAATGTGTTGGGATAAGTTGGTTTGGAAATGAAATTTGGAGCACATGAATTGTTTTGCAAAAAAGGCAAAACCTTCTGAACGGTTTGGTTATTAACCTTTTGGAAGAAATTTTTTTTTTGCAAAACCTTCCAGAAGGTTTGTATCGACCTTCTGGAAGGTTAGGCACACTGGAAAGCTTTTGCCTCAGCTTCAGCCAAAACCTTCCGTAAGGTTTGCTTCGACTTTCCGGAAGGTCTTGCCCAGAATGCTAAAAATGAGGAGTTGAAGTTCAGATTTTTCGAAAAACGTTTCACATTTCCCTCAAATATTAACCTCCCAAAATCTTTTCTCTCTCTCTATTCTCTTCCAAGCTTCAAAGATTTCTCACTCAAAAAAAAAGTGATTTTTTTATCCCTTAGGGTTGTTGATTGATTGATTTCGACCAAAAATTCTTGTAGTTATCCTTTAAAACCCTAGGTTTCTCTTTTCTCCCAAATCTCAAGTTCTCTTAGTTTTTCTCCAAAATCTTTGACTCCATTGCAATGACTCTCATAGGTAGGATGTCCTTTGATGCTTTTGAACCCACTGAGCAACTATTGATGTGGTTCTTGACATTTCTTGGTGTTAGCGCACCACTGGTTCTCATACAGGTCTGGATTCCTAGAACCTGCGGGCACTAGCTCCCGCAAGAGGAGTGTGGAGGGCCCGAGTAGTGGGGATAGGGTAGAAAGGAGGACAAAATCAAGACATGTTGCTCGTAGGAAAAGGATAGACGAGAAAAATTGTCTGATGTGAGCGGTTAGTAGATAAAATCACCCATGGGCCAAATAATGAAGTAAAGAGGATTATCAAGGGGCATGGATTGGGGATTTGGTTTGAGCCGATTTGCAGCTATAACCTAGCTTTGTGTAGGGAATTTTGTAGGAAATTGATGGTTATGGGTGAGGATGGTCGTATTCTTAGGACGAATGTGAGGGGGAAGACGTTAGACATGAGCTCGAATATGATTGCTACCCTGTTGAATTACCAGGGGCCTCCCCATAATGCCCTGGTCTACCCACACAATGTCAAAAGGAGTAAAATACTTTTTGAATATATGCAACTCACCTATGAGGACCCGACCAAATTTGAAGGGACAACTCTAGTCGGGTGCCTCAAGCATTCCTAGGGGGTCATGAACATGATCCTACATTACAATATGAGCCATAGGGGTGTGGAGAAAAATTCTAATGTGTAGAAGCTCTCACTTCTACATGCGTTTATGACTGGGAAGCAAATGGACATGGCGTTGTTGATTTGGGAGTTCATGAAAGAGTTCACTTAGGTAGCAAAGCTGAAGGAAACTCTCCCCTTCGACAACCTCGTCACTAGGATGTGCTCCCACTGCAAGGTTAAGGTCTATGCACATGATAAGCTGCTCCCCCTGAGACCGGTGCAATTGGGAAATCGAGCAGTAGTACGAGGGTTGTGAGGACTGGGGGTGAGCTTGCTAGTGCCTCGGGACCTGATCCATCCTTAGCTAGCCCATCATCTTCCAAACCTTCTACTTCTGCCCTGGTTCGCACTGTTGACTTGATCTGAAATGTGTACACCCAAGTGCAGGCTATCAAGTTGTTGCAATAATTAGGTTAAATCCGGAGTCGAATTCATTGGGAACTAATGTTGGTGTTTAAGCCATTCTTTGAGGGTTTTGAAGGACAAGGAGTGGGGGATGATTTGATGGATCCGGTCTACTCGAACTTGTTGGAGGAGTAAATGTTCTTATGCTTTTTATTGTGCAAAGTCATTTTTATTAACTATTCATGTTATTTAGTTTATCTTTTCATGTAGTGTTGTTTTTCTTAGTTTCAGATCTTGGTGTTTTTGTAAAAAGCTTAAGTGCTAGGTGTTCTCTAACCCTACTCATTTTTTTACAGTCCTTCATTGTATATCATATCTTTTTTGTTGCATTAAGAAAAAGAAAGAAAAGAAACAAAGAGTGTGGTGATGGGTTTGGACTGAAAATCCCATGAAAAGGGAGTTGCTTTTGAAATAAATGTCTTTCACTCAGAACAACCCTTGTTGTTATCCTATATCCTTTGTTTATTTTGCCTCAATATTGCCCTAATGCCCCCATTATAACCCTTGAAGTCTTAAATGATCTAGAGAAGCATGGGAGATGCATAAATTTAAAGAAAAAGAGAAGTTGGTTTGCTATATAGTGCCCTAGCATTCCATTCATGAGATTACGTCAATGTTGTTTTATTTTCATGCACGAACTTCTTCTTGGGAATATAAGTGAGCATATTTCATTTTGTGCATGAGATTTTATCTCACATATACACATAGAGAGCATGCCAGGATAACTAAAGTGTGATTCATTGTTGAGAGACACCCTTGGTGAGGTTGCATTGAAACTTAATTTGTATAGCCAAAGTGAATGCGAATTCCATTATGTAATTGCTTAAATTACATGTCCATTGCACACACACAAAAGTTTGAAAATGAATGTGTAGGTGTATACTCTAGACTAGCTTTTAAAGCAATGGTGTTGCTCATAAGTGCTTGGTTCGGGTAGTTGAACGACATGTTGGGTAGCTAAATGCTTAAATGGATGAGAAAATATTGCTCAACGTTTGATATTTGATAAATTTTAGTATTGCCCTTGTTATTTGAATTCATGTTTTCCTATTTGGGTATTCATTTTGGTTGTTTAAATTAGAAGTCCATGTCTTGTACTTTGAAAACATCAAAATATTAAATCATGTTGCAATTTTGGAAATGACTTTGGGCATGATCAATCAATTGTGCTTCATATGTGTGGTTCAAGATTTTGGTAGGTTAGATGTCATAGATAGGGTGTTAAGATGTTTTAGAGTTGAGGAAAGATGGTTTGGATGTGAGTTTTGAAGCTAAAGAATGGTTTTGCGGCGAAGGCAAAACCTTCCGGAAGATTTTGTCTAGTGAGCAAAACCTTCCGGGAGGTTTTGCCCATTGGATTTTTTTGCCTCAAGTAGTAAACAAAACCTTCCGAAAGGTTTTGATCGACCTTCCATAAGGTTTTGTCCAAAAGCCTAAAAATGAGAGTTTTAAGTTCGATTTTTTTTAGAAATCCTTCACATTTCCCTCAAATCTCAAGCTCCCAAGATCTCTCCCCTCATTCTTCTCTCTTCTAGGTCCCAATAAACTTCACCAAAGCCCTAAATTCACACTTTGCTCTTGATTAAGGTTGGTTATTGAGTGTTTTAGCCAAAAAATTTTAAGTGTTCTGTACAAAACCCTAGGTTTCCATTTTCTCCCAAATCCCTTGCCCTCTTTGTTCTTCCCCCAACCTACCTAACTCCATTACAATGGATCACTTTGGAGGGATTGATATGGATGTTTTTGAGCCCATCTAGCACATCTTGCTGTGGTTGTTGACGTTCAGGGGTTTGGGGGCACTGTTGATTCTCATGGGTCGCACAAAAAAGGATGGGCCCTGAGTCTCCACCACATACGGGCTCTAGCTCCCAGAAGAGGACTAAGGTCCTAGCAGTCAGGATAGGGAGGAGAGGAGGACAAAGGCCAAGCATGATGCCCAGAGACATTGGATTGAAGAGAAAGGTGTCACGTGCGAGAGGTATGTCAACAAAGTCTCCCTTTGGCCTAATGATGAGGTGGTGAGGGTGATTGAGACACGAGAGTTGACTTTTTGGTTTAAATAGATGAAGGGGTATAACTTGGATTTGTGGCATGAATTTTACAAGAAGTTGTCTGTGTTCACGAAAAACGGTGGTCGATTGACGACCAATGTGAGGGGGAAGACCTTTGAGGTACCCTATACAATTACGACAGTGATGGATTATGAGAGGCCTCCCCGAACAACATTGGTCTACCCACACAGCGTGGACGGGGGTAGGACTCTCACTAACTATGTGGCCCTCACCTATGAAGACCTAACCAGGTTTAAAGGAACAACATTGGTCGGGGGCCTCAAGCATACTTACATGGTTATGAACAAGGAGTTGCATTACAATTTGATGCCCAGGGGTTCAGAGAGGAACCCGAACATCGAGAAGTTGGCCTTCCTCCTTGTATTTATGACAGGGGTGGCCATTGATGTTGCATATTTGATTTTAGAGAAGATGCAGGAGTTCGCCAACGCTGGAAAGCTGAAGGCAAATCTCCCTTTTGGTAATCTGGTCACCCGTCTTTCTGATCAGGCCAAGGTGAAATCTTATGCCCATGACACTCTACTTCCCTCAGAGCCTAGAGCGATCAGGCCAAGGTGAAGTCAAGCAGCAGCAAAAGAGCTGCCAAGACTGGGGGAGAAAGACCTAGGGCACTGGGGCCAGAGCCGTCTCTAGTATGGCCATACTAATTAGTACCTCTCACACCTGCCCCAGCCCGTACCAAGGCGTAGCGTTTGGATGTGCTAGAGTCTACTACGCACAGGCTGTCGTTCATGTTGACGAGGCTTTTCTAGCACACATTCACAGGTAAGGCACTCTCCGATGGACCTCCACAACCTCCAACTGGACTATCGACTTCTGCCTCCATCCCATCCATGACTATTGAGGTGGATGATGACTGCTTGATGATTTCCATTGTTGTTTCCCTACTCTCCGGACATCACCCTCGAATATGTATATATGGTGTATGCATGAAGAGACTGTCACTCTCCTTTGAAATGAAGTCAAAAGAAAGGGGAACAGAGGCAATGGAATGGTATGATAGATGAAATGAAAGAAATAAAAAGGAAATGAAATGTATGAAATGGAGAAGTAAGAGCAAAAGTGCTTCCCAAGCGCAAGGAGTCTTTTGAGATTAGTGTTTTACATGAAAAGTATTCTAAGGTCATCTCCTCAGGGAAGAAAAGTTTAAATGTGTGAAGGTGATTTGTCAAAAAATAGAAAGTGTAAAATCTTTTAGTTTGAGTGTTGGTGAGTGAAGTTTGTGAATGAAAATGAAACGAAAACAAGTGTTGGCTAATCCAGGGAGGTCAAAATCTCAACTTAACTCAAAATCTTCCTTCAATAGTGCATAGATGAACGATTGATTTGTGAAAAGCTAGGAATGTGATGGAGAGGATCCAAGCATAAACCATGACCAGGCCTGTGGAATATCAAAGACTCATTCTCGTCCACCCTCAACTTAGTCAAACCAAACCATCATACACCAAGAGGAGGAGAGAAAATGAGTTGAATTGGAAAATCCAAGAGGGAGTCTCCCTTGAATTAGCTAACTAAAAATCTAGCAACTCATGAAAGCAAGAAATCCATAATAAAAAGAGACATGTAAAGGAAATGGAAATGAAAATGAAATGAAAATGAAACTTAGAACTTGTATTAATGCTAGGAAATGGTAAACTAAAAAGAGAACTTCATGTAACACTAAAATGGAAAAGTTGCAGAGAAGACAATTTGAAACCCAACAAAGATTATGGAAATGCAAGAATACTGGATTAAACTTGGTTACACTAGCATTGGCTTGGTCAAATGTGTGGCATGGAAACGAATTTATGATTAAGACTTAATCACGATACTAGGGATAAAATTTTCACTAGAAAAAGGCAAAGGCTCAAAGCATTCAAAAAATGACCTATGATCATCTCTAATTAAGCATGGGGAAGCATTGTACATATCTAGACAAAGTCAATCTACTACCCAAATGCTCCTAACCAAAACAAGCATAATGAGATTATTGAACAAATTTGGAATTTAAAAATTTGTTCCTTGAGTAAATGTAAGTTCACTCCAACAAAGATTGGCATTAAAGCTCACATGGGTTCTTACTCATCTCCACTATTTATGTCAAGCACTCAAATGTGAACTAAATCTGTAAATTGCCAAAATTACAAGTTCTTGGTGCACTTATGGTTGAGTTCAAAAGTAAACACATATGTGATACTCAAGCATATGGTAAACTTCTATAATGTGCTCATGTATTCAAAGTTCAAAATGAAGATCAAGGAATCACAACTCCCACAACAATTAGGATAGGGGAATATAGTTCAATATTACATATTTTCACAAAAAAAATGTCCAAAAATTTTCAAAAATCTCACATTTCCAACTTATTCTATACAAAAAGTGGTGGAACATGTAAATGGTGAACCTCACCCCCCAACTTGAACTAAGCAATGTCCATAATGCACAAAGAAGCATACAATGAGAACAATGAAAGTAAATGGGAAATGAGATACCATCCTCTTTTAATTTTTTTTATACATTAACAGAAAAAAAAAACACAAAACATTTTTCCACTCCCCAACTTAGGGTAGAACATGAAACCCAATAAGATTTGCTACAATGATGCTAAAAGTGAAATGAGTCCAACTTAGGAAGCGGTAAACAACCTTCATGCTAAAATCTATACTACAACATTATGAAAATAAAAATATAACAATAAAAGAAACCTAACTACTATGTACATGGAAACAAAACAAAAAAGACACATGTCAATCTGGCTTCAATTCGGATATGAGCATGTGCCCATTGAATTTTTTGATTTTGAAATTTTGTTGGTGTATAAATGCCCTTGTTGACCAATCTATCTAAACATAGAAAGGATAATGATTCAAAATTCTCAACCAAATAGATGTGTAGGCAAGTTTATGCAATTCTCACAATGGAGTATACAATTTTTTCTTAAAAGTCTCTACACTTAACTCCATTTCATGTCCTTCCCATGTTGAAAATGTGAACCTCAACACCACTCATAGATGAAAAAATGGCCTTAGGCTCATTAACCTTATGTGAGATAATAACTTCATCAACCTTTTCACAATCAAGAGTGGTGGGAGATTCAACATCAATTTACACTTCATTGGGATGACCATCCTCAATACATTGACTATGCTCAAGATGTTGTTCTTTATGCATAGCAATTATAGCATTAGTCAATGTATCAATTTGTTGGATTATTTAGGCATTGAATTCGATTTGGTATTGCATAAAATCGCACAAAATATTTTTCAATTCTTCTTCGGTTGAGTTCACATATGTTGGATAGCTGCAAAATTCATTTGGTGGTGTGAAATTGGATGAAAAATGATATGGTTCATTCTCCCAACCATAACTTGGATAAATAGGTGTAACATAATGGTTGGGTTAAAAATTTTTGCATGCAAAGTCTTAAACCAGATAATTTATTGGGCACACACAATTGATGCGTCCATAGTCATCACAACTCTCACACACATTTTCATTCAAATTATAAGACATTACACAAAACATAAATTAAAACAAACTATTTACAAATGAGACGACATATCTTGGCCCATGATTAAAATCACGAGACTTACCTATGCTGCCCAAAACACCTTCGAACTCGACGCTTTGCCTTCCCCGACAACGGTGCCAAAAATGTTTGGTGAAAAACCTTGTTGTTTCCTTACCTCTAACAACCATCCATTAAAATGTGTAGTGCATGGATGAAGGGGAGTGTCACTCTCCCTTGGGATAATGTCAAAAGGAAGGGCAAGGAGATGGAAAAAATGGAATGAACAATATATGTGTGAAATGAAATGTGCGAACAAAAGTGCTCCCCAAGCACAAGGAGTCTTTTGCTTGTTGTGTTTTACTTGAAAAGTATTCCAAGGTTGTCTCCTCAGGGAAGGAGAGTTCAAGTGAGTGAAGGTGATTTTGAGAAAAAGAGAAAGTGTAAAATCTTTTGAGTTTTGAGTGAGTGAAGTTTGTGAATGAAAATGCAAGAAAATAAGTGTTGGCTAATCTAAAGAGGTCATTCAAATGGGAATCCCAACTCAACTCAAAACCTTCCTCTAATGGTGCATAGATGAACGATTGATTCTTGGGAAGCTAGAGATGAGATGGTGAGGATCCAAGCATAAATCGTGACTAGGCCAACGGAATATCAAAGACTCACAATCTCATCCACCCTCAATCCAGTCAAACAGAACTACCGTACACCGAGTGCGGGAAAGAAAATAAGTTGAAATGGAAAACTCAAGAGGAGGTCTACCTTGAATTAGCCAACTAAAAATCTAGCTACTCTTGCTAAAAGGAAAGAAATGCATAATGTAAAGGGACATGTAAAGGAAATAGGGCTTAAAACTTAACTTAAAGCAAGAAGACTTGAACTACAAAGAAAAATATGCAATACCCAATTGAAAAGCTTGAAATGTAAAACTTGAAACAACAATGGTAGACACTAGAACATATAATTAAACTTGAACTAAACTTGAAATAAATGACATTCAAAGTAATAAAGGAAGCTTACAAAAGTCTTACTGAAGATTACAAGAGAAATGGGTGAAGACAATGCAAAAATATTAACCTCTAGCACTATTCATCATCTTCCTTACTAAAACTACTCCTAAGCTTAGGTATCCACCCTTGAAGAACTTGTGTAATGCTGAATATATAGAGTGAGCCATGCATTTTTGTGCATGGTGGTCCCCCAAGGTGTGTGCAAGCCTCCCATCTATAAGAGGTGAGTTAATGGCTCTTGACAGACTAGGAAGAGCATAGTATGCACCCCACATGGTTGCCCCTTCTCTCCCATCCTCATTAATGTGTTCGTCTTCAAAGTCTTCAAGCATGGTTTAGGAGGCATGTAGATGTGTAAAGAAAGTCAGGGGCAAGTGGGAGAATCAATGGTGGGACCCCCAAGCAAGTGGAGCATGATTTGGAGGCGTTCTGGGCGCTTTTGGGATGGAGTACTGGTACGCGAACCATTACGGTTTAGCTATTGGAGTTCAGCGTACTGGTACACGTACCGGTACACTTTGTCTGCTACGGACCAATTTTTGTAGAATCATCATAATTTTTGATACAACCATCTGATTGTGCTGAAATTTTGACACAATATAGAAGACATCCAAATCTACAACTTTTAGTAAAAATGGAGGAAAATTGAGACTCTTCTACCTGATGGTGTGGGTGCTGGTGCCTTTGTTACCCAACACCAATACCTCTTTGATTTCTTCACTTTTAATCCTCCAAATCTTCATGTAATGTGTCCATGTCATCACCACACATACATACATAGTTTCAAGGTTATAAAATCCATCATTTAAGCTATAATGACCAGCAACAAAATTTTTTTTACATTATTCATAATTTTGGCTAACTCTAAGTACTTAGATGCAAAAGTTAATTTAAAATGGAAGTAATGAGGCCATTAAATATGCAATATTTTGTGCTCATCAATAATGTAAATAGATATGTAAAGGAAATGAAAATGAAATTAAAGGAAAATGAAACTTAGAACTTGTATCAATGCTAGGAAATGGTAAACTACAAAGAGAAGTTCATGTAACACTAAAATGGAAAAGTTGCAGAGAAGACAATTGAAACTTAGCAAAGATTATGGAAATGCAAGAATATTGAATTAAACTTGGTTACACTAGAATTAAAAGAGATTACAATGCAAGAAATAAAGATTACAAGAGAACTATAACTTACAACAATGAA
This sequence comes from Ilex asprella, assembly GCA_023539305.1. Lineage (NCBI taxonomy): Eukaryota > Viridiplantae > Streptophyta > Magnoliopsida > Aquifoliales > Aquifoliaceae > Ilex > Ilex asprella. The sequence goes on along the minus strand of CM042184.1, from coordinate 33,280,182 downwards.
ATGGGAGAAGAAATAAAGATTACAACAAGAGAACTATAATTTTATCTACTATTCATCATCTTCCTCCTTGCACTACTCCTAAGCTTAGGTAACCACCCCTTCAATTACTTGTGAATGCTGAATATATAAAGTGTGAGAGCCTTGCAATTTCGTCCATGGTGGTTCCCCTAGCCGGTGTGTAGGCCTCCCATCAATGGGAGGTTGAGTTGAATGCTTGGTAGGCTAGGACAAGTCTACACAGCAACTCCCTTGGAAGCCCTCTTCTCTCTCCTCTTCTCCCATGCCTTTTTTTTCTAAAGTCTAGACATTGTGTAAGGGAGGCATGGCTATTCGTAGAACATGTCAGAGTAGGTGTGGGAGAAATGTAGGTGGGCCCCCAAGCAAGTTGGAGATGATTTGCAAGCGTCTAGGCATTTTGAGCTATTTCTAAAGAGCTTATCGGTATGGCATACTGGTACGTCGAACTCCAGTAGGTTCTGCCTACTGGTATATTTTTTGCTACATACCATTTTTTTAGAATTGTCATAACCTTTGATCCAACCGACTGATTGAGCTGAAATTTTGACATAATATTGAAGACATCCAGATCTATAAATATCATGTTTTGTACTTTTTCATTTTCAAAGTGTATTGTGGTTGAAAATGGGTAAAACCACGGTACTGTGTCAAAACTTTGGGAAACTAGTGGCTATAACCATCCAAATTGGATTTTTCTTGGTTTCTTTACCTTCTAAGCCTCCCAATCCTCATTGAATGTGTCCATCTCCACACCACTCATTCATACTTAGTTGCAAGGTTATTAAATCCATCATTTACGCTATAATTACCTGCAAAATAAAAAATTCAACATTATTTATAACCTTGACTAATTCTAAATAATTAAATGCAAAATTCAAGCCTCCCTAGTGGACGAGTTTTGTCTCGTGAAGATTTTTAGTGAAGGTACCTACAAAATTCTTTTCCTCGTATCCAATATTTAAAACATATGCCCAAATCCTAAATAGCACTTGGATGTCAAAAATAGCCTTGTCCAATGCATCTGAACTAATCACACATAAGACACATCATAGCCTTAAATGCTATTCTAGATTATCCATGTACACATTCATTTCCAAACTCGCGTGTATGTGAAATGGCCATGTATTTAAACATTTACTACATGTAATTTAAGCATTTACTCTATGGAATCCACATTCACTAAGCTATCCAAATTCAGCTTTGATGCAAAACTCACCAAGGGTTTCTCTCAACGATGAATCTCACGTTAGTTATCTTGACATGTTCTCCATGTGTATATGTGAGATAGAATCTTGTGCACAAAATAAAATATAGTCACATATAATCCAAAAATGAAGTTCATACATGAAAATGAAACAACATTGGCATAATCTCATGAAAGTAATGTTAGGGCACTAGATAGCAAAATCAACTTATCTTTTTCCTTAAAAGTGTGCCTTCCCCATGCTTTCTCTAGATCATTTAGAAATTTCACAGGTGGTAATGAGGCCTTGGGGTGATAATGAGGTAAGTGAAACAAAGGATATAGGGTAACAAAGAGAATTGTTCCAAGTGAATGACTTTTATTTTAAAATATCTCCCTTTTCATGGGATTTTTAGTCTAACATCATCACCACACTCTTTGCTTCTTTTTCTTCTTTTCCTTAACATTTTCCTCTTTTCTTTGATCGTTTTTTTTCTTTCACCCCTTTCTCTCTCCTTTTTCTTGTATTTCTCCTTATTTTTCATTCAACATTTGAATTCCACATTATTCATCCCTTTTGTTGAGTTTCTGCACGACTATTCCTTCTCTTTTATGATCACTCATATTCAGCTCTAGGAACAACCAAGGTGTGGTAAATTTTTATCTTTTTGTAATGGCTTGGTAACTTGTGTGGCATGGAAATAAATTTTTAATAAGGCTCAAACACGGCACTAGGGATAAAATTTTCCAATAAAAAGGCTAAGGCCCAAAGCATTCAAAATTGGCCCAAGATCATCTCTAGATAAGCATAGGGGAGTATTGTACATATCAAGAAAAAGTTAATTAACTACCCAATTGCACCTAACCAAAATAAGCATAATGAGATTACTGAACAAATTTAAAATTTGAAGAATTGTTCCTTGAGTAAATGTAAGTTCCCTCCAAACAAGTATTGGCATTCAAGCTCACATGGGTTCTTACTTATCTCCACTATTTATGTCAAGCACTAAATGTGAACTCAATCTCTAAATTGCCAAAAGTGCAAGTTCATGGTGCACTTATGGTTGAGTTCAAAAGTAAACAAGTATGTGATACTCTTAGCAATAGGATAAAATTCAATAATGTGCTCTTGTATTCAAAGTTCAAAATAAAGATCAAGTAATCACACATCCCCTGACCATAGGATAGGGGAATATAGTTCAATATTGGATATTTTGCACAAAAAATTGTCCAAAATTTTCAAAATTTTTACATTTTCAACTATTGTGTACAAAAAGTGGTGAAACATGTAAATGGTGCACCTCACCCCCCCAACTTGAACCAAACAATGCCCTCAATGCATAAGGAATCATGCAATGAGAAAAATAAAAGTAACATGAGAAATGAGATACACCCTTTTTTTTATTTTTTGTATACGCATTAAAGGGAAACCAACAAAGTTTATTTACAGCCCCCAACTTAAACTCCCACATGATATTGAATGAGGTTTTCTACGATGTTGCTCAAAATAATTTGAGTCCAAATTAGAGAGAGGTAAACAAACTTCATGTTAAAATCTACACTACAACATCATGAATAACAATAAAAGAAGTTTAACTACTATGTACATGAAAATAAAACAAAAAGGGCTCATGTCAATCCGACTTCAATTCTGATATGAGCTTGCGACCATTGATTTATTTATTTTGATTTTTTGGTTGTATAAATGCCCTTTCAAACCAATCTATCCAAACATAGCAAGGATAATGATTCAAAATTCTCAACCAAACCAAGGTGTAGGCAAGTTTATGCAATTCCAACAATGGAGTGTAAAATTTTTCTTTAAAAACTTTTACACTCAACTCCATTTCAAAGCCTTCCCCAAGTTGAGAAATGTTGATCTCAATACCACTCTTAGATGGCAAAATTACCTTGGGCTCATTAGCATCATGTGAGATAATATCTTCATTAAATTTTTCACAATCAAGAGTAATGGGAGTGGTGTAGTTCTTCATCCAAAACAATTATAGCATTAGTCAATGTATTAAGTCCATCTCTAATTTCATAAAGTTGTTGGGCTACTTGTGCATTGACTTCGATTTGGCATTGCATAAACTTGTAAAACAAATTTTCTAATTCTTGTTCGATTGAGTCCTCATATGTTAGATAGTGGCAATATTCATTTAGTGGTGTGAGATCGGATGAAAAATTGCAAGGCTCGTTCTCCCAACCATAACTCGGATAACTCAGTGTAACTATATTGTTGGGATAAAAATTTTTGGAGGCTAAAATTGAATTTGAACCTTCACATGCAAAGTCTTGAACCGGATAATTTATTAGGCACTCACTAGTGATGTGCCCATACTCATCACAAATCTCAAACAAATTTTTAAAATTTTGGGCATTTGATACATTTTCATAAAAATTATAAGACCTTACATAAAACACAAGCCATTTACAAACTATTTACAAAAGGGACGACAAACCTTGGCCTGTGATGAAAATCACGAGACTTACATATGCCATGCAAAATCACCTTTGAACTCGACGTTTAACCTTCCCAGGCAACGACGCCAAAAAATGCTTGATGATTTCCATTGTTTTTCCCTTCTCTCTGAACATCACCCTTGAATAGGTATATATGGCGTATGTGTGCATGGAGTGTCACTCTCCCTCGAAATGATGTCAAAAGAAAGGGCAACAGAGGTAACAGAATGGTATGATGGATGAAATGAAATGGAAATGAGATGTATGGAAAGGAGAATGTACGAGCAAAAGTGCTCCCCAAGCGCAAGGAGTCTTTTGAGTGTCATGTTTTACGTGAAAAAGTATTCCAATGTCATTTTCTCAGGGAATAAAAGTACAAGTGTGTGAAGGTGATTTTATCAAAAAAGAGAAAGTGTAAAATCTTTTAGTTTGAGTTTTGGTGAGTGAAGTTTGTGAGTGAAAAAGAAATGAAAACAAGTGTTGGCTAATCCATGGAGGTCATTCCAATGGAAATCCCAACTCAACTCAAAATCTTCCTCCAATGGTGCATAGATGAACGATTAATTCGTGAGAGTCTAGGGACGTGATAGTGAGGATCAAAGTATAAACCGTGACTAGGCCTACGGAATATCAAAGAGTCACAATCTCGTCCACCCTCAACCTAGTCAAATTGAACCATCGTACACCGAGAGGAAGAGAGAAAATGAGTTGAATTGGAAGGCCTAAGAGAAAATCTCCCTTGAATTAGCCAACTAAAAAAGTAGCTACTCATGAAAGTAAGAAAGAAATGCATAATGTAAAGAGACATATAATTGAAATGGAAATGAAAATGAAACTTAGAACTTGTATTAATGCTAGGAAATGGTAAACTACAAAGAGAAATTCAAGTAACATTAAAATGGAAAAGTTGCAGAGAAGACAATTGAAACCCAACAAAGATTATGGAAATGTAAGAACATTGATTTAAACTTTGGTTACACTAGAATTAAAAGAGATTACAATGTAAGAAATAATGATTACAAGAGAACTATAACTTACTGCAATGAAATGGGAGAATAAATTGCAAAAACAAAAATTTTATCTACTATTCATCATCTTCCTCCTTGAATTACTCCTAAGCTTAGGTAGTCACCCCCTTGAATTACTTGTGAATGCTGAATATATGGAGTGTGAGAGCCTTGCAATTTTTTCCATAGTGGTTCACCTAACCTGTGTGCTGGCCTCCCATGAATGGGAGGTTGAGTTGAATGCTTGGCAGGCTAGGACAAGTCTACCCAGCAACTCCTCTGGCAGCCTCCTTCTCTATCCTTTTCTCCCATGCCTTTTCTTCGAAAGTTAGGAAATTGTGTGAGGGAGGCATGGTTATAGGTAGAACATGTCAGGGTAGGTGTTGGAGAAGTGTAGGTGGGCCCCCAAGCAAGTTGGAGATGATTTGTAGGCGTTCTGGGCATTTGGGCTATTTCAGAAGAATGTACCAGAATAGCATACCGGTATGAAATACCAGTAAGCTTTCTACTTGGGACTAGTTTTCGTGAAATTGTCATAACTTTTTATCCAACCGTCTGATTGAGCTAAAAGTTTGACACAATATGGAAGACATGCAGATCTACAACTTTAATGTTTTGTACCTGTTCAGATTCTAAGTGGATCATAGTCAAAAATGGGAAAAGCATCTGTACTGTGTCCAAACCTTGGGAAACTAGTGGATTAAATCTTCCAAATTGCCTTTTTCTGGGTTTCGTTACCTTCCAAGCCTCCTAATCCTCATTGAATGTGTCCATCTCCTCACCACTCATTCTTACTTAGTTGCAAGGTTATAAAATCCATCATTTACGCTATAATTACTTGTAACATCAAAAATTCAACATTATTCATAACCTTGACTAATTCTAAATAATTAAATGCAAAGTTAAGTTAAAAAGCATGAAATGAGGCCATCAAATATACAATATTTTATGCTCATCAATGACGATGAGGAGTCTTAGTATAAGGAGTCTGAGATTGAGGGGGAGGAAGCTTTTGACGAGGATGATGATTAGAATAGCCTATCTATTTTGTTCCTTTTGAGTATAGACTCTATAGGGTTATGGTTAGTTTGTTGGCCTTGTAGAAGTGTCTTTAGATTTTGGGCCATTTTGTTTTGAAACTTGAACCCATTGTAAAGAACTTTTGGAAATGATCAATGAAATACCACAGTTGTTTTGTTTGCCCAAATCTATGTCCTTAATTGCAATATGATTTTTGGATCTTGTGTGTTTAGATATTTACTTGTATGAATTGATTCTGTTTTAGTTTATAGCTTGTGGTTAGAAATAATTTTTGCTAGGGATTAGCAAAGCTCAAGTTGGTGGTGTGATTATCACAAAACATTGCATATATTGTAAGTCGTTATATCCTTTTTATACTTGCTTTTGTTGTGAAATTGGTGAGAAATGCGTTTAATCTTGTCGTTAATGGAGTTTTGTGAAAATGCAGATGAGAAGATATAAATGGATTGAGTTAAGTCCCCATTGAAGTGTTTGAAATCAATGAAGAAAAGGTGATGGCTTATAGGCAGGTTTGGAAAGTTAAGAAAAGAAGAAAAATGAAATTTGGATGAAAACCTTTCGGAAGTTTATGGGAAAACCTTCTGAAAGGTTTTGCCTTGATCTGCTTGTTCACTACCAAAACCTTTTGGAAGGTTTTGTCTACTGTATGAACCTTTTGGAAGGTTTTGTCTACTGTATGAACCTTCTAGAAGGTTTTTCCTATTGGTTTGCTGATTTAACTATTCCTGCACATACTTTCCAGAAAGTTTTGCGTAGAATGTCCAGACAACATGCAACTCAAGCTTTGCCATTTGGGGTCCCCACCTACACTTTTTCCACTTTCCCCTGACATCTCTTACACACATACAAGCATTCCATCACTTCATTCTGTACTTTGGAGACTCAAGCTTTGAGGAGGAGGAGAAAGAAGAGGCAAAGAAGGGGAGTTATAGGCTAGGCTCGTCCTACCCTGCCCAAGCCATCAAGTCATCCCCCTTTTGATTGGAAGCCTGTCACACACCTAAGGAGCTCTCCATGGACGAAAATGCAAATCTCCTTAAATTATTATTTAGATTGTATTGCATTGTAGAGAAAGAAGCTCTAAGTAGAAGACATAGTTAGATAGAGAAAGCTTAGATTTTTACATTTCTTCCATCCATTTCACTTGTAATATTTCTTAAAGCTCTTGTAAGCTTCATTTATTATCTTCAAGGTCGTTTACTTCAAGTACATTGCAATTTTAGTTGAGTATCTTAGATTCAACCATTGTTGCATTTAAGTTTTCATTTCAAGTTCTTGAAATGGGTATTAAATGCACTTTTATGTAGTTTATGTTTTCTTTCATTAATTTAAGTTCCATTCTTGATTTCGTTGCAATGTCTCTTCATTTCATTTATGTTCTTGCATTAAATATGAGTAGCTAAGATTTAAGTTGGCTAATCCAAGGGAGAAATCCTCTTGGGCATGCTAAATCAACTCTTTTTCTTTCTTCCTCGTAGTGTACGCTGATTGGGTTTGACTAGGTTGAGTGTGGACATGGATGTGAGTTCTTGATACACCGTAAACTTTTCATGGTGTATGCTTGAATTCTCACCTCCATTTTAGTCCCGCGCTTCTTATGAATCAATAAAATATCTAGACACAATTGGAAGAAGGTCTTGAGTTGATTTGGCATTCCAATTGGAAAGACCTCTTCGAATTAGCCAACATTTGTTCCATTTCATTTTCACTAAGAACACAATCACAAAACTCAAACTCAAAGATTTTTACACTTTCCCTTTTTCACCAAATCACCTTCAACCCAATTCACCTCCTCCCTTGAGGAGATGACTTTGGAATACGATTTTCAAGTAAAACACGACACTGGAAAGTCTTCATGTGCGTGGGGAGCACTTTTATTCAAGAATCCACACAATTTGTTCATACTCATTTCATTCTCACCACTATTCTGTTTATCCCATTTCTTGCATCATTTCGAGGGAGAGTGACACTCCACTATCTATATAAGCCATACACATACCATGGGATAATGTTCAAAGATTAGGGATAACAACAGAAAACATTTAAGCAACAGGCTAGAACTAGCCTAGCCTGCACCCACCATGTCTCCTTTCTTCTCTCTCCTCCTTTCCCATCCTCCATCTTCCAAAGCTGACTTTAGGGTGTAGCTAGGAAGGTATATATATAGAATATGTCAGGGGAAGTGTGGAAGAATCATAGGTGGGATCCCCAAGAAAATGGAGCTTGATTTGCAGAAGTATGGCATTTTTGGGCCAGAACTTCTAGAAGGTCGAAGCAAACATTTCGGAAGGTTTTAAATGGGATGCTAGCTCCGAACCAATATTTGTAAATTTATCATAACTTTTGAATAAACTGTCTAATTGAGCAAAAATTTTGACTTAATATAGAGGACATCCACATCTACAACTTTCATATTTTGCACTCTTTTAGATTCAAAGTCAATCATGGTAAAAATTGGGAATTCAGAGGTACTGCTACCAATGGTGTGGGTGCTGGTTGCTTGGCTCCTTTTCTTTGTCTTCCCTCACTTCCCTACATCATCCCTCCATGTATATCAAGTATGAGTGGAGGGGAGTGTCATTCTCCTTTGGAAAGATGTCAAAAGAAAGGGCAAGGAGAAAATGGAAATGAAATGATGAAAATGTGGGATGTGAATGAACAAAAATGTTTCCCAAGCGCAAGAAGACTTTTGTATGTCGAGTTTTACTTGGAGAGTACTCCAAGGTCGTCTCCTTAGAGAAGGAGGTGAATCATGCTAAAGGTGATTTCGGTAAAAAAAAAGGGAAAGTGTAAAAATCTTTTGTTGTTTGGAATTGGTTTGTGAGTGTGTTGTGATGAAAATGAAATAGGAAATAAGTGTTAGTGAATTAAAAACGTTCACTCCAATGGGAATGCCAAGTCAACTCAAAACATTCCTCCAATGGTGCATAAATGAACGATTAATTCGTGGGAAGCTGGGGACAAGTTTGAACTGGGGATCCAAGTGTAACTCGTGACTAGGCCTACGGGATATCAAATACTCGCCACCATGTCTACACTCAACCCAGTCAACCCGAACCATCATACACCGAGGGGAGGAAAATAAATGAGTTGAAATGACATACCCAAGAGAAGGTCACCCTTGGATTAGCCAACTTAAAGACTTAGCTACTCATGCTTGGCAGGAAAACAACAACGAATGGGAGGACATAATAAAGAAAATGAAGATTTGTGGAAGAAAATGCAAAAATCTCAACTTCTCTCTTTAACACTATTCATATTCTTCCTAAAATTTCTCTCACAATATTACCATCCCCCTCTTGGTGTATCCCCCTAAAAAATGTCCATGGAGTCCCCTATAGCTATGTGATGTGAACTCCATCCATAGGGGTTGCAAAGCATGGGTTGGTGCAGGCAAGTGCATGCCTTGTCTTCACACCCAACATCTTCTCTCTCCTCTCTCCTCATTGATGATCAAAGCTCCAAAAGTCCAATAAGAGGTGCAACAGAGATTTCCATGGTGTTAGGAGTGTCAGAGACATGTAGGAGAATGTCTGGTGGGACCCCCAAGATAGCAGAGCATGACATGTAGAATTTGAGATGTTTCAGTAAAACCTACTGGTAGGTTGCACTCCAGTAGGCTTAAAATACCAGAATGTATGGCGTTAGGTTGAAGTCCAGTAGATAAAACCTATCGGTATGGCCTAACGTTAGGTTTTCCATTGTTTTGCTGGTTTCTTGGTTTCCTCACCTCCTAAGCCATCGTCAAACCATCACATCACCCTTATTTATCTTAGACACCATGCGAAGGCTTAGCAAGCATCATTTATCACTATTTATCTGCAACATACCGAAATTCCATAATTAGCACAAACAATGCATATCCACTTATATTAACCACCAATGATAACACAAAAGGAATGTAAAAGTACTTTAAATATGAAATGTTTTGTGCTAATTACACCCCCAACTTGATTTTTGCTAGTCCCTAGCAAAATTTATTTTCAAAATAAGATAATTAGTATGCTACCAAAACAAAACTTTTATACATCTCATCCATCAAACATTTAAAATATAAAAATCACAATACAAGTAAGGCAATGAACTCGGGGAAAATGAAGCAAAAGCTGTGGCATTTCATTAATGTGTTTAAGAGTTGGAGTCAATTGAGTCCGGAATCAAAAAAAGACAAAATTGCCTAAGGCCTAAAGATTATTCTACCATGCCAGTGACTCCAACCCAAAGTGTGTACATTCCAAAACTAAAAGAAAAGACAGACACCGCAACACCATAGTCCTCCTCTCCCCCTCCATCATCATCATCATCACTACCATCAGCTCTATCAAAATCACTATCTCCTTACTTCTCTTCTGTATCATCATCATCATCCCCCATCTCAACTACTGTGGAGGCATATGGGATAGAGGTGGAAGGCGGAGGTCCAAAAGCTGCATGTGGTCGTTCACTCCGAATAGGCTCTCTAGGGAAAGTATGACCAAACAGTCAAGAAATCATAATAGAGATCCCCCAAACTGTCGCCTCAATCCCATACACAGACACCTCTAATGTATCGAGGCACTGAGGTATTGAGCACTCTAATGCAGAAGAGGATGGGCAACCCCAAGTGGCCCAGCAGAAGATGGTGGACTAGCAGCTAAGGATGGTCCAATAGTGTCATTGTCTAACCCCACAACCCTAGCTCTATCCCCCCGACTCATCGCCATTCTATTCTTGTTACTAGTTTTTCCAATTGCCCAGTCTCTAAGGGGTGAGCTTCTCAAAGGCATAGGCCTTCACCATGAAGTGCTGGCACATACGGGTCACCAAACTTTCAAAAGGTAGATTGGCCTTGGGTTTCTAGGTTAAGGCAAAATCTTTCATCCCCTCCCACATGATCAGGGCAAAGTCCATGGTCTTTCCAGACATGGCAACATCCAAAAGGTCTAACTTTTCAAGATTCGGTGTCTTTTATGTGCCCCTTGGTAGAAGGTTATAATGAAGGAGTTTATTTAAGAGTCTGTACAAGTGCTTAAAACCCTTTGTATGGACTGTCCCGTTGAAATGACTAGGGTCATCATATATCAAAGCTACAAATTCGACAATGGTCTTAGCTCGGGTGACATTATGAGGATAAACTTGTGTGGATGTTGGGGGTCTCTCATAATTCCCTAGGAGGGTGGCAATGACATCAGGGGTCACCTCGAACATCTTTCCCCTGACATTTGTCCTCAAAACCTTGACTTTATTCACCTCAACCACCTTGAGAGTTTGATAGAACTCTCGACACATCGATATATTATACCCATCCACAGGCTCAAACCAGAATCTCATACCATGTGCCTCGATGATCCTAACAACCTCATTCCTCAGACAAAGGGAAATGTGGTCAACGTGGCGCTCATAGGTTACATTCTTCTCCCGAATCAACTGGATCCTTGCCTCATTCCTCGCTTTTTTCCTTTGTTCATTTCGATCCTCATTTGACTCCTTGCCTCTTTTCTTACTACTAGGAGGCTCCTTAGGTTGGGAGGGGTCGGATCCAATTCTCTTGGTTCGGGCCATGCCAAGCAACAGTGGCCCTATAATCAAGAATGTGAAAAAGAACAATAAGAGACCCTCAAATGGGTCCATAGCCTCTTGGACAATCTGCACATGACAAGCCATTTTAAATTTTTTGAAAAGATTGAAGAGAGTAGAGAAGGTTTGGGATTGTAAGTTTTTTGGTAATTAGGGTTTCAAAACGAGGAAAATCCACTAAGTCACAACACAAGTAATGGAAATTTGAGAGATTGAAGGAGGGGGAAGGTGATTAGGAAACTTAGGAATGTTTTAAGTGAGAAGGAAGAACTCTAGGTTTTGTGATTTATGAGGACAATGAAGGGTTTCACCAAAAACAATCGCTTAAAAACCCTGTTTTCAACATTTAAGGTGAAACCTACTGGTAGGTTGCACTCCAGTAGCCAAAACCTACTGATATGGCCTACCGGTAGGTTTTGCCTTAGTTGCAAAATACTCCTAATGTACAACACACCTCCATTCCTCTTCAACCCAAGACCTACCCAATATATTTTTACACCCTCTTTATGACCTCTACTCCACCCTAAACATGTACTACACTTGTAAACCACAATTTGACTCATCATGCCCAAATTATTACTGAAATTTCAATGTGATTTAAAATTTTGATACATTCAACATGCAAGGCATGGAGTTCTATATTTAACAATCAAAATGAATACCCAAAATGAAAGTCATATATTCAACACATGGATATTCCTAATTCATTCGAATATAAAAAACTAGAGCAATATTCCCCTATTCAAAAAGCATGGAGCTATCTAACATAATCCTCTGGCGGTCGACCTAAGCACACATGAGCAATACCATAGTCTTACATACTAGTCTAAATTATGCACCTACGCATTTATTTTTGAACCCGTGTTTGTATGAATTGGACAAGTAATTTGAGCATTTACACAACAAAATTCACATTCAAATGGCTAGCCAATTTCATCTTCAATGCAAAAACTCACCAAGAGTCACTCATGCCAATGAAAAAAACTATCGTTATCCTATCATACACTCTATGTGTACATCTGAGATAGAATCTTGTGTTCAAAACAAAGTGTGCCCACATGTAATCTAAAAATGAAGTTCATGTATGAAAGTGAATCGACTTTGGCATAATCTCTTGAACAGAATGCTAGGGCATTGGGTAGCAAAACTAACTCATCATTTTATTTAAGATTATGCATCTCCCATGCTTTTCTATATCACTTAGGGCTTCAAAGGTTATAATGGGGTCTTGGGGTGATATTGAGGCAAAAGAAATGAAGGATATAAGATAACAAAAAGGGTTGTTCCGAGTGAAAGACTTTTATTCCAAAAAATCTCCCCTTTATGGGATTTTCATTCTTTACACCATTACCACACTTTTTCCTTCTTTTCTCTCTTTTCCTTAACATTTTCTTTTTCTTTTGATCATTCTTTCTTTTTCTCACCCCTTTTCCTCCTTTTCTTGGGTTTTCATTCCTTTTCTAAAGAACTTCTTGAGTCTCACTTCCATTCATCCCTCTTGTTGCAATTTCCACACCACATTTCTTTCTCTTTCATTATTACTCATATTCAGCTTTAGGAACAACCAAGGTAAGGTAGATTTTTCATTTTTCAATGGCTTGGTCAATTGTGTGGCATAGAAACGAATTTCAATCAAGGCTCAATCACGGCAGTAGGGATATTATTTTCTCAAGAACAAGGATAAGGCTCAAAATTTTCAAAAATGGCCTCAGATTACTTTTAGATATACATGGGAGAGCTTTGTACATTATCAAGACAAAATCAGTCTACTACCCAAATGTAGCTAGAAAACAAGTATAATGAGACTATTGAACAAATTTAAAATTTTAAAAATTGTTCCTTGAAATTTGAAATGACACTAAAGCTCACATGGGTACTTAATCATCTCCACTATTTATGTCCAGCCTAAAATATGAATTCAATCCGTAAATTGCTAAAAATTACACATTCAAAGGGCACATATAGTTAAGTTTAAAAACAAATACATATGTGATACTTACGCATATGATTAACTTCTATAATATGCTCATGTGCCCAAAGTTCAAAACAAAGATCAACATATTATCAAAGCCTTTGAAATAAGGGAATACAAATCAACATTTAGATATTTTTAAAAAATTTCACTTAATTTGCACTAAATGTAAACAAAAATTTGTACATTACGTGAAAGATGATTTTTCACTCCAAAATATGGAATTATCCAAAAAAAATTCTGCAAACATTAGTTTCATTGGTGTAACATGCAAATGATGCACCTCACCCCCCAATTTGATCCATGTATTATCCTCAATGCAACAATAATATATGCAATTCAATGAAAGACATGAAAAAGATGAGTAGGGTTAGAGAACAGCTCGTACTTGAGCTTTGACAAAAGCACCAACATCTGAAGCTAAGGAAACCAACACTATACAACAAAGAACGTAAATACACATGAAATAAAAATAAAGTAAATAAGAGCACCTGTACACTAAAAAACAGAAAAACTAGCAATTCCTCCACAAATTCCGAATATACCGGATCCGTCAAGTCCTCCTCCACTCCTTGTCCTTCAAAACTCTAAAAAAATGGCTTAAGTCTTTGGCCATTGACCTTGAATGTCTGGCCATTCTAAGGGTTTGTGACATTCACTGCTCCATTGGGGTAGGCTACCTTGACAAGATATGGGCCATCCCAACGGGATTGGAGTTTACCTTGGAAAATCGAGAGATGACAGTTGTACAAGAGCCCTTTTTGGTCGGGTTCGATTGACTTCCATACAATGGATTTATCATGAAAGATTTTTTGCCCGCTCTTTTGAAAATTTAGAGCTCTCAGACGAGTCTCTTCAAATATTTTCCAATTCATTCATTTGTAACTTCCTATGTTCTCTGACCATTCTCAAATTAAAATTCAAAGTCTTTATGGCCTAATAGGTCTTTGCTCCATCTCGACTGGTAAATGCCAAGTCTTTCTGAAGACAAGCCGATAAGGAGACATACCTAAGACAGTTTTGTAGGCCTTGCGGTAAGCCCATAGGGCATCAATTAGGCTATCTGACCAATCTTTCCTATTGGGGTTCACCGTCTTGACCAAGATATTCTTAATCTTCCTACTGGCCAACTCGGCCTAGCCATTGATTTATGGGTGAGATGAGGTGGATACCTTATGTGTAACACCAAATTTGCGAATCAAAGACACCAATGGCCTATTGCATATATGTGATCCACCATTACTTATCATTGCGCGAGGCATATCAAACCTCAAAAAGATGTTTTCTTTCAAGAATTTAACCACGGCCCGGTGGTCTTTGGTCTTGATTGGGATAGCCTCCACCCATTTGGACACGTAATCCACTGTCAGTAAAATGTATAAATAGCCAAATGACATAAGGAAGGGACCCATGAAGTCAATGCCCCAACAATCAAATATTTCAATAACAAGTACAGGGAAGATGGGCATCATGTTCCGTAGGGTCACACTGCCCAAACGCTGGCATCTATCACTTTTTTTAGAAAATGAAACACAATCTTTGTTAATTGAGGGCCAGTAAAAACATAATTGAAGAATTTTTGCTGAAAAATGGCCACCGCATGCTGGTGAATGGCAGAATTCAAGGACATTCCGATGACTTAGTCAGGGCAGTACATCACATCTGCCATGGGTTGTCGAAGTAAAAGTACTTCACATCCGCCATGAATCTCCTTCTATCCTCTAGGCTCCACTGTGGTGGTATTTGTCCTGTTGCAAGATAATTACATATTTCAGCATACCAATGACACACAGAATGAATTGAAAGCAATTATTCATCAGGAAAGAAATCTAGGATAGGAATGTTTTCATCAGCCTCTTGCACCACCAGTAGAGATAAATGATCCACTACCATGTTCTTCACTCCCTTCTTGTCTTTGATTGTCAGATTAAACTCTTGGAGTAGGAGGATCCAGCTGATAAGTCTTGGTTTGGCATCCTACTTAGACAACAAATACTTTAAAACAGAATGATCAGTATAAACAACTATCGGTGAACCAATGATGTAGGAACAAAATTTATCTAATAAAAATACTATAGCTAGCAACTCCTTTTAGGTGGTAGTGTAATTCAATTGGGTTTCATTGAGCATTTTACTAGTGTAATATATTACATAAGGTCTAGTCTCCTCTCTTTGACCGAGCACTGCATCGACCACATAATCACTCGCGTCGCACATAATCTCAAAAGGTAAATCCCACATAGGTGGTCGCATAATCGGAGGTGTGATAAGCATGTTTTTGAGTTTTGTGAAAGATGTCTCACAACTAACCGACCACTCAAATGGGACATCTTTATACAATAAATTGGTTAAAGCTCAGGCCAATGCGCTAAAATTTTTAGTGAAGCAACAGTAAAATCCAGCATGGCCTAAAAATGACCTAATATCCATGATGATTCTTAGCGTAGGGAGGTTGGAGATAGCCTCCACCTTTGATTTGTCAACTTCGATACCCTTTGCTGAAACTATATGTCTGAGAACAATGCCTTGTGTCACCATGAATTGACACTTTTTCCAATTCAAGACTAAGTTCTTCTCTTCACATCTCTCAAGAACTTTCTCCAAGTTTTTTAGGCACTCACTGAAAGAATCCCCAATGACCGAGGAGTCATCCATAAACACCTCAACGATCTTCTCCACCATATCACTAAAGATCTGCATCATGCAACGTTGAAAGGTTCCCGGGGCATTACATAACCCGAAAGGTATGCGACGGTAAGCAAAGGTACCATGGGGACAAGTGAAGGTGGTCTTCTCTTGGTCTTCCAAAGCAATTTCAATTTGATTGTAACTAGAGTATCCATCCAAGGTGCAATAGAATAGATGCCCTGCTACTCTTTCCTACACTTGGTCAAGGAATGACATTGACAAGTGGTCTTTTCTTGTGCATAGGTTAAGCTTTCGATAATCAATTCAAAATCTCTAACCTGTGATCACCCTCGTTGGAATAAACTCATCCTCCACGACTGTAACTCCCGACTTCTTTTGTACTACTTGCATGGGGCTAACTCACTTACTATCGACAATCGAAAAAAAGATGCCCATATCAAGTAGTTTCAACACTTCATCCCTCACCACATCTTTCATGATTGGGTTCAACCTTCTTTCTGGTTGTCGAGACGGTTTGGCGTCCTTCAAGTGTGATAATAGCGGTTTCAACTCCAATTTGGACTTTTGTACATCTGATGGAAAAATCGTATTTTCTTGCTATGTGAGCTTCTCAACTGTAAGGATCCTCTTTTCTACCCCTTTCAAACTCTCTACTTCCTCTTGCTTCTCTAAGTCAACATTCCCCTCCTCTTTTAACTTTAACATCCTCACAAGTTCCAAGTGTTCTTCCACCATGGTGTCAATCCTATTGACTTCATACACCTCCTCATCATCCCCCGGGTGCTTGGACAAGTTGAACACATTGAGCTCCATAGTCATGTTCCCAAATGCTAGCTTCATAAGACCATTTTTGCAATTAATCATAGCATTGGATGTAGCTAAAAAAGGTCTACCAAGTATTACCGGAATTTGAGAGCTAAGATTTGCAACCGGGTGAATGTCAAGCACAATAAAATCAACGAGAAAATAAAATTTATCTACTTGTACTGAAACATCTTCAACTACTCCCCTTGGTGTTCAGACACTATGGTCCACTAACTAAATCATGATTGGTCCACCGAGTATGGAAGAAGATTCACACTAGCCCCCGAATCAAGGAGAGCTTGCTCCACTTAGCAACTTTCGATGGTTATGACAATAGTAGGACAGCCGGGGTCTTTAAAATTTAGTGGAGTATTGGTCCTTAAGATTGAGCTCACTTGCTCAGTGAGGAAAGCCTTCTTGTGCATATTTGGTCTCTACTTCATAATGCACAAATCCTTCAAGAACTAAGAACAAGATGGAATTTGCTTAATGGTATCAAGGAGTGGAATGTTGATCTTTACCTGCTTAAACATTTCAAGTATATTAGCATAATTAGCCACCTTGACAGGTGGCTTCAAACGACTAGGAAAAGGAGTAGGCATGGGAGAAACAAGCACACTTTCATCATTTAATTTTTCTTTCTCAACCACCTCACTTTCTTTCTTCTCACTCACCTCACCCTCATCAGTGTCACCCATGGTCTCTTTTTCATTTGGCAATGTGGCCTTGGGTTAAACCTTCAGCACAATGGTCTTATCAATTTCCTTGCCACTACGAAGGGTAGTGATTGCCTTAAGTTGCTCACAACTCTCCTTTAAGGGCTCCAATGACTCCACAAAATATTGACCTCTAGGGTTTTCTTGGGGTTGAGCAGTAAATTTTCCCTTCTCTTGTTGTGATACCCCCATGGAGTTTGTCAACTTTGTGAGTTGGGTCCTAAGGTCATTAAAAGTTGTGGCATTTTGATTGTTGATGGCGGTTTGATTTTGATTGAAAGTAGTTTGGCTTTGAATTAAAGCATGAACCATATCCTCTAAATTTCTCTTGTGAGGAGGTTGATATGTGGGAGGATTGAATGGTCCTTAGAAAAAGCTTTGATTGTTTTCAAAAATTTCTAAATTGTTATAGAAAGTTGAGATTCTTGAAGTCAATAGGAAACATGAGGTGTTTAATGTTTCAAAGATAGAGGAGTGTTGCTCAATTTGTGAGAGTGTGGAGCATTCCATATCGGATTGTCCCAATATTCCAGCACTGAAGGAAGTGTACCACGAGCAAGTGCATGCCTTTAACCAAACGTGGCAATCCTTCTCTCCATATTCAAACACCTACAATCCGGTTCGGAGCAATCTCCCAAACTTTAGTTGGAGAAATGAGAACCCCATTCCTCATGGTTCTAATGCCTACACACCTCCAGTACCTCCAAGGCAAAATCAATTTCAATCCCATGGTCAAGAGCAAGCATCTAGCTCCTAATACCCGTGGTCCAATCTGCAAGGGTATTCGTCAAACCCACCACCACATAATTTTTCAAAACCTAAATGATCGTCACGGGTTATTAGGGTTGTTTATTTATTATATCTAACTATATTTCCAGTCTAACAACCATGGTGTTCCTACCGATATGGCTTGTCCTCCAACGGAACGCTGAGGATGTTTAACTGGTATATATACGTATATATATATATATATATATTTATATATGTTACACATGTTTTGTTTAGTAATTTCTGCTGA
>CM042184.1:33250577-33261352 GCA_023539305.1 Ilex asprella | reverse complement strand
GGTATATATACGTATATATATATATATATATATATATATATATTACAAATGACTTGTTTAGTAATTCAAGTATTCCTCATGAATTTCTTGTCCTTCTGGTTCACTTGAATTAGTTAATTGACACATCCATAACCAGCTTTCCTAAGAAGTTGATGTGTTATGCTATATTACCACCAATTAACCTAAGAAGTGGTTGTGTTACGGTTCATTATCTATGCGCTTACTATCATAAGATCAAGTGAATAACTCAAGTATTCCTCACGAATGACATGTCCTTCTGGTTTGCTTGGTTTAATCAATTGACGTGGATATAACTAGTTTTCCTAAAAAGTTGTTGATTTATGATTTATTAGCACTAATTAGCCTAATAAGTCGTTGTGTTATGGTTTATATACATCAGACCTGCTAATTGACTTTTCAGTAAAATAGAAGTTAATTGTAGAGTGGTAGCATTTCTAGTATATTCCTGTCATTAATCTGCTTTATTTACGCACTTTATTTATTTATTCATTTAAACTAGTGGTTAAAGTAAGCTCACATCACAAGTTATCAAACAATATGCTACTTCAAACAACAACTTTATTATTTTTATATATTTTATTGTCTAAATTACTAAAAACTTTTCGTGGGATCGATAGTTGGACTTACAACCAAGAAAACTACAATTTGACCACTTATACTTGGGTGTATAATATAATATACTCCAGACACACTAAAAAATGCGAATCAACGCTTCAAGGTATTAGGGCACTGTTGTCACTCATGGCCAGTACCAAGAGGACTAGGCTCGATTCTCCTCTACCATCAAGATCTAGCTCTCGAAAGAGGACTGGTGAGGGCTCTTGTGGCCAAGAGAGAGAGGAGAGGTGAACTAAGGCTAAGCATGATGCCCGAAGACAAAGGATTGAAGAGAAAGGTGTCAAGTGCAAAAGGAACATCGACAAAGTCTCCCTTGGGCTAACTAGTGAGGTGGTGAGGATAATCTAGGCAAAGGATTAAAGAGATAAAGGACTACTATTTGAGGATGTGTCGTGAATTTTACACCAAGTTGTCAGTGTTTGGGGATGACGGTGGTAGATTGAGGACCAATGTGAGGGGAAAGACGTTTGAGGTGACCCCGCCACTATTGCCATGGTGATGGAGTATGAGAGGCCTCCCCCGACTACCCCCATTTACCAACACAATATGGACGGGGGTAGGACCCTCACTGACTATGTGGCCCACACCTATGAGTCCCCGACCATGTTCAATGGAACATTGTTGGTTGGGGGCCTCAAGCACTTGTATGGGGTAATTAATAAAGTTCTTCATTATAATTTTATGCCTCGGGGTTTAGAGAAGAACCCAAATGTTGAGAAGTTGGCCCTCCTCCACGCTTTCATGACTAGGGTGGTGATGGATGTGGCATATTTGATTTTTGAGGAGATGCAGGAGTTTGCTAGGGCTACAAAGCTGAAGGCCAATCTCCCCTTCAGTAGCCTCATCACCAGACTTTGCGATCACGCCAAGATGAAGCATTACGCACACCACACTCTCTTTCCCCAAGAGACTGGAGCCATTGGGAAGTCTAGCAGCAGCAAGAGGGCTGCCAAGACTGGGGGAAAGAGACACAGGACTTGGGAGCCATAGCCATGTGCTACAGGGACATCCACATCAACTGCTCCTACTCCTGCCGCTGCCATAGCCCGTACCACGTCGTAGTGCTTGGATGAATTAGTGTCCACTCTGCACGACCTATTGATTATGGTGATGCGACTCTTTCAGCACACATTCACCAGAGAGCCTATCACCAGAGGACCCCCACCACAAATAACTGGTTTGTCGACTTCAGCTCTAGTGTTCTCCATGACCGTTGAGCTGGACAACGATGATGACGAGGATGAGCAGTTTGAGTCCGAGGATTCTGAGGCCGAGGACGAGGTTACTTTCGATGAGGATGATGATTAGGAGGATTTTTGTATTTTGTTTTGATTTTTGGTTGTACATAGCTTGGGTTACTTTTGTCGGCCAATAGAAATATCTTTAGTTTTTGGCTGTTTTGTTATACAACTTGAACCAATTGCAAAGAACTTTTAAAAATGATCAATGAAATACCACATTTGTCATGTTTATCTTTGTCAAAAGCCATTTATTTAATTGCAATATGATTTATGCATTTTAAGTGTTTGGATGTTTGCGTGTATGTATATATGGATTTGTTTTAAGTTATAGCTTGTAATTTAAAGTAAATGTTTTCTAAGGACTAGCAAAACTCAAGTTGGGGGGTGTGATTTGTGACGCTCCAAAATCCGGGGGTCCGTCGATTACCCATCGACATGCTAAATTTCCGTGGATACCGAGTAACTCAATATTACACGTTATGCCCTATTAACCGGGGTCCATACTTTAATAAAAATTTGGGCAGAGTCTCCTTTGTAAGGGGAACTCTACTCAAAATAGAACCTGTGCAATATATCTTCACACGACCCACCCGAGGCCCAATATACAACAATGACCGCATCGGGTTCATTTATAAGTAAACATCGACCACACCGGGTCCATTTATCCGTACTTATATCAAAACATGCAAGGTTATTTTAACACTAGTCCATAAAAGTTCTATTACAATCATTTGCAAAAGAATACATGCCTAAAACATAATTTTTACAAGTGTTTTACATTAACACAAAATAAGCCACATTCGACTTTCTTCACACGGGAGGGAACAAATTGGAGCCTTTCGCCGGTGTATTTTGCCCACCTGAAATATTTTTCCGTATAGGGTGAGCCAACGCCCAGTAGAGTAATTCTTACAGAGGCTACTCCCCACCTAAGTGCACATGCAATGTTCACATTCAACATTTCTTTATTCACATCAACGTTCCAAGTAAGAATATGTAACTCTATATTGGAATTTGCAATGTCATACTATGAAATGAGATGGAACTCACTCATGATAGTTTGACCCGAGTCCTCACCAAATCCCACAACACAATACAATGTCAATGTGTAATGAATCCGTCATTTGATGAAAAATCCACTCAATGATCGTTTGAAATAATTTTTTTTGTTATAAAACCAAATCATTGATGGGTGTTACTCATTGAATGAGTGCTTTATAAATCAAAATCTTGTGTCTTGGTGGGCAACGAATTTTGGAATCTCAACCACCGGTTCTGTAAATACTAGCACTTTTTTGGAATTTCACCGCCGAGAAGTGCCTGAACTATGTAACAGGGTTTTGCACCCGAGAGAGAGTCTAGCCCGACTTGCTATACTTGACACAAGTTTTTCCACGCATGCGACTGTGCGACCTAGTAGGATATTCAATCTCACTTTCTCGAGCCCGCCCTTTAATCACCAAGAATGACGCTTGAATGAACCATGCCCAACACACACACACACACACCCATGCTCATGCCTAAGCCCATGAGTGGGATGCCTCCATACACAACGATACAATGTTCAATACAATGCCTAAGCCTATGAATGGCATGTGAACAATCTCAACCTATCCATGGTAAGTTATGTTCTAAACATATAGATACCATATTTGTCACAATGTCAATATAACACACGTATGCATATACATTGACAATTTTTCATAAAACAATTTTAGGTATGTTATTACAATCTTTAAGTCAATAACACACTTAATCACAAAGGCAAAATATAACACATAACATCCCATGTAATAGCCCATATAAAAACCCACTTAACGGCCAAAAATAATCCACAAAACAACCCCTAATCAGAGCCTAAATTAGTCTGTACAAAGGCCCTAGAAATAGTCCACGAATTGGGGAAGGTTTGTGACGACCTTCGAGAAGGTTTTGCCCAGACAACCTGTAACTAAAGCTCTTTCATTTGGGGGTCCCACTTACAATTCTCCCACTTGTCCCCTGACATCTCTTACACATGTACATGCCTCCTATCACCTGTGCTTGGACTTTAAAGGCTTGGGCATTTCTGAGGTGGAGAGAAGACAGGAGAAGTTGGACCTTGCCTGTCCAATGCCATCAAGTGAGCCCTCTTTTAATTGGAAGCATATCTCAGACCTATAGAGCTCTCTATGGACAAAAATGTATTATTCATAATGTATTATTCAATTTGTGTTGCATTATAGATAGAGGAGCTCAAGGTAGAAGACATAGTTAGAGAGAGAAAGCTTAGATTTTTACATCTCTTCATCCATTTCACTTGTAATCTTTCTAAAGACTCTTGTAAGCTTCATTTAATGCCTTTAATGTCATTTATTAAAAGTACTTAGCAAGCTTAGTTCTACATTTTGGATTTCACTATTGTTGTAGGAAGTTTTCATCATTTTAAGTTTTAAGATGGGTATTGAATATTTTTATTCCTAGTTTAAGTTTCCTTGCATTAAACTAAGTTCCAATCTTCACTTCCTTGCAATGTCTCTTTATTACATTTATGTTCTTACTTTAATCATGAGTAGCTAAACTTTAAGTTGGCTAATCCAAGGGAGAACTCCTCTTGGGTAAGCTATTTTAACTCATTTTCATTCCTCCTCGTAGTGTACATTGATTCGGTTTGACTGGGTTGAGTGTGGATGTTGTTATGAGTCTTTCATATCCTGCAGACTTGTCACGGGGTATGCTTGGATCCTCACCTCCATCATAGTCTCTCGTTTTCCACGAATCAATCTAACATCTAGACACCATTGGAGGAAGGTCTCTAGTTGAGTTGGCATTCCCACTAGAATGACCCCTTTGGATTAGACAACACTTGTTCCATTTCAATTTCATCAAGATACAATCACACACCAAACTCAAACGACAAAAGATTTTTACACTTTTCTCTTTTTCACCAAAAATACCTACAACACAATTCACCTCCTCCCATGAGGAGATGACCTTGAAATACAATTTCCAAGTAAATCACGACACTAGAAAGTCTCCTCACGCTTGGGGAGCACTTTTGTTCACACACACACACATTTCATTCCACACACCCGTTGATTAGCATAAAATATTGCATATTTCATGTGCCAATACATTTCTTTTTCACTTGCTTTGGGGAATTAAATGAGTGGAATTGTGTTACTTGAGCAATTAATGAAGATTTGGGGTGTTTGCGGATAAAAGGTAAAAAATGGTACTTCTTAAAGTCTTCCCAAATGGTTTGAGGTGAATGATGAAAAAAGGAAGGCTTGAAGATAGCTCAGAGATGAGGAAACAATAGAATCAACAAAAACAAGAAAAATAATACCGGTATACAGAACCTATTGGAGTTCGACGTACCGGTATGCTCTGTTGAAACAACCTAGATTATGTAGGCCATCTCTAGTGTCTTGAGGGTCCCATCAAACACACTCCCACCTACTTCTGACTCTTCCAACACCATGGACACCCCTTGCATACTTCTCATTGGAATTTTAGAGCCTCGATGATCAATGAAGAGAGAAAAGAGGAGAGATGCTGGGTGTGTAGACAAAGTCTGCACCACCCTATCCAGCCCACTAATTTGCAACCCTATGGTTGGAGATCACATCACCTAGCTAGGGCATCACTCCATACACATTTTTTAAGAGAGAGGATACACCATTATGCATATACACATTGTGATATAGAGAGATAGAGTCTAGGGAAGATGATGAATAGTGTTAGTGAGAGAGAGAAGTTAAGTTTTTTACATTTTCTTCGATGCTTTGTCTTCCAATTTCATGTAAGAATGTTCTAAGCTTTATTTGAAGTCTTTAATGCCATCTATTTCAAGTAGCTTTTAAGTTCAATCTCTCTTTCAAACTTTCACCATTAATGCACTATTGTTCTTCAATTTCATAGTTAGAAATGGGTATTCAATGCACTCCAGTTTAGCTTATGATTTCCTGTATTTATTTTGCTAGAATCTTCATTTCTTCATAATGTATTCTCATTTCATGGTTGTCTTTACTTTAAGCATAAGTAGCTAAGCCATTTATTTGGCTAATCCAAAGAAGACCTCCTCTTGGGTGTGTCATTACAACTCTTTTTCTTTCCTCCTCTCATAGTACGGTAATTTGGTTTGACTAGGTAGAGGGTGGATGAGATCATCCATTTTTTATATTTCGTAGACTTATCACAGTTTATGGTTAGATCCTCACTTCATCTCATCCCTAGCTTCTCACGAATTAATCGTTCATCTATGCTCTATGGTAGGAAGGATTTGAGTTGACTTGGTATTCCCATTGGAGTGATCCCTTAGATTAGCCAACACTTATTTCCCATTCAATTTCATCACAACACAAACCACAAACCAATTCCAAACAACAAATGATTTTACACTTTTCTTTCACCAAAATCACCTTCATGATGATACACCTCCTTCCTTGAGGTGACGACCTTGGAGTACTCTCTAAGTAAAACACGACAAGCAAAAGTCTTCTTGTGCTTGGGAAGCATTTTTGTTCATTCTCATCTCGTATTTTCATCATTCCATTCCATTTTATCATTGCCCTTTTCATATCTTTCCAAGGGAGAGTGACACACCCCTCTCCTACTTATACATCATGTATAAATTGAGGGAAGATGTTAGGAGGTTAGGAACTACAAGGAAATAAATCAAGTATTTTTGGCACCATTGCCGGGGAAGGCAAACATTGAATCAAGAAGGTGATTTTCGGACAACGGAGGTAAGTCCCGTGATGTTCAGCATGGGCTAAGGTACGTTGATCCTTGTACTTATTTTTTTCTATTTGAATTATCAATTGTAGATAGTTATGTTACATGTGAGGACGGGACAATCAAAACCGACTTGTTAGACAACCCTTAGCCCCAACATGAATATTTACCAAGACCCACTGTGGATGCAAGTGACAACTTTGAGAATGTGGATGCCAACCCATATATGTGAAGGGTTGTGGGAGTGCAAGAACCTAGAATGCTCAATTCACGAATGCATTTTCCCACTCCTAGAAATAAAGGGAACGATATCCAAATTGATTCTCTAGCGAGGTCAATGAGGGATTTCATTCAACCAACCTATAGCATCGCACCCTCATGCATTCACTTGCCCGTTCAAGCTCAACTTTTCCAAGTTAAGCCAGGGATGTAGCAACTGCTTCCTACATTCTACGAAATTAAAAAGGTAAATCCTTACTTGCACATAAGGGAATTTGAGGATATAGTTGCAAACTTCCATGCTAACAATGCTATGGAGGACGTATCCCATTTAAAAATGTTTCCTTCCTCCATTAGAGATAAAGCCAAATCATGGTTGTATGCCTTGAGACTGCGGTCCATAACTTCTCGGAACCAAATGCTCTCTGAGTTTTTAAACAAATTTTTTCCAGTTCATAGAACCACCATTTTGAAAAAAGAAATTCAATTTTTTTTGGAGAAGCCCAATGAACAATTTTACCAATGTTGGGAGTGGTACAAGGAGTTACCAATTTTACCAATGTTGCAATCCATCCCACATCATGGCTTTGAATCATGGAAAGTGGTTAGTTTATTCTATAAGAGAATTACACCAAGCCATAGACAATTCATTGACGGGATGTGCAATGGCAAGTTTTTGAATAAAGATCCTGACGAGGCCT
Source organism: Ilex asprella (assembly GCA_023539305.1). NCBI lineage: Eukaryota > Viridiplantae > Streptophyta > Magnoliopsida > Aquifoliales > Aquifoliaceae > Ilex > Ilex asprella. Next base: position 33,253,833 of record CM042184.1, on the reverse strand, counting down.
TTGATTACTTTGATAAATTAGCACAAAATGCACAATCACGGAACATTACGGATCCCACCGTTGTACCAAGGTCTTCAACTCAAGTGGGTAGTCAAACTCAAGGGGGAGGAATTTATGACTTGAGAGACTAGGAGGACTTGCTTTCTAAAATTTCTAAGTTGTCAAGTAAAGTAGAGAGTCTTGAAGTCAATAGGAGAGGTGTCTAATGTTTCAAAGATTGAGGAGTTTTGCTTGATTTGTGAGAGTGTGGAGCATTCCATATCTGAGTGCCCCAACATTCTGGTGCTTAAGGAAGTGTATCATGAGCAAGTCAATGTCTTTAACCAAACAAGGCAATCATTCTCTCCACACTCAAACACATATAATCCAAATTGGATTAATCACCCGAACTTTAGTTGGAGAAATTAGAATCCCATTCCCAATGGTTCAAATGCATACATACATCCCGTGTCTCCTAAGAAAGGTCATTACCAAAAGCAAGGGCAAGTGTCTAGCTCCCAATACCCTAAGACCACTCCACAAGGGTATTCATCAAACCCACCACCACATAATTTTTCACCAAGTCCAACTCCCCAAAGCTTCTTCCAACAAGGACCATCTAATCCTCCCACATACCAACCTTCTCACCAAAGAAATTTGGAGGATATGGTTCATGCTTTCATTCAAAGCCAAACTGCCATCAATAATCAAAATGCCACAACTTTCAATGACCTTAGGACCCAACTCACAAAGTTGAAAACCTCCATGGGGGCATCTCAACAAGCGAAAGAAAAATTTCCTGCTCAACCCCAAGAAAAGCCTAGAGGTCAACAATGCATTGAGTCATCTGAACTCTCTAATACGAGTTGCGAGTAACTTAAGGTGGTCACCACCCTTCAAAGTGGCAAGGAAATAGATAAAACCATTGTTCCAAAGGTCTTACCTAAGGCCACATTTCTAAAATAAAAAGACACCGTGGGTGACACTGAGGGGGGTGAGGTGAGTGATGAGGTGGTTGAGAAAGAAAATTTGATTAATGATAGTGTGCTTGTTTCTCCTATGTCTGCTCCTTTTCCTAGTCGTTTGAAGCCACCCGTCAAGGTTGCTAATTATACTAATATACTTAAAATGTTTAAGAAAGTAAAGATCAACATCCCACTCCTTGATACCATTAAGCAAATTCTATCTTATGCTAAGATCTTAAAGGATTTGTGTATAGTGAAGAGAAGGCTCAATGTGCACAAGATGACATTCCTTATCAAGCAAGTGAGCTCAATTTTGAGGACACACACTCCTCCAAAGTTTAAAGGCTCAGGCTATCCCACCATTGCCATAACCATTGGAAATTTTATGGTGGAGCAAGCATTGCTTGATTTGGGGGCTAGTGTAAACCACCTTCCATACTCTGTGTACCAACAACTTCACCTTGAAGAATTGAAGCCTATTCCAATTACACTTCAATTAGAGGACCATAGTGTCCATACACCAAGGGGAGTAGTTGAGGATTTCATAGTGCAAGTTGATAAGTTTTATTTTCCTGTTGATTTTATTGTGCTTGATCTTAGCTCCCAAATCCCTATGATACTTGAAAGACCTTTTCTTGCCACATCTAATGTCGTGATTAATTGCAAGAATGGTCTTATGAAGCTAGCATTTGGGAACATGACTATGGAGCTCAACGTGTTTAACTTGTGGAAGCAACCGGGTGATGATGAGGATTTGCATGAAGTCAATAGGATTGACACTTCGGCAGAAGAACACTTGGAACTTGTGAGGATGTTAAAGTTCAAAGAAGAGGACAGTGTTGATCTAGAGAAAGTGGATGAGCAAGAGGAAGTGGAAAGCTTGAAAGGGGTATAAAAATGGATCCCTATATTTGAAAAGCTCCCACTCAAGAAAAGAAGATTTTTCCATCAGATGTTAAAAACCCCAAATTGGAGTTGAACCCGCTACCATCCCATTTGAAGTATGCATGTCTTGGGGATGGTGAGACATTTTTGGTGGTGATTAACTCAACTTTGGATGCAAAACAAGAAAAAGAACTTTTGGAGGTATTGAGGAGGTATAAAACGGGGATGGTTGGACAATTGTCGACATTAAAGGGATAAGCCCCCTTATTTGTACTCATCGGATCTACCTTGAGGAAGACGCCAAACTGTCTCAACAACCACAAAGAAGGCTGAACCCAATCATGAAAGATGTGGTGAGAGACGAGGTGTTAAAACAACTTGATGTGGGCATCATTTTTTTGATTGTTGATAGTAAGTGGGCTAGTCCCACGCAAGTAGTGCCCAACAAGTCGGGAGTAATTGTTGTGGAGAATGAAGAGAAAGAGCTTATTCCAACAAGAGTGATCATAGGTTTGAGTGTTTGTATTGATTACCAGAAGTTCAACCTGTGATGTAAACCCCCATATTTCTATTGTTATATAGTAACGTACTTATGCTATGGAACTGTTAATAAATATATTGAGGTATGTGTGAATTATTTAGATGGAAAGATTAGATATAAAAATTTTAGTTGAGGTAATAAGGTATGTTGTGGAAGTTGGAAGCATTCCGAAGTGAAAGCACATTTAGGAAGAATTTGAATAAGAGGGAGTTTTGATGTTGCCCTAATGTTTGGATCATAACTTATTATTTTAATGTCCATTTGATCTGAAATTTTGAGAGTAGATAGTAGACTTCTAGGGCAACAAAATAGTATTTCACTAAAATTTTCTAAATCGACCTCAAAATGGGTCAAAACTGCATTGAAAATTACAACAGAAACTGGGACGAACGTTCGAACGTTAAAGTCGGTTCGAACGACTGTTCTCTTGTCTGACGGAAAACATAAAAGTACTGGGAGCAACCAACATTTGAAAGCCAAGGGACGTTCGAACGTAAAACCACCATTTGCACCGACGAATCAGAATATCAGATTTAGGTCAGCTGAGATATTTTCTTCCTCTATAAATACTTAAGGCCGCCACCTTCAGCCTCCAAACACCATTTACAACCCTAGGAAGTCTTGAGAAACAAGAGAAAAAAGGGAGAAACACAAGATCAAATGGGATTTTCTTCTTGAAGTGAAACAAAAACACAAGTTCTTCAAGAATTTTAAGGAAGAAGAAGGTAGGGGAATTCTTCCACGCTTGTCCATTGATACTTTGGTTTATATATATACATGTTTTGACTCTCAAGCTTATTTATTCTTGATATCTACACTTAATATTTGTTAGGGATTGATTTCAAACCTTGATATTCCTTTATTCTTGATATCCAAAGCTTTATAT
>CM042184.1:33194633-33250567 GCA_023539305.1 Ilex asprella | reverse complement strand
TGTTCACGTAAGTTCATGTTTGCGGGATGGTATACCTTTCCTGTGAAGGATTTCGTCAATGACGTGAGAGACGGTATACGCCCTTCCAAAAGTATTTGTGATTTGTCCCTAAGGGGAATGATTGCAATGCGTGAACGAGGTAGAATCGTCGTGTAGATTCATGGGAAGCAACTAACATACATGATGATGGAAAGTGACCAACCTACAAGTACGGATATGGATACATATTGTGGGATATGGATACATATTATGGGATATAGATACATATTGTGGAATATGAATACATATTATGTGTTATTGTTCATCATTGTTGAAAATGGTTTACTGTGGCTAATGGTAAATGGTTTCTACAAGAATTTGTTGGAAGTATTGATTCCCCCAGAACTTGTTAGAAATGGTTCGTCATTGGAAATGGCTTATTATTCGTAACTTGGTTTACTCTTCATTTACTTTATTGTCAATGCGTTAACTTGAGATCTGTTTAACTGTCATAGTTTTCTTTCAAAAATTATATATGGTATTTTGGAAAATGAGACCGAACTGTTATATATGTTTTTCAAACCTTGTTCGAGTTTGGGAGAATGTTGCTACAGAGCTTAGTGCTCACCCCCTACAAACAATATTATTCTCAGATTTCGGTTTAGAGGAAGAACTCGAAGTCGATGAGCAGGTCACTTGGGAAGCTCATGTGGATGGAAACGTGGATCCTGAGGGGATGGCTTAGAGGAATTTCTCTTTTTATGTCCTATGCTAGATAGGAATTTTTGAGACATTGTTAGATTGATGTTATGTTTATTCCGCTGCGAGACACTTATTTTTTGAGATGTAATTGTCATAGTATGGCATATTCTTTTAGACGATAATGTAGATATTATGTATGATGATTGAAAAGTTATGTATGTATGGTTTTCATTAGTCGTTCTCATGATATGAATAATTTAAATAGTAATGTCGTCCAGGGTGAATTTTTTGGCGTTACATGTGCACACGAAAAGACCACTTCCCAATGCCATTCCTTGATCAAGTATTGGAAAGAGTAGCGAGGCATCTATTTTATTGTTTCTTAACTGGGTACTCCGAGTACAATCAAATTGAATTTGCATTGGAAGAGAAAGAGAAGACCACTTTCACTTGTCCCTATGGTACTTTTGCTTACCGTCACATGCCTTTCGGGCTATGTAATGCCCTGGTACTTTTCAACGTTGCATGATGGGGATCTTTAGTGATATGGTGAAAAAGATTGTTGAATTGTTTATTGATGACTTCTCAATCTTTGGGGATTCTTTCAGTGGGTGCTTAGAAAATTTGGAAAAGATTTTTCAGAGATGCGAAGAGAAAAGCCTATTCTTGAATTGGGAGAAGTGTTACTTCATGGTGACACAAGAAATTGTTCTCAGGCACATCATATCAGCGAAAGGGATTGAAGTTGACAAATCAAAGGTGGAGGCTATCTCCAACCTTCCTACGCCGAGAGTTGTCAAGGATATCAGGTCATTTCTTGGCCATGCTAGATTTTACCGTCTTTTTATTAAAAAAAATTAGTGCATTGACCCCACCCTTGACCAATTTACTGTCTAAGGACATCCCATTTGTGTGGTTGAATGATTGTGAGGTATCTTTTATAGCACTTAAAAGCATGCTTATCCCACCTCCAATGATGCGACCACCCAAATGGGATTTACCTTTTGAGCACATGTGCGACATGAGTAATTAGGTGGTTGGCACTATGCTCAGTTTGAGAAAGGAGAATAGACCTTATGTAATATACTATGCTAGTAAAACGCTCAATTAAGCTCAAATGAATTATACTTCCACAGAAAAGGAGCTACTAGTGGTAGTATTTGCATTAAATAAATTTCGTTCATACATCATTGGTTCACCTATAGTTGTTTATATTGATCATTCTGCTTTAAAGTATTTGTTGTCAAAGCAGGATGCCAAACTGAAACTTATCCGGTGGATCCTTTTACTCCAAGAGTTCAATATTACAATTAAAGATAAGAAAGGAGTGGAGAATGTGGTGGCATATCATTTATCTCAACTGGTGGTGCAAGATTCCAATGAGCACATTCCTATCCCATATTATTTCTCGGATGTGCAATTGCTTTCAATTCATTCAGTGTTTCCTTAGTATGTTGACGTATGTAATTATCTTGTAACAAGACAAATACCACCGCAGTGGAGCCCAGAGGACCGAAGGAGATTCATAGCAGATATGAAGTAATTTTACTTCAACAACTCGTACTTGCTCAAGTACTGCCCTGACCAAGTAATGAGGAGATGCGTACCAAAAAATGAGCAGCGGGATGTCCTTACAGTTTGCCACTCAGAAGCATGCGGTGGTCACTTTTCAGCAAAGAAGACTTCGACGAAGATTCTTCAATTAGGTTTTTATTGGCCCTCACTTAACAAAAATTGTGTTACATTTTGTAAAGAATGTGATAGATACTAGCAGTTGGGTAGTGTGAACCGAAGGAATATGATGCCCCTCTCCCCTATGCTTGTTATAGAGATATTTGATTGTTGAGCATTGACTTTATGGGTCCCTTCCCTATATTATTTTGCTACCTATACATTCAACTAGCAGTGGACTATGTGTCCAAGTGGGTGAAGGCTATCCCAACCATGACCAATGACCACCGGGCCATGGTCAAGTTCCTCAAGGAGAACATTTAGTTGAGGTTTGGGATGCCTTGCTCAATAATAAGAGATGGTGGATCACATTTTAGCAATAGGCCATTTTCATCTTTAATGTTCAAATATGACATCCCTCATAAGGTATCCACCGCATACCACCCACATACCAATGGCCAAGCGGAGTTGGCTAATAGGGAGATCAAGAACATTTTAGAGAAGACAAGTGACCCAAATGGGAAAGATTAGTCAGACAGATTGAATGCCCTATGGGCTTAACGCACCACCTATAAGACTGTGTTAGGCATGTCACTCTATCAGCTCGTCTATGGAAAGGCTTGCCATTTGCTAGTTCAGATGGTGCACAAAGCATATTGGGCCATTAAGACTTTGAACTTCAACTTGTGAAAGGTCGAAGAGCATAGGAAGTTAGAACTGAATGAGTTGGAGGAGATTCAAAGAGACGCGTACGAGAGCACTAAAATTTTAAAGGAGTCGGTTAAAATCTTTCATGACAAATCAATTGTGAGGAAATCATTTGAGCCCAGCCAAAAAGGGCTTTTCTATAACTCTTGTCTCTCCATTTTCCAAAGAAAACTCCGATCTCGTTGGGAAGGACCCTATCCTGTCAAAGTGGCCTACCCTAATGGAGCGGTTAATGTCACAAACCCCGAGAATCGCCAGACATTCAAGGTCAATGGCCAAAGATTTAAGTCAGTTTTTGAGGGTTTTGACGGACAATGAGTGGAGGAGGATTTAATAGATCCAATGTATCCATAATTTGTGGAGGAGTAGCTAGTGTATAGTTTCTTTTATTTACTTATGTTATTTTTATTTCATGTCACTTACTTTCTTTGGTTGTATATTATTGTTTTTCTTAGTTTCAGATATTGGTGCTTTTGTCGAAGCTTAATTGCAAGTTGTTCTCTAACCCTACACATCTTTTTACTGTCCTTCATTGCATATCATATATTTTTGTTGGATTGAGGACAATGCATGAATCAAGTTAGGGGTGAGGTGCACGATTTACATGATTACACCAATGGTTGTGGGAATTTTTGGGGATAATACCAATTTTATTTGGGGTGAAAAATCACGTTTCACATATTGTACAGATTTTTGTTTACATTAGTGCAAGTTATGTGAAGAATTTCAATTTTTTTTGTGAAAAATATCTAAAGGTTGATTTGTATTCCCTTGTGAAGAGTGTTATGGATTAGATGATATGTTGATCTTTGTTTTGAACTGTGAGCACTTGAGCATACTATAGAAGTGAATACTATGCGTGAGTATCACATTTTTTTTTTTGAACTCAACTGTATGTGCTCCTTGAATGTGTAATTTCAGCAATTTATGGATTGGATTCATGTTTTAGGTTTGACATAAGCAGTGGAGATGATTAAGGACCCAGGAAAGCTTTAGTGTCATTTCTTTTTGGAGAGGACTTACATTTACTCAAGGAACAATTCTTAATTTTCAAATTTGTTCATTAATCTCATTATGCTTGTTTTGGTTAGGTGTATTGGTGGAGTTGACTAACTTGTCTGAAAAGTATATTACTCTCCTATGCTTACCTGGAAGTGATTTTAGGCCATCTTTGAATATTTTAAGCCTTTGCCTTTTTCTTGTGAAAATATTATCCCTACTGCCATGATTAAGCCTAATTAAAATTCGTTTTTATGCCACAAAACTGACCAAACCAGTGAAAAATTAAAAATCTACCTTACTTTGGTTGTTCCTAAAGTTGAATATGAGTAATCATGGTAGAAAAGGAAGTGTAGTGCGGAAATTACCACAAAAGGGATGAATAGATGTGAAACTAAAAGAGTTCATATGAAAAAAAAATTAACATCCTAGAAAAGGAGAAAAGGGGGTGAGAAAAAGAAAGAATCATCAAAAGAAAATGTTGAGGAGAAGAAAGAAAAGAAGCAAAGAGTGTGGTGATGGTGTAAAGAATGAAAATCTCATAAAAAGGGAAATGTTTTTGAAATAAAAGTCTTTCACTCAGAACAACCCTCTTTGCTATCCTATATCCTTCGTTTCTTTCGCCACGATATCACCCCAAAGGCCCCATTACAAACTACAAAGTCCTAAGTGATCTAGGGAAGCATGGGCCTGTTTTTGTTTTTAAAGAAAATGATGAGTTAGTGCTGCTACCCAATGCCCTGACATTCTTCTCATGAGATTATGTCAAAGTCACTTCATTTTCGTACATGAACTTCATTTTTGGATTACATGTGAGCATACTTTATTTTTGTGCACAAGAATCTATCTCTCATGTACACATAGACTGCATGTCAGGATATCTAGAGTGTATTTCATTGTCAATAGTGGTCTTTGGTGAGTTTTGCTTTGAAGCTGAATTTGGCTAGCCACTCGAATGTAAATTATGTTGTGTAAGTGTTCAAATTACTTGTCCAATTCACACACACACGAGTTTGAAAGTAGATATGTAGGTGTATACTTTAGACTAGTATTAAAGGCTATAGTAGTACTCATGTGTGCTTAGTTCAGCCATTTGAATAATTTGTTATTTAGCTCCAAGCTTGCAGAATAGGGGAATATGGCTCAAGTTTTTGATATTTCAAATGAATTAGGACTACCAGTGTTATTAATTATGTGACTTTCATTTTTGGTGTTCATGTTGATAGTTAAATATAGAAATTCATGCTTTATGCGTTGAATGCATCAAAATTTTAAATCACATTGCAATTTTGGTAATGAACTAAAAGCATGATGGTTCAAATTGTGGTTTGCAAGTGGAGTATATGTTTAGGGTGGAGTCGAGGTCATAAAGTTAGTGTTAGAATGCATAAGGGAGGTCCTAAAATGAAAAGGAATGGAGATGTGTTGCTCAGCAGGAGTATTTTGCATTTAAGGCAAAAGCATACCGGTATGCAGAACCTACTGGAGTTCAACATACTGGTATGTGATTGTTGGGAAACCTTGCTTGTTTCCTAACCCCTAAATACTATCCCTTAGCATGTGAAATGTGTGGTTCGGAGGGGAGTGTCACTCTCCCTTGGGATAGTGTCAAAAGAAAGGGCAAGGGTAAAGGAAAATGTGACAATATAAATATAATATACAATGAACAAAAGTGATCCACAATCGTAAGGAGACTTTCATGGGTCGTATTTTACTTGGAAAGTATTCCATGGTCGTTTCTACGGGGAAGGAAGTAAACCGAGGGAAAGGTGATTTTGAATAAAAGAAAGTGCAATATCTTTGTTCTTGAAGGTTGTTTGGTGAAGTTTGTGCTGGTGAAAATGAAATGAGAAAGAAAATGTTAGCAAATCCAAGAGGTCATTCCATTGGTGCTATCATCTCATCTTGAATCCCTCCTCCAATAGAGAAAAAATGAATGATTGATTTGTGGCAAGCTAGGGATAAGTTGGGTGAGTATCTAAGCATAAACCGTGACTCGGCCTACGGAATATCAAAGACTCACCAACTTATCCACCATTAACCCAGTCAAACTGAACCATTGAATTCTACAAGGAGGGAGGAGAATGAGTTGAAATGGTATACCTAAATGGAGGTTCCCCTTGGCCTAGCCAACTAGAAGATTTAGCTACTCATGCTTGAAAAGAAATCAACTATGTAATGAGAGGGCATTTAAAGATATGAAGTGATAGAGTAACTAAATACAAGAAATCATAAACTCCAAGTAAGGGAAATAAATACCCATTTTTTATCTAAGAAAATGAAGAGCTTTGGTGCATTAATTCAAAAACTTAAAGGGAGCCCTAACTTGCATTGAACTTGAAGAAAGAAAACATTTATAGCATTAAATGAATTTCTAAAGATTCATACCAGAGATTACAAGATAGTGCATTGCAAGAAATGTAAAAATCTCGAATTTCTCTCACTAAAACACTATTTATTATCTTCTACACAACTTCCCTCCCTATATTCTCCCCTTTAATGTCTAGAATCGTTGAACCAATGAGAGCTCCCTTCCAAAAATGTGCATGGAGTCTCCTGTAGCACCATGATGTGATCTTAACATAGGAGTATGGAATAAGGTGGGCTGGTGCAGGTTGTACAGACCTTATCTTCACACCCAACAACTTCTCTCTCCTCTTTCCACATTTATGATCTCTCCTCCAAAAGTCTAAGAGGAGGTATATGAAGGGATATTTTTTTTGCTAGACGTGTCAAAGGAGTATGGGAGCTTTGTTGGTGGGACCCTTAAAGTAGTAGAACTTGAGATCCAGAGATTTGGGGAAGATTCAACAGACCGTACCGATACTGTATTCCGGTACTTCGAACTCCAGTAGCCTTGGCGTACCGGTACTGTGTATCGGTACTATACTGTACCAGTATTGCATACCGGTATTGTTTTTGCTGCTTCATTCTACTTATCTGATTTTTCAACTCTTGAGCTTTCCTCTAGCCATTCTTTTAGCCATAATCATCTCAATCCTTTTGGGAAGGCCTTAAGAAGCCTCATTTAGCCATTTTTATCTGCAAACATTAAAAATCATTGTTAAAGGCACAATTCATGCAACTCCTGTCATTTAACTTCCAAAAGCAATTAAAATGAGGTGATTAGCACATAGAAATATACAAAATTTTGTGCTAATCAGTATGCTTCACCTGGAATGCTAAAAATTAGGATTTTTAAATCAATTTTTTTCGTGGAACCCTTCATTTCCCCCCTTAATCACAAACCCTAGTGCTATTTTCTCTCACTCATTTCTCTCCAAAGCTTTCCAATCCATTCCTCTTCTCCATTAATCCTTAGATCTTCAACCCTAGAGCCTTGATTTGGAGATTCCTAGTGAAAATTCAAAGGTTGCCCTCTTTGGAATCCTAATTGCCCAAAATCCCTAAACCCCTAACCTTCCTTCAATCCCTCCAAATTCTCTAGGAATCTCCCAATGGCTCATCACTTGGAGGTCGTTCACGAGGCTATGGTCCCAATTGAAGGTCTTTTCCTAATCCTTGTTGCATGTTTGTCAATTGGGGCACTTTTGTATTGCATAGCCTTAACCAAGAGGACTGAATCCAACCCCCTTAACCCGAGGAACCTAGCAGCCTCAAGAGAAGTGGTGTAGGATCAAGCGGGGACCCCAATGAGCAGAGGAAAAAGGCCAGAAATGAGGCATGAATCCAGTTGATCCAGGAGAAAAATGTGACATGCAAGCAGTACCTCGACCACATTTCCCTTACCCCAAGGAATGAGGTTGTTAGGAACATCAAGGCACATGGTATAAAGTTTTGGTTTGAGCCCGTTAAAGGGTATAATTTATTGATGTGTCGAGAGTTCTACCAAATGCTCAGGGTGGCAGAGGTAAACGAGGTGGAAGTCTTAAGAACGAATGTTCGAGGCAAGATGTTTGTGGTGACCCTGATGTCATTGCCACACTCCTAGGGAATTATGAGAGCCCACCTAATTCTTCATAACATCACCTGAGCTAAGAAAAATTTTGAATTTGTAGAGCTGTTGTATGAGGACCCTAGTAAATTCAAGTGGACGGTCCAAAGTAGGGGATTAAAGCATTCATATGGTCTGTTGAATAAACTTCTCTATTACAATCTTCTACCAAGGGGCGCATAAAAGAAACCAAATATGCAGAAGTTGGCCATTTTAGATGTAGTCATGTCAGGGAAGGTGGTTGACTTTGCTCTTTTCATTTGGGAGAAAATGAAGGACTTTGTTAAGAGATAGTAACCCTTGATCAAAATGCCATTCGGGAGTTTGGTGACCCGGATTTGCCAACACTTCAAGGTTAAGGCATACGCCTTTGACAAGCTCACTCCCCCTGAGACTGGGCTATTGGCAAAGCTAGTAGTAAGAAAAGAAAGGCAATGAGTCAAGGGGAGTAATCTAGGACTGTGGGCTCTGATTTTGAGGCTCCTGGACCACTGTATTTGCCCCAGTTGCAAAGCCTTTCATCCTGGGATCCTCACCACCTCGATGCATTAGAGGCTACAGTGCATGGGATAAAGGCATCTTTGCATGGTATGAAGGCAATGATGAAGGAGTTGTTCATGCACACTTTCCTAGGGAGGCCTATCCCAAGAGGACCCATACCATAAACTACTTGCCCCTCTGCATTTATCCCCTTCGCCTCTATAGTTGTTGTGGTGGATGATGATGATGAAGATTCTGATGAGGATGTGGAGGGTGAGCGTGAGAGCAATTTTGATAAGGATGATAACAATGATGATAATGGAGATGGGGATGAGGAGTAGGTTGATTTTTGGTGTCTGTCTATTACTTTATTATTGGATTGTATGTAGTTAGGATGGATTCGTTGGCCTAGTAGAAGAACCCTTAGGTCGTAGGCCCATTTTGTCTCTTTTAGATGTTTGACTCCATGTACTCCAACTTTGAAACACATTAATGGAATACCACAAATTTTTTTCTATCTATCCAAGTTTATTTCTATAATTGCATTATGATTTATGTATTTTGATTGTTGGGAAGACTGTTTATTTAAATGGATTGTTGTGTGTTAGGCTCTTGTTTTGAAAATAAACTTTGCTAGGGACAAGCAAAGCTCAAGTTGGGGGGTGTGATTATCACAAAATATTGCATATTTCATATACCAATACATTCCTTCTTCACTTGCTTTTAGGAATTAAATGAGTGGAATTGTGTTACTTGAGCAATTAACGAAGATTTGTGGTGTTTGCAAAAAAAAAGGTGATAAATGGTGCTTCTTAAGCCTTCTCAAATGGTTTGAGGTGAGTGATGATGAAAGGATGGCTTGAAATAGCTCAGGAGGTGAGGAAACCAAAGAATCAGCAAAAACAGGAAAAACCATACCGACATGCAGAACCTATTGGAGTTCGATCTACCTGTATGCTCTGCTAAAACAACCCAGATTTTGCATGTCATTCTCTACTGCCTTGAGGGTTCCACCAAACACACTCCCACATACCTCTGACTCTTCCAACACCATGGACACCCCTTGCATACTTCATATTGGAATTTTAGAGCCTCGATGATTAATGAAGAGAGAGAAGACGAGAGATGTTGGGCGTGCAGACAAGGTCTGCACCACCCTGTCCAACCCACTAATTTGCAACCCTATGGTTGGAGATCATATCACCTAGCTAGGGTATCACTCCATGAACGTTTTTGAAGAGAGAGGATACACCATTATGCATATATACTTTATAATATAGAGAGAGAGAGTCTAGGGAAGATGATGAATAGTGTTAGTGATAGAAGTTGAGATTTTTACATTTTCTTCCATGCTTTATCTTCCAATTTCAAGTAAGAATGTTCTAAGCTTTATTTGAAGTCTTTAATTCCATCTATTTTCAAGTTTCTTTTAAGTTTAATCTCTCATTCAAGTTTTCAACATTAATGCACTCAAGTTCTTCAATTTCTTAGTTAGAAATGGGTATTCAATGCACTCTCGTTTAGCTTATGTTTTCCTGCATTTATTTAGCTAGAATCTTCATTTCTTCATAATGTATTCTCATTTCATGGTGTTCTTTACTTTAAGCACGAGTAGCTTAGCCTTTTAGTTGGCTAATCCAAAGGAGACCTCCTCTTAGGTGTGCCATTTCAACTATTTTTCTTTCCTCCTCTTAGAGTATAGTGGTTCGATTTGACTGGGTACAGGGTGGATGAGATTGTGAGTCTTTGATATTCTATAGACTTGTCATGGTTTATGCTTAGATCCTCACTTCATCTCATCCCTAACTTCCCACGAATCAATCGTTCATCTATGATCTATTGGAGAAAGGATTTGAGTTGACTTGGTATTCCCATTGGAGTGATCCCTTGGATTAGCCAACACTTATTTCCCATTCAATTTCATCACAACACAAACCACAAACTAATTCCAAACAACAAATTATTTTAAACTTTTCTTTCACTAAAATCACCTTCATGATGATATACCTCCTTCCTTGAGGAGACGACCTTGGAGTACTCTCCAAATAAAACACGACAAGCAAAAGTCTTTTTGCGCTTGGGAAGCATTTTTATTCATTCACATCCCACATTTTCATCATTCCATTCCATTTCCTCCTTGCCCTTTCTTTTGGCATATTTCCAAGGGAAAGTGACACTCCTCTATCTTGCTTATACATCATACATAAATTGAGGGAAAAAGTTAGGAGGTTATGAATCGCAAGGAAATAAGTCAAGCACTCGTTTTCCCTTTTCTTACATCGAACCCAAGTGAGAGTGACACTCATCCACACACATAAGCCATATACACATTGAGGGTTCATGTTCTGAGATTAGGAATACATGAAAAAGATCAAGCAATTACTGAATTTCATTTTCATTAGTAGTTAATTTCCAAACTCTCAAATTTCAAAGAATTTTTCATTTTATTTCCCATCACCTAGGATTCCAATTCTTTCTCTGAGGAGACAACCTTGGACTTTTGTTCAAGTTACTACATGATACTATTCTCTTATACTTGAGAGCACTCGTGAAAATATAACCCTTTAGAAGGAAAGCATTAACCATATGATTGATTAACCTACTCAGTTGAATATTTTGTGAAAGTATTTTAATTTTTTATAGCTAGGTTAATTCCTGATATATTCAATGTTCATAAATTTGTGGATAATGTAAAACCCGGGTAAAATTGACTTTTTCTTAAAAAGGGCAAAATGATAATTCACCACTATAATGCGGATTTGAAATAACTATTTCTCTAGAGCTCGGATAACACAACGGACTTCACCCATGGATTTTTCTCGCGAAACCGAGTTACCTAGACCATTTTCATCAAATTCTGAGATAGTCAGATTTTGCACGTATTTTGAGGTGACTAGGTGTGGGTGTCCTCACAAAGGTCCCTATAAATAAATTTAATAAAATTTATTTATAATTGAATTAAAGTTTAAATAAAATTAATTTGAACTTAAACCAAGATAAAATTAATCATTTCTGGGCAAGAACGAACCCTGACCCGGACATGGGGGTGTGTGTTGCAACGTGCACTGCGCATCGAGGCTATAAATAGGGGAAAATATCTTATTTTCTTCAGACTTATTTAGCTGAAAACTAGTGAGAAAAACATGGGAGAGGAGAAGAGAAAAAAAAAAGAGAGAAATTCAAACTTGTTTCTCAGATCTACGGAGTTCCGCTTGTCGGAATTCTTCGAACCAAAAATCAAAGTTGATCTCCTCCATGAGGGCTACGCAACCACACCAAGAACTAAGGATTTCACTGAAGATCCAAAGAGTGGATTTTGGGAAATCAAGACTTGGAGGTTGGTGTTGGTGTTCTTGAAGGTTTTATCCTTCGTTTGACGCTCCAAGAGGTATGGTTCTCTCCTACTTTGGTTTATTTCCATGTCCATAGGAAATAGGTGGGCTGTTTTGAGTGTTTTAACACTTCCCTAATATTGTTAGTTTAGTGGAAATGGGTAGGCTTAATCCTAGTGTGAATTGATAGTTAGAAATTGCTAGTTTGTGATTTCTAGGACACTTGATAATTGGGTATGTAAAAATCACATATTATGATATTTTTAGAGTTATGAGATAAATTTAGGCATGTTATGTGATTACATGATTTGGTGTCTTGAAGGTGTTTGATAAAATGCCTATATAAAATAAAGTGTGTTAATTGCATGAGATTTATGATAACACGCTTGAATGACGTGGTAAAGAGAAATCATATGCTTAAGATATGAATTACATTGGAAAATGAAATGTTGATACGTGCTTATGATATGTTGACATTGTGACAAAAGTTTGGTAGTTATATGTATAAGATATAGAAATTATCATAGAACATGTGGACAAGTGGTTGAATTGCTCATTTGGCATTAATGCATGTTGGGCATGATATTGGCATCACATTCATAGGGCATGAGTCATGAGTGTGGGTGTGTGAGTGCATGGTTGATGAAACACCATACTTAGTGGTTGATATATGGTCTTGGGAAGGTTGATATGTGGTCTCGGGAAGGTTGGATCGAAGATCCCCTTTGAGTCGCATGATTGCATGAAAAACTTGTGTTAGGTATAGCAAGAAGGGCTAGATTCTCCCTTGGGTGCAAGACCCGGCTACCTGGTTCCTACACTCTAACAGTGCAAGTCCAAAAAGTGTAAAAAGGCATATGGAGTCGGCGGTGTGATACCAAAATTCATTGCCTAACAAAGACACAATATTTTGGTTTATAAAAATACCATTCAATGGGTAAAATCTGATGGGTCAGGCCCAAAACCATACCGAAGCCCAACTGCAATTAAAGGCTCAAACCTATGAAGACTCGCAGGCCAAATGAGATCCAAGCCCAATCAAGTTCACTAGGTAGCTACCTCAGCTTAGCTACAAGACCCGGAGGAGCACCCATGACCCCTCACCTTCTCTACCACTTTGGAGGCAGTCAACATTGACCGGGTCTTTTGGAGAGCACCTCAACGGCCATACCCGTTGAGGAGAATCTGCTAATCCCACCAGAGTAGCTGAGTAGTTGCCACTTAGTAGCTCCATTCTGTTGGAGGCTAACTATAAAATGTAAACCCCACCAATACTTGGGGGGCAAGACACTCTACAGAGCCTAAAACTCCTCCTCCTCTCCATTTTGTAACTCTCCATTCTCATTACTCACCGGAATCAATAAAATACCAGCAACCCTTTGCCATTCCAAAGTGGATGTAGGCCACATTAGCTGAAGCACTATAATTTATGTCTCACTCTATAATTACTGCCTTTAATTTCTAAATTACTTGACTATTGGTGTGCAAAGCCAAATTTTTGCATCATCAGTTTGGCGGCGTCTGTGGAAAACCGACAAAATTCTCACTCTTTGATACTTTCTCCATTGAATCAATGGCGATTACTACCAGATCGATGAATCAACATGAGGACAATCCACCGCGAGAGGAGGAGGTCGCTCCTCCACCGACCAATCCCGTCCCAAGTGCATAGCAGATGCTAGAGACCATGCAGGAACTTGTAGCCCAGAACTAGAAAATCCTCCAAATTATGCTTGCTGGGCAAGGAGGAGCACTATCTGGAACTCAAGTAAGAGGATTCCCACACCTTGAGCGTCAAAGAGCTCCCCAAGTGGGCCAACCCCATCATGGTGCCACCTTGGGAGCCTCTTTGGGCGCCCAGCAAGGAGGAGCTCCCTACTAGGGACCTCCTCCTCCTCCTCCAGTTCCTACGCCTCATGGTGAATACCCTCTTCCCCAAGAGGATGAAGATGAAAACCAGAGCATAGATCATGGGAGCCATTTCCATGACAATTCTAAGAGAGTCCCCAATCACTGGGACAAAAAAATTAAAGAAGTACAAAATCAGCTAGGCGACGTCTTCAACGCCATGAAGGCGCAAGGACCAGAGACTGTGGACTATCTTGTTAGGCGAACCGATACGCCCTTCAGACCACACGTAGAAAATTACCCCCTACCTTCCAAGTTTAAGATGCCATCAGTGGAGACCTTTGACAGTAAAAAGGATCCACTAGACCATTTGGAAACCTACAAAACTTTAATGCAGCTGCACAATGTCCCTGATGAAATAATGTGTAGGGCGTTCCCAACCACTCTGAAGGGATCTGCTCAACAATGGTTTTCCAAGCTCACTCCGGCCTCTATTCCATCCTTCGCTGAGCTAAGCAGGTCGTTCGTGTCGCACTTCATTGGAGGGCGCCGCCACTAGAAGCCTGTTACTCACCTGCTCAGCATAAAGCAGGACAAGGATGAAAGCTTGGGAAGCTACCTCACTCATTTTAACGAGGAGGTTCTTCAGGTTGAAGAGCCTGATGACAAGGTATCTATGAATGCCTTCTTGGGAGACCTTCGCTCGTCAAGCTTCCTATTCTCAGTGATGAAGCATCCACCAAGGAACATGCCAAAGCTACTAGCCAAAGCGTAAAAGTATATGAATGCAGAGGACATCACCAAGGCCAGGCAAAGTGAATCATCCAGAACAGGGGAAGAGAGAAAGGAAAGAGACAGAGACGATAAGAAAGAGTCCAACAACAAGCATAATAGGACAGAGAGGGTACCTGTCAAGGATCGGCTTGGTCTTGCTCCTCAAAGAGACCGACAAGCCTTCACTCCCCTCAACGCTGCTATCGAACACATCCTATTCCAAATCTAGGATGACCCAGTAGTAAAGTGATCTGGGAGAATGAAGTCTCCCCCAAACCGCAGGAACCCAAGCAAGTACTTTCGCTTCCATCGCGACCATGGTCATAACACCGATGACTGTTATGACCTCAAAAGACAAATTGAGGACCTCATTCAACGTGGACACCTTCACTAGTATGTTGCTAGAAGGGGGCAGGCGCTGCCTCCCCCTCACAATCAAGAAGATCAACATCCCATTGGTGAAATTCACACCATTTTTGGAGGACTTGTAGGAGGAGAAGAGTCCCTCTCCACCATGAAGGCTCACACCAGGAAAGCCAGGCACCTTGAGGAGGAGCGACTACCCAAGGCGCTTAGGCTTGGCAGCAGCGAAGTCATATCCTTCTCATACAAGGACTTAAAGGGAATCCAGCACCCCCATGATGACACACTACCGTTGCCAACTTCTAGGTACGAAGGATCCTAGTGGACAGTGGCAGCTCTGCGAACATCCCATTCGCAGAAGCTTATGACAAACTCAATGTGGGCAGGGAGAGACTCCAACCCATAAGATCACCCCTCATTGGGTTCTCAGGGGAGAAGGAGTATCCCATAGGATCCATCACCCTACCAGCCACGATCGGCACTGAACCCCAAAGCTCTACGGTCATGGTCAATTTCCAGGTAATAGATTGTCCATCCGCCTAGAACAGCATACTAGGATGGCCTGTCCTCAATACACTAAGAGTTGTGCCCTCCACCTATCACCTCATCCTCCGTTTTGCAACCCCTAATGGAGTCAGAGAGGTAAGAGGAGATCAGGTAGCGACAAGGGAATGCTATGTCTCCTTAATGAAGACCAGGAAGCCATAGGAGGCATTACATGTAGAGGTCCTCGACCCTAGGGATGACTCCGCCATAGAAAGAGGAGAACCAGTCGAAGAGCTCACCCCGGTGGTTTTAGACGAAGAGCATCCTGACAAGAAGGTGTACATTGGCTCTTCTCTCTCCGAAGATCTAGTACACCAGCTAATCGATTTCCTGAAATACAACATGTATATATTTGCATGGTCGCATGCAGACATTGAAGGAATAAATCCTGAGGTAGCCACCCATCGCCTCAATGTCGACCCTCGCTATAAGCCTGTACGCCAGAAGCTAAGGGCGCCTCCACTGAGAGGGCCAAAGCAATGGATAGGGAGGTAGAGAAGCTAATAGGAAATGGGGCAGTCAGGGAAGTGGCTTACCCAGATTTGCTCTCAATTGTGGTGAAGGTGACTAAAGCCAATGAAAAGTGGCGCCTCTGCGTGGACTTCACCGAGCTCAACAAGGCGTGCCCAAAAGATAGCTATCCGCTACCAAGGATAGACCTCCTCATTAACGCCACAGCAGGGCACAAACTGCTCACCTTTTTGGATGCTTATTCTGGATACAACCAGATCAGCATGTATCCCCCAGACCAGGAGAAGACATCCTTCATCACTTCGAAGGGGACCTACTGCTATCGGGTGATGCCCTTTGGGCTAAAGAATGTAGGGGTAACCTACCAGCGGCTGGTGAACAAAATATTCCAGTCCCAAATCAGGCAAACGATGGAGGTATACGTCGACGATATGTTTGTCAAGAGCCCTGCTGCAGCAGAACATGTTGACCATCTCCAAGAGTCATTCAATGTTCTACGGGCATATCACAAGAAGCTGAATCCTGAGAAATGCCCCTTTGGCGTGGGGTCAGGAAAGTTCTTAGGCTTTATGGTCATCCAGAGGGGAATTGAAGCTAACCCCGACAAGATCAAGGCAATCCTTGACATGAAGTCACCATTCTCAACCAAGGAGCTCTAGTGCCTCAATGGAAGAATTGCATCACTTAACAGGTTCGTGTCCAAATCTGCAGACAAATGTCTGCCTTTCTTCAAAATCCTTCGAAAGGCTTTCGAGTGGGGAGCGGAGGCAGAGGAAGCCTTCCAAAGACTTAAGACTTACTTAGCCACACCACCCCTCCTTTCATATGCCACTCCAAGAGAAACCTTGTATTTATCCTTGTCTGCTTCTTTATCGGCGGTGAGCTCAGTTCTTGTCAGGAACAGTGAGGGAGTACAAAGACCAATCTACTATATGAGTAGAGCATACAGGGGGCAGAAGTTAGATATTCTGAACTTCAGAAACTAGCACTCCCCCTGATCTCGGCAGCAAGGCGCCTACGATACTATTTTTAGAGTCAAAGCGTCGTTGTTGTTCCGGACCAGCCTCTCAAGAGAATTCTGGGAAAACCTGATGTATTCGGAAGACTACTTAAGTGGGCAGTAGAACTAGGGGAGTTTGACATCCAATATCAACCCAGGACAGCCATCAAAGCACAAGCATTGGCGGATTTCATTGTTGAGCTTACACTAGAGACCCCCAATGGCGCCCAGCCAGCTCCTCCTAGCGACGAGACAGCACCTTTGGGTGCCCAGACTCCTCTCGGCGCCTAGACTGGCACCCAAACAGCACCCTTGGGTGCCCAGACTCCTCCCGGAGCCCAAACAGGCTCCCAGCCAGCTCCTTGGGGCGCCTAGACCTCATCTGGCACCCAGACTGACACCCAGGTAGCTCTATCAGGTGCCCAAACCCCTTCTAGATCCCAGCCTGGCGCTCAGGCCACCCAACCTAGGGCCTTACCTCATCTAGATACCTCTGAGCATTCTTCTCTATCACTCTGGAAGCTCTACGTCGATGGCTCCATAACCAACGAAGGAGGAGGAACAGGCCTAGTATTGATCAGTCCAGATGGCACCGTTCTCAAGAATGCGGTGAAGCTTCACTTTCTCACCTCCAACAATGAGGCGGAATACGAAGCCCTCTTCTCTGGATTAAGATTGGCGACCGAAATGGAAGCCCAACATCTTGCCACTTTCAATGAATCTTAACTTGTGGTTAATCAAGTGAAAGGCGAGTTTGAAGCAAAGGAAGCAAGAATGCAGGAATACCTTGCTATGGTGAAAAGTTTAATCGCAAAGTTCCACTACTTCCAGATTCATCATATCACCAGAAAAGATAACATAGTGGCTGATGCACTTACAAGACTCGCCTCAACCTCGGAGGCCCCTCAAGGAGGACTAGCATTCGTCAGCCACCAATTCGAGCCAAGCAAGTTGGACATGGTGACCGCAAATGTCTACTGTGCGTCAGATGAGTTGAATTGGATGACCCCAATAAGGGCATACCTCCGAGAAGGTGTGCTGCCAAATGATGTTTTAGAAGCCAAAAAGTTGAGGATAAGAGCCTCCAAGTTCACCATCTTGCACGATATTCTATACAAGAAAGGCTATTCCTTGCCATTATTGTGCTGCCTTGTACCAGAGGAAGCTCACTATGCCTTGCGAGAGATTCACGAAGGGATCTGTGGGAACCATTCTGGAGGACGTTCCCTTGCCCATAAGGCGCTCAGACAAGGCTACTTCTGGCCTTCCATGGCAAGGGACGCCAAGGAGCTCTCCAAGAAGTGCGACAAGTGCCAGTGCTTCGCAACTGTGTCTAGAAAACCACCAGAGGAGCAAAGAACCATCATAAGTCCATGGCCTTTCTCTAGATGGGGCATTGATATCATAGGCCCTTTACCCTCAGCAAAGGGCAGTGCAACTTCGTGGTGGTGGCAGTCGACTACTTCACCAAGTGGGCAGAGGCTGAACCCTTAGCAAGAATAACAGATGCAAAGGTAAAAGACTTCATCTGGAAGAACCTAGTTTGCCGCTTCGGGATATCTCATGCCATCCTCAGCGACAATACGAAGCAATTCGATAATAAATTACTCAACTCTTTTTGCTCGAACCTTCAGATAAAACAACCTCACTCTAGCCCAGCACACCCGCAGGCAAATGGCCAAGCAGAGGTCATGGTGATAACGGTGCTACGCAACTTAAAGACAAGGCTTGAAAGAGAGAAGGGTCTTTGGGTGGACGAGCTACCAGTCGTACTGTGGGCTTATCGAACCACGCCAAGAACTCCTACTGGGGAAACCCCTTTCTCCCTCGCCTTTGGAACACTGGCAGTCATCCCCGTGGAGATAGGAGTACACTCTCTAAGGGTCCAGCACCACAACCCCATCACTAACAAGGAAGGACTCCGCATTAACCTCAACTTGGTAGAGGAGGCAAGGGAGATGGCTACAATCCGCAACGCCAAGTACAAAAGACCTATGACAAAGTACTACAATTCGAGAGTGAAGCCTCGCTCCTTCCAACCAGGGGACTTGGTCCTCAAAAAAGTGATCCTCGCCACAAATCAAAGGAGATGGCTACAATCCGCAACGCCGAGTACAAAAGACACATGACCAAGTACTACAATTCGAGGGTGAAGCCTCGCTCCTTCCAACCAGGGGACTTGGTCCTCAAAAAAGTGATCCTAGCCACAAAGGATGCACGTGAAGGGAAACTGGGACCGAATTGGGAAGGACCTTACCTCATAATAGAAGTAGTGAGGCTGGCACCTACAAAATCCAGAACTTTGAAGGGAAGGCCTTACTCCATCCTTGGAATGATGAACACCTGAAGAGGTACTACCAATGACTCACTGAGCGAGTTAAAAGTAATAAATAGTGGGGAATTTTATATCTTTTTTTATCATTACCCAACATTCAATGTACTCTTTTTGGGTTACCACCCAATATTGTAATGAATGAACAAAATTCTCTACATTTTACTCCAAAATGATTTTTGCATATTTTCAATTTCAAAGGAGTACCAATATAAAAGTAAGACTTTGAACCGTCTTTCTTAAAAAAAAAGAAAAGAAAAATCAAAAAGTCCCCAATACTCTAGCTACTCTCATGGTCGTCGTCCCTCCTCCTCCTCGCCTTCCTCATCATCCTCAGCTTGGTCAGAGCCTCCATCACTATTATCAGGCGCCTCAGTTGGCGTAAAGCCTGAGACATCAATACCAAGGTAGGCAGCTGAAATCTTCCCTCGGAGCTCCTCATACCCATCAATGAAGGCATCTGCAAGGCCATTCATCAACTCCTTCTCAACGTTGAAAGCTCTCTCCTTAGCCTGCAGAGCTCTCTCATGGACTGTCTTCACCTCTGCCTCCACGGCAGTCTCTCTGAGCATGACCCTCTCACGGGTCTTTACAAGATCAGACTCACTGAGCGTGACCCTCTCACGGGCCTTCACAAGATCAGCCTCTTTGAGCGCGTCCCTCTCATGGGTCGCAAAAAGCTCAAACTCAAGATCAACTATCTTCTCACGAGCCTCCTTAAGCTCAACCTCGAGCCTGGTTGCCTTCTCACAGGATGCCACAAAGCTCAGCATGAGAAGCCCCTCTAGCAGCTTCAAATTCCGCAATCCTCGCCCGAGCTACAAGGAGTTCATTCTGCGTAGCATCATAATCTTGCTTCATCTGGTGATGACTATAAGTCCTTGAAAGTAAGCACAAGGATGCAGTACAAACCTGGAGAAAGATAAAAGTCAGGAGAAACTTAAGAAAGAACTGGAGAAAGGGGGATAACTGGCCCTTACCTGACCCAGGCCTTCCAAAAAATTGCTGATAATTCCTTTCGTACCCAGGGCATTAATCCCGACAACATCATCGAAAAATACAAATCGCCCAAGTCGATCCCTTATGATTGATGCATTACCTAACATGGAGCAAATCAATGGTGCACCTCATGGAAGTCCCTGGAATAGAAGGCACCTGGAATAGAAGGTGAAGTCAAAGGGGTCTCCGGATTAGCAGATACTGATGAAGGAGTCGTAGCCCGAGGAGGCACTTGATGGGGGCAACTCCGGGGAGCCACTGGAGAAGTTGCTTGAGGGGGGTTCGCCTCAAGGGGCACATTTAGAGAAGCCACTTGGAGGGTATCTCTTTTCCTTGCCACCTTGGGAGGAAGAGGGCTCCTACTAGAAAGGCAAGATCCAATCATTCCCCTATACATCTCTGCAGAAGCAATAAAGTGCTATAAATGTAAAGTGTTGAACAGAGGTGAAAAATAAAAAGCAATTATGGTACCTTTCCTCTTCAAAGTGGAACCACCCGATTTAGAAAAAGGAGCACTAGTCTTAGAAGAAGTCATTGAGGAAAAACCGCCTCATTCATTTTTGAGCACGAGAGTCCCGAAGTCTCGTACTGGATGAGCTCTCACAGCTTCAAGCTTCCACTCTTGACCCTGGGAGAGCGTAAGGAAACCGACATGGAACGCTGTGAGTACACAGCTTACAAGGAAAGTGATGAGAGAATAGTAAAAATAAGGAACGTACCAACTTTCTTTGGAGTAACCCATCGTGATGGTACCAGTGCTCTATTGACATCCGAGGCCCACTCTCCACCAACGAATATGAAATGAGTTTTCCAACTATGGCAGTTGGAAACTAACCCAGTAATCAGCTTGCCTCCCCGTGGGTTAAAGTAGTACCAACCTCGGTTGGGGACCGGAGTCTCACTCAAGTAATATGCTGCATGGAACTCAATAGGAGAGACATGCTCGTGATGTACCATTCTCCACAATTCCAGAAAGGCTAATAGGACCCTCCAACCATTGGGTGTCAGCCGCCCGGGTGTCAATGAAAAATAGTTCAAAATGCCACAAACAGTCGAAGGAATGGGGAGCCTGAGCCCAACCTCAAGCATCTCCTCATAAATGACAATATCACTAGAAGAGTCATCGCTAGCGGGCTCGCCCTTTTCCGCTCGACGGCACAACACAGTCGGAGGAATGCAATAGGTGGAAATAATCCAAAAAATATTGGCATCAGAAATTAAAGAACTAGTCAAGGTACTTACCTTAGACCCGTGATCATGACAGATTATCTTGCCTTTGTGTTTTTTGCTACGAAGGCGTGAAGAGTTACCCAAACCATGACCAGGATCCTTGCCATGAAAAGTGCCCGGAGTATCCACCGCACCAGCCGTATGTTCCACATCATACAGTCCAGCACCTAAGGAGGTGTCTGACACTCTCTGATCGCCTAAGGAAAGATGCCCAGTGCCTGGAGGAGCGCCTAGCATGCTCGTCATGCCCAAAGTGGCCAGAGGAGGGACGTCTGTGATGGTCTTCTCGCCCAAAGTGGCGCCAAGAGAGGCGCCTGGCGTGGTCCTCTCGCCCAAAGTGGCGCTAGGAGGGGCACCTGGCATGGTCTCCACTCCAAAAGTGGCGCCCAGAGGGGTGCCTAACATGGTCTTCTCGCCCAATGTGGCACCCAGAGGGGCTGCCATGCTCATCATGCCTAAAGTGGCGCCTGGCATGGTCTCCTCGCCCAAAGTGGCGCCCGTGATGGTCCTCTCACTCGGATCAGCCAAAGCAACGCCCAAAGGAATGCTGTCCAGCTCGCCCAACTCCTCACCCAAGGCACCCAAGTGATCCTCGCACCCACTCCCGCTTGGGTCCAAACCATCACCTGAACCAGTACCCACGGCGCCCGAACAGTCCTTGCACCCAATGCCGCCTGGAGCAGCGCCTGTGGCGCCCAAACTATTACCCAAGCCAGTGCCTATCGCACCCAAGCAGTCCGCTGGCCCACCATGGTTCACCTCTCCTCTATTCTTTTGATCCATGAAAACCCAAGGAAAGCTTGCTCACCAGGAGTTTTGGCTATGGCTTCTCAACAAAAGAAATCTAGCTTCTTCCCTCTTTTGCTCAAATCCAAGAATCTTAAAGCACAAAATCTTCAAGGTTGTCAAGGAAGCATTCTTGAATAAGTGGAAAAAGTGGGTAGTGCTCAAACCCAAGAATCTCTAGTCTTGGGTCATCAAAATCTCAAGAAAGTTTCACCTCCCTCATTCCAAGATAGACTCTATGTGAAAATGGGCAAATGAAGAAGAGAATTACATATTTATAGCCTAGGGTTTTCAAAAGAGGAAAAAAGCCTCAAATTGAAAATCAAGAGCTATTTTTTAATGCCAAGACTTGAGGTGTTCAATGAAGCAAAAATAATACCTTGAAAGAGAAGAGTTATCTAACAGAGGAAGTCTACACCACCAAGAACTCAAGACTAAAGAAAAATACCCCCTTCTCCAAGCTTCCTAGGACACGGGACATTGGGGGGAAAATGATGGGTCAAGCCCAAAAGGCCCAAAATCATACAGAAGCCCAACTGCAATTAAAGGCTCAAACCTATAAAGACCCAGCAGGCCAAATGAGATCCAAGTCCAATTAAGTTCACTAGGTAGCTACCTCAGCTTAGCTACAAGACCCAGAGGAGCACCCATGACCCCTCACCTTCTCTATCACTTTGGAGGCAGTCAACATTGACTGGGTCTTTTGGAGAGCACCTCAACGGCCATACCTGTTGAGGAGAATCTGCTAATCCCACAAGAGTAGCTGAGTAGTTGCCACTTAGTAGCTCCATTCTGTTGGAGGCTTACTATAAAATGTAAGCCCCACCAATACTTGGGGGGAAAGAGACTCTATAGAGCCTAAAACTCCTCATCCTCTCCATTCTGTAACTCTCCGTTCTCATTACTTACCGGAATCAATAAAATACCGGCAACCCTTTGTCATTCCAAAGTGGACGTAGGCCACATTAGCCGAACCACTATAATTTCTATCTCACTCTCTAATTACTGCTTTTAATTTCTAAATTACTTGACTATTGGTGTGCAAAGCCAAATTTGTGCATCATCAAAATCCAACAATGATTTGGTTTTGTAAATACACAACTTTTATTTCTAACAATCGTTGGATGTATTTTTGTCAATTGACGGATTTATTACACACGTGCATTGCATTGTGTTGAGGGAGTAGGCGAAGACTCGAGTTGAAGTTGCATGAGTGAGTCTCATCTCAATTCATATCATGACATGGAAGTTCCTACCATTATTGTAATTCTTGATTAAAAATAATATTGCCTATAATTGTTGCATGTGCACATTCATATGCATCTAGGGTGGTAAGTAGTCGTTGTAGGAGATATTCTACTGAGCGTTGCATACCCTATACAGAAAAATATTTTAGGTGAGGGATACACACCGGTGGAAGACTTTCATTTGGAGCCTCAAGGGTGAAAAGATGCCAAATTGTGGTCTTTAACCTTGTTTATTGTAAAATTTTTGTTAAAACTACATTTTGGGCATTTAATATATGTAAAAGAATTGTAATCAAACTTATATGTACTACTTTTAATATAACCTTGCATGTTTTATATGAGTATAGATAAATGGACTCGGTATGGTCAATGTTTACTCATAAATAGACCCAGTGCGGTCAATGTTGTATATTGGACCTCTGA
This sequence comes from Ilex asprella, assembly GCA_023539305.1. Classification (NCBI taxonomy): domain Eukaryota; kingdom Viridiplantae; phylum Streptophyta; class Magnoliopsida; order Aquifoliales; family Aquifoliaceae; genus Ilex; species Ilex asprella. Next base: position 33,226,722 of record CM042184.1, on the reverse strand, counting down.
TGGATCATGTAATTGTATATTGCACAAGTTGTGTTTTAAGGCAGAGCTTTTTGTACAAATGAGACTCTGCCGGAATTTCGTTAAATTATGGATCTTGATTAATGGGGCTCAATGGCGTGATATCGAACTATACGATATCCATGAGTATTCCATGGGTTGATGGGTGATGAGCGGATCCCCTGATTTTGGGGCATTACAAATAATGTCGGAGCTAAGATCGTTAGCATGAAGTCAATCATTAACTTTTGATTAAATTCCCATTGACACAGGGGTTAACTGAGCTATCATTGTTGCACAAGAACACTCACGCATATTTTCGAATCCCCAACCTAAAGAGTGACTTTTTTTTATTGTTAAGGACTGCACATTTTCCCTAGCACACAACTCCGCACAACCACTCATTTCACAAGTTTTCCTTCTCTTTCATCTCTACTGTTCTTCTGTTTAAAATACTGACTTTAGTTCTCTATGGATACGACCTCAGACTTAGCCGAGTTATTACTACAACTTTACGGCTTATACTTGGGTGTGTATATCTTTGTCAAGTTAATTAAGTTTTAAAAAGAAAATATTTTGTCACGATTTAGCTTACCTGGATCCGTCATAAGTGATAGGGCTCATTTTTGTAACTGGCCATTTGAAAACATAAAAAAATATTTGATTTCACATAAAATGGTTGCCCCTATCACCCACAAACAAGTGGACAGGCCGAACTAATCAATCAAGAGATTAAATGGATTTTCGAGAAAATGGTAAATTCGGACTGCAAAGATTTGTCTTTGCGACTAACTGATGCGCTTTGGGCATATTGCTTCACCGCGTTCACCCTAATCTCCAAATATTAACCCGCACTAAGTGCATATGGCTTATGTGAGCAGGTGAGAGTCACACTCCCTCGGGTTTGATGCTAGAAATGGGAAAAACGTGTCAAACCCCAGAAAATTTTGAACTTTTTGGGAATAAGGGCAAAATCATAATTTGCCACGATAGAGCGGTTAAAATACTTATGTTCTAGACCTCGGATGAGGAAACAGAGTGCGCCATTGGATTCGCAACGCGAAATCCCATAACCACCAGAAATTTCATCGAGTTTCGAGATAGTCGAATTTTTTCACGAAAATCGAGGCGCCTGCGTGGCGAAATAAATTCCAGGGCTCCTAATTTTTTTTTCAAATATCATTAATAAATAAATAAAATTTCAAATAAAATTAATTTGAACTTAATATGAGTTTTAATGAATCGTTTCGGGGCGTAAAACGGACCCGGAAGTAATGAACGAGCGATGTAACGAGGACCGCACATTTAAAAATATAAAAAGGGGTTAAAAGTCTGAAAAATCAGACTCCTCCACAGCCATTTCAGCCGCTCAACGTGAGAGAGGAAGAGAAAGAGAGAGAAAAGGGGTTTCTTCAAGCTTTCTCCGGCGATTTCTTCCATTTTCGTCGCTCGGATTCCGTCGGGCTAGAAGGGAGAAGTGATCACGTTGACGAGGGCTACGCGTGGGTACCAAAAACAACGAATTTTACTGAAGGTGAAATTCCAAGAGTTGGGAAAATCAAACTTCGAGTTGGGTTTTCGGGTCTTGAGAGCTTCCTACGGGATTCTCACGCTACAAGAGGTAGGGGGTTCTCCTACTTGGGTTGATTTCTTACCTAGAAATGCCTATGATAAATGGGTTGGATATATAAATATATGTATATCTATATGTATATTGACCTGGGTATATATATATTTATATGTATATGGTTATGGAATAATGAAGATGGTGGGTAGGTTGTTAGAAAATTACACTCGCCTATTGATAGGATTTAGGTAAAATAATTTTATCCTAAATTGGTATGTAGAAATTGCCTATTGGAATTTCTTGAATTATGTGGAAATTGGGCATGATATGTGTTACCATGTTGTTTGCCTTGAAGGTGTTTGACAAAATGCCTAAATGGATTGAAATTGTTATTTGATAAATAACATGTTATGCCTTAGGTGGTAAATGAAAATCATATGTGTACGATATGATTTATGTTGAAATTGTGAATTTCAGATATATATTTTGATATATCAATTGTTGTGATGAAGCATGGAATTTATACGTTTATAATGTATATTGCCATGGAATGGAATTGATTATGTTAATTTAGTCCATATGGCATGCATTACATATGTGACATAATGTTATTGCAATGACACATTGCATTGCATATGCATGGAGAATTCACATCATGAGTGGTGTGTGTGTGCATGGTTGTTGTTAATACCATATGTCGGAATGTGGTAGAGACAACTCCTATGGCATTCATTGCATATGAACCTTGCATGAGAAAAGCAATGGGTCATTACATTGCATATGTACGGGAACATCATATACATGGACATTGTGTCATAAGGATGTTGTGCATGGGTGTTTATACTACAATCTATGTGGTATTAAATGCATGTGGTTATGGGACTTGCTCATTGGCATTATTGCATATAGAGCATGACATTGGTAACTCCATTCATGGACATTAGTCATTAGTGGAGGCATGTGTAGGTGGTGTATGGTTAATCAACACCATACTTGGTGCTTGATGGTGGGCTCGGGAAAGTTAGATTGAAAATTCGACTGAGTCGCACGGTTGCATGTATGCCTGGAAAACTTGGGTCGGGTATAGCAAGAAGGGGCATGGCGACTTCCTCGGGTGAAAAACCCTAAACCACTTTGTTCAGCCACTGCCCTGAGGTGAAATTCTAGAAAAGTGGCATGGCCCACGGAGCCGGCGGTGTAATTCCGAGAATCCGTTGCCCAACAAGACACAAGATTTTGATATAAAAATATACTCATCCAATGAGTATCTTATTTTCCGTCGAAGACGGGTTCATTACACATTACATTGTGTTGTCAAGCCGGGAAGGGCTCGGGGTGAGTGCGTAAATGAGTCATATCTAATTTCATGTTGAGCCAGGGCCGGTTCGGGTTGAGTACATGAGTCTCATCTCATTTTATGGGGCTTGGGTAGCCCGGGTTTAACATGCATGGCATTACATGTAAAGGGAGCCGTGATGGGATCAGATGGGTGCACATGAGTGGGTCTCACCTCATTCATGGTATGACATAATATCATTACATCATTTAATTGCATGTTATTGATGGAATGATTACGGATTTGTGGTGTGTGCATGTGAACATTTCATATGCATATAAGTGGAGGAGTAGCCTCTGTAGGAATTTCTCTACTGGGCGTTGGCTCACCCTGTACGGGAAACATTTCAGGTGCAGAACGTTCACCGGCGGATGGCTCAAGTTTGAGCCCTCATGGTTGAAGAAGGCCAACATGTGGTCTTAGCTTCGTTTTTTGTAAAATTAGACTTGTAAATTCTATTTTGGCATGTAAAATTATGTAAGGGTGTGTAATAGAACTTGTATTAACTATATTTGAGACCAAAATGTATGTTGTACAAGTTTTGGATGACCTTGGATAGGTTGGGTTGATTTTGGAATGGATTGGTTTGGGGGTTGAAATCAAACATGATTGGACATATGGGAATTCAGACACTGCCTAGTGTATGAGCCATAACTTTTTATTGTGATGTCCAAATGACCTGAAATGTTGACAGTAGATAGTAGACACCTAGGGCTACAACATTGTCTCAAATGAAAATTTTCCAAATCAACCTCTAAGTGGGTCAAAATCGCACTGGAAGTCGCAAAAAAATTCGACCGTCGGATTGCTCCGGAGCAATGTTCCGGAGCAGTTTGGTCCAGTGAGTTTGTTGCTCCGGAGCAGTGCTCCGGAACTGTATTGCTCCGGAGCTGTCGAAAGACAAATGTGTAATTCTAAAGCCTTCTTCCCATGCTTTTGGACTTTGTTTTCTTTGATTCCAATGATGCAAAGGGACACTAATTGAGTTATTTTGAGACTCATTAGACCTCAATGGATTTAAATGATTAATGGAACACAGATCACCCGAGTGGGTTTAAATCCCAGTTGTGGGGAATGTTATGGTTGTGGTGTCGGATCAAGTGACATCCACGGGTATTGTAACACCCCGCATTTTCTTTTATATATGTATATAGATATATAGTAAATAATTTTTTTACAATGTGGATATGTGTAGTGGTGTGTGTTAGAATTTGATAGATTGGAAAAGTAGAGATTTAGAATGTCAGTAGAAATAATAGTTGAAATTTAGTTTTAATAAGTGAAAATATGAAATTTTAGGTCCTAGAACTTGTATTAAATAGGTTTGGTGTACAAATATGTGTTGGAGAGGTTTGGGATGGATTTGGTTGGTTTAGGAATGGACTGGAAGTAGAAAAAAGGATGAAACAGTGCATGTGAACAGTGCACTGGCTGCAACTTCAAGCACGATTTGAACCTTGATGCAGTCAATATCTCTCAAAACTCAAAACAGGAAAGTTTTAGAGCTCTTTCTTATAATTCCATATCATCTTGAATCATCTCAATCAGAGCTCGGATGAGAGAGTTATGCCCAGATAACGAAGCGATGTCAAAACAGTCTCATTTAGCTTGAACAGTGCACATGAACAGTGCACTGGCTGCAACTTCACTTGCGATTTCGACCTTGATGCAGTCAATATCTCTCAAAACTCAAAACTTGAAAGTTTTAGAGCTCTTTCTTAGCATTCCACAGAATCTTTAATCATCTCAATCGGAGCTCGGATGAGAGAGTTATGCCCCGATAACAAAGCGATGTTGAAATAGTCCATTTAACTTCGTTTTGCAATTAATGTCTCCATTTGCATCCTAAATCAAAATATTAGAATAATGAGTACATTTAGGCTTCAAATAAGCATAAAAGGATTTAAGAAGCACCCTTGATCACATTTTATTTGCAAACATCGCAAAACTTCATTAATAGTCGGTTCGGATGGGTAAAATAGAAACTTTAGTGTTTCGGGTGTACATTGACTTTGGTTTTAAGATAAATCATAAAAATAAATGTTTTTAGGTTAAAATAACATTAAAAATGAATCCGGAACGTCGAAAAATCTTAGGATAGTCATACGGATCAAATTGAAATATTTAGTGGCAAAATCGTAAATTTGGAGACAACCCAAACAGCCCATGAACAGTAAATTTCGGGGCTGCTGTATCTAAAACCCCATATTCAGCCCATTTTCTCTCATTTCTTTCACTCCACTCTCACCCCACTCCTCTTGGAGCTTTAGAGGAAGATTAAGGGAAGAAGAAAAGGGAAGAAGGAGGTCTATAGGGCTTGGGCTTTCACTTAGAATCTTTGATTCAAGGTAGGGGTTTTACTTCCATTCTTGTTCATTGATGTTAGGGTTAATTTATATGTATGTTTTGACACTTAATGACATGTATTTGCTATGAGTTCTTTGTTTCTTAAAATTCTTGCAACCTTTATCATGTTTTGAGTAAAGTTATGGTGGAAGAACCATAAAAATCCTAGTTTTTTGAGGAATAGGGATTTCTCTCTCTATATTCACTTAATCTTGGTTTTAAAAATTCTAGTGCTTTGTGTTGAGTATTAAAATGAAATTGTTGATGATCTCTTGTATTTTTTTTATTAAATTTGTTATAGTGGGAATATCACTTGTGAGAATTGTGGATTGTTGGAATTTCCTAGTAAATTGGGAATTTATGAAATTGTTGTTATATAAGATAATTGTTGGTATTGTATCTCTTGTGTGGTTGTTTGGACGAACATGGGTTGCTATTGACCGGGTATCATGGAGTGGGTAGACGCCTTCGTACTCCATGAGGGTATGAACTTTTCCTACCACTCATAGTAGGGTTAGTGCCTTGCGAGGACTAAACTATTATTTCTCACGGGGTACCGTGGAAAAGGGTTAGTATACTAATGCCTAGGTTGGATACGTCACTGCCATAGTGTAGGCATACGCCCTTCCTAAAGATTGGATATCCTTGCGAGGATTTGTGTGTGTGAGTGTGTGTGTGTGAGTCGTGATATTTTCGATGGTGACCATGCGGGATCTTGCTTCATACTTGAGATACGAATACAATTATGGGTTATTGTACATTGTACCAAAAAATAGTTTCTACAAGAATTTTAGGAAGTATGAGATTCCGCAAGAACTTGTGAGAAACTTTTTAGGGTGGAATGAATTATTAATGGTATATTGTGTTCATTTATTTATTTAATTACTGTGATTACTTAAACTTGAGATCTGTTTAAAATGTCATTATTTTATTTCAAATATATATATATATCTTATGTTGAAAAATGAGACCGACCATTTTACATGTTTTTCTAAACCTTGCTCAAGTTTGGGAGGATTTTTCTACAGAGCTTCGTGCTCACCCCCTACACATAAATATTTTTCAGATTATGTACTAGAAGAGGAGCTAGGTGTTGATGAACCTGTACCTTGGGAGACTCCCATGGACGGGCATATGGATCCCGAGACGGACGCTTAGAGCGACATGACCTTTTGTTTTATTTTCCTAGGAAGGTTCTTTTGAGGCAATGGGAAGCCTAATATTCTTTTGTTATTCCTTTGCAAGAATTCAGTTTATCTTTTGGGATGTAAATTCCATAGTATGCATATTCTTTTGGGACGATATTGTATCTACTGTAAATGATGAATGCATTTCTTTTGGGCTATGAAATTTATTTAGTTGCTCTCATGATTTTGAATAGTTACTTAGAAATGGACCCGGTGTGGTCAATGTAGAATAATTGCACAGGTTGTATTTTGGGTAGAGCTGCTCGTACAAAAGAGACTCTGCCCGAATTTTGTTAAATTAAGGACTATCGATTTTTGGGGTGTTACAGGTATTTTCGTGAGTTGATGGGCTATCAACGGTTAAAAGTACCCCTGGATTTTAGGGCGTCACAAAATGTGTGTGTGTGTGTGTGTGCAAAAGTGCTCCCAAAGCAAAGAAAGACTTTCCAGTGTCATGTTTTACTTGGAATGGGTATTCCAAGGTCGTCTCATCAGGAAAAAGAAGGTTGAATTGTGGTGAAGGTGATTTTGTGAAAAATAAAAAAGTGTAAACTCTTATGAGTTTGTGTTTGGTGTAAAAAAAACAAGGTTGGTTAATCCAAAGGGGTCATTCCAATGGAAAAGCCAAAGCAACTCAAAACATTCTTCCAATGATGTCTCGGTGCTTGATTGATTCGTAGGAACTGAGAGACTAATGTGGAGATGTAGGTTCAATCATACCCCGTGACAAGTCTATAGTGTATCAAGAGCTCACAACCCTGTCCGCACTCAACCTAGTCAAGCCAAACAACTTACACTACGAGGAGGAATGAAAGAAAGTTGATTTAGCCTACTCAAGAGAAAATCTCTCATGAATTAGACAATTGAAAGCTTACCTACTCATAATGAATGCAAATACATGCATAATGTAAAGAGATATGATGAAGAAATGAAATAAAAGAGTTAAACTACAAGAGAAATGACATTCATAGTCAAAATACAAAGATTGGAAACAAATACCCAAATGTAGAACTTGAAAATTCTAGAAATACTTAGCTAAGCTTGCATATGACTTGAATGAAAGAGTTGAAAGTGAAAAGGGGAAATATTAGAAGTAGTTTAAAGCTTGCAACACTAAAAATGCCTTTCTCTCTCTAACTTCATCTTCTTCCTTGAGCTTTCTATCTTTAAAACTATTCCTAAGCTTAGGTAGTCTCTCCTTTTTCAAAAGCTCGTAAAATCTAAAATATAGTGCAAGACTAGGTCTAAATTTGTCCTTCCCTCTTCCCCTAGCCTATGTTAACTGACTTCCCTTCAATGGGAAGTGATTTGACACTTGCACAAGCTAGTATAAGCCTAGCCTGCAACCCACTATCTCTCCCTCTTTATCTGTCTTCCTCTTCCATCTTTTTTCTTCCAAAGTCCAATCCTAGGTGTAGGGAGTCATTCTTGTACGTAGAATACGCCAGGAGATGTGTGGGAGAAGTAGAGGTGGGCCCCCAAGCAGGTAGAGTCTGAGTTGCAGGTTCTAGTGTGCGAGGCAAAACCTACTGGTAGGTCGATTATGAAACCTACGGATAGGTTTTTTTTTCTAGTAGGAAAAACCTACAGGTAGGCTTCAAGTAGGTCAATCTCCAGTGTGAAAAACCTACCGGTAGGTTTTGGTTTCCTTCTACTAGTAGGTCCTAAGGGAGATGCAAACTCCGGACCAATTTTCGTAACTTTGCCATAACTTTTGATCCCACCATCCGATTGAGCTTAAATTTTGACACAAGATAGAGGACATCCAGAAATACGACTTTTATGTTTTGTACTTTTTTAGATTTGAAGTGGATTATGATAAAAAAATGGGAAATACCCAGGTACCGATACCTATGTTACCAAGTACCGATACCTCCTTGATTTATTTCACTTTTAAGCCTCCAAATCCTCATGTAATGTGTCCATATCTTCACCACTAATCCACACATAGTTGCATGGTTTCGAAAGCCATCAGATTACCCTAATTAGTGTGTAACTTAAAATGATTAAGTAATCAATAACGTAAGATAAAATAACTAAACATTATAAATTATAGTTTGTGTGTAAATTAAATTTTTAATACTTTATGTTTAAATTATAGTGTCCAATGCAAGAATACCAAAAAAAGAGGCAATTTTGCAAAGCTTGAAACTACGAAGGACTAAAAGGCAAATATAGTAAAGAAAGGATCAGCCCAAGACACATGGACCAATAAGAAGAAGACACATGGTAGCCCAAGAATGCAACACTTGGACCACTGCAAGATATCACCATTCCGGAACGGTGGTGAAGGGGTCCTAACGGCCCCTTGGCTGTGAGCTTCCCTCTCTATAAATAGGGGTCTTTCTCTTCATTCTTCTTCATTCTCTCCATACTTCATTCCAAGATCAAGTCCTCCCTTCCAAAAACCAGCCATCCACAAGAGCTTCAAAGAGAGAAATCCTTAGGGAAAAAGAGAGAAAGAAAAAGAAAGAGACAGTTATAAGCCGATTCGTCAATTCCTTTGTATTTTTACATTTCTATTGTATCTTTCAATTTAGATAGTTGAACTACCACCACTTTTGTATCTTGAATAATATTAAAGGTGGTTGAGTTTCAATTGTTCCTTGTGAAAGAAGTTTTATTTTTAGTTGTAATGAACATTATCTGCACTCCTTGCTTGTCTATAGCAATGGAGCGTGAGTAGTCTTTTATACCCATCAAAATAGGGTAAACATATGTATGATATAGGTTAGATTATGAAAATGCTGATGTTTTATTTATGTGTTTATTTATATATGTACTATATGCTTAATGCATGATATAGTGATGTACGTAATTTTGGTGGTGTCTGGAATTATGTCATTAGTGTATCATAAGACCCATCAGTTAAAGATCCACAGTGTTCCTACTGGTATGGTTTGTCCTCCATCGATACGCTGAGGATTTTCTACTAATGTGTGGTACAAAACCTAAATGATCCTCACTGGTGTTATTAGGGTTTTTTTAATTATTATATCTAACTATATTGTCAGTCAGACAACCACGGTGCTCCTACCGGAATGGCTTGTCCACCACCGGAATGCTAATGATGTTTAACTGGCATATGTATATATATATATATATATTTATATATATTACAAATGACCAGTTGAGCAACTCAAGTATTCCTCTTGATTGGCTTGTCCTTCTGATTTGCTTGAATTAGCTAATTGACACATCTATAACCATTTTTCCTAAGAAGTTGTTATGTTATGCTATATTACCACTAGTAAACGGTAAATCCCGCATGTAATATAACTTGTACCAACTCTAATTGATGTACAAATGTATGTTATATAAGTTTGGGTTGGCCTTGAAAAGTTTTATAATGAATTGTAAATGAAAAATAGGCCAAACATACAAAACTGGGCAAACCGTATCGGTACGCGTACCGAGACGTCAAGGTCCAGTAAATAACCGTACCTGTATGCATACCGATGCACTTAGTGAAAACTTGAAATTTTAACCCTCGTTTGCCAAGCTTTTGAGCTAGACATTTCATCATTCGATTGTTGTAAATGAACAATGATAGAGTACTAATGGTGTTATATTGGGCCTCGAGAGAACAAATCAATCAAAGATTTATTTAGCCCTCGTATTCTAAAGTTTTGGTAAACATTTACTTGGGTATTAGAATTAATGAAAAAAATAAATATTTTTAGGTCAAACTAAGGCCTCCATTGAGTCCGGAAGGTCGAAAAACATTAGGAGAGATAATATGGGGTGTATTAGAAGTTAGAAAGTAGGCCGAAACGAATGCACACTTTAGAGAAAATTTGGGTAGAAAGCATCTTGGTCACTTCTTAGTATGTTAGCCATACCTTTGTATCTTGATGTACATTTGATCTGAAATTTGAACAGTGTATAGTAGACATCAAGGGCTACAAAAGTGTATTCCATGAAAATATTTTAATTCGACTTCTAAATGGGTCAAAAATGAACTAGAAATTGAAGCGAAAATCTATCAGTCAAACCGTACCGGTATGCCGAACTCCAGTAGCTAAACCGTACCGGTACGATTTGTGTAAGGCTTTCTGAACAGTAAAAAAAAAGGGATTTTGGTGTTTTAAAACACACCTCTAAGCCTCATTTGCCCCATTCTTCCATTCCATTCTCACCCCACACCTCTTAGAACCCTAGGAGAAGATAAAAGGAGGAAGAAGGCCTTCAAAGTTTGGGTTCTTGCTTGAGATTTTTGAATCAAGGTAGAGGATTCTTTCCTTTCTCTTACATTGAAGTTAGGGCTTATGTATATAAGTATGTTTTGCTCTAAATGTTATATATATGATATGAAATCATCCTCTCTTAGTCTTTTGAGCAAAGATTACATGTTTTTAACAGAGTTAGGGTTGAATACCCATGAAATCTATTTTTGTATTTCAAAACCCTAGATTTTGGAGAGTGATGGATTTTCTTCTTAAATTCTTCCATTATTATTGATGTTGGAACCATAGAACTTGGTGTGAGTAATAAAATGATATTATTGTGATCTCTTGTACTTTTCGTAGTTGGTTATTGGAATTGTCACATAATGAATTTGGGTATTTTGTTAATACTTTGGAAATTGCTTTTAAATCGGGGACTTGTGGAACTGTTGGGTATTTAAGAAAATAGTGGGTAATGTATTGCTTGCATGGTTGTATGGACAAATATGAGTGAGAGGTTCCTTGTAAGGATTTTCATTCCTTCTCAAGAGGTTCCTTGTAAGGATGCTTGAGAAACCAAACCATGAGGATGAGAGGTTCGTTGTAACGATGCTCAAGCCTTAAAGGACAATATTATATCATGTGTGGGAAATGGTTTATATTTTGAAAATAGATGTTTATTGGAACTTGGCTGGTATTGTTCATTTCTATTATTATTGCTACTTAAACTTGAGATCAGTTGTAAAATGTCCTTGCTTTACTTCAAAGATTATATATGCTATTAGTGAAGTGAGACCGGCCTTTTTATATGCTTTTTTTCTAAATATTTGTTGGAGTTTGGAAAGATTTTAATACAGAGCTTCATGCTCATCCCCTACAAATTACATATTTTTAGATTATGTGCTGGAGGAGGAGATTATAGTTGATGAGCGAGCACATTGGGAGGCACCACCCGAGGGGAATCTAGACCCCGAAGTGGACCTGTAGAGACATAGCTTCTTTTTTACTAGACTTGAGAATTTAGAAGTCTAGTTTCCTTTTGTATTTTCGCTGCAAGTGTAATTTAATTCCTTTGGGATGTAAATGCCATAGTTTGGCATATTCTTTTGATATTGTGGCCATAGCTTGGCTTATTCTTTTGGAATGATCTTGTTACTTTAATATATGATGAATGAAAAATTTCTTATTGATGGATTTATTTAGTGCTCTCATGATATGAATAGTGATTAGCATGTAATGCCATCCAAGGGGGTGTTACAGATTTAACCAAAAAAGTGGTTGTGTTATGATTTATTATATATGCACTTACTATCATGAGATCAAGTGAATAACTCAAGTATTCCTCATGAATGGCTTATCCTTCTGGTTTTCTTGGGTTAATCAATTGTCGTAGATATAACCAGTTTTCCTAAGAAGTTGTTGAGTTACGATTTATTACCATCAGTTAGACTAAGAAGTGGTTGTGTTATGGTTTATATACATCAGACCTGCCAATTGACTTTCCAGTAAAATGGAAGTCAATTGTTGTGAGGTAACATTTCTAGTACCTAACCAATATAAAGCATATGGATCCCTAAACTTGTCATTAATATGATTTATCTACACACTTTATTTATTTAAGTAATTTAAACTAATGGTTAAACTAACCTTACATCACAAGCTTTTAAACAATACATTACTTCAAACAACAACTTTACTGTTTTTATTTATTTTATTGTCTAAATTACTGAAAATTCTTCGTGGAATCGATACATGGACTTAAAACTGAGAAAACTATAATTTGACCACTTATACTTGGGTGTATAATATAATAAAATTAAGACACACTAAAAAGTGAGAACCAAGTTTTTGGCGCCATTGTCGGGGAGTTATAGTAATTAAAAAAAAAAGTAAAAAGATTTTTGTTTGTTTGTTTGTTTTTAATAGTCTATGTCTGTTCATACATCAGTAGGTTTTGGAAATCAGTCTACTCCTTCATCTTCCTTATCTGCATTTACACAAGAATCATTTGACATAAGTATGGCTCAAAACGTACATAGGGAAGGGGAAGTTAGAGAACAAAAAGGATTTCAAAATACTCGACCATTAAGAGAATATCTACATCCTACAAGAACTAGTGTCACGTCATGTTTTTCTTTTCCAACAGACACTCCAAATATTAATATTAAGCCAGGAACCATACAATTACTACCACAGTTCCACGGTTTAGAAGATGAAAACTAATATGTTCATATAAAAGAATTTAAAGAAGTAAGCGAAACTCTAAAAGATAACTCTGAAATAATCAAATTAAAACTTTTTAATTTTCTTTGAAAGATAAAGAAAAACTATGGCTTAACGTTATACGAGCAAATTCTATCAATAGTTGGCAAGTTTTATAAATTGGGTTCCTTAAAAAGTTTTTCCCTGTGAATCGTACTAATACATTAAGACGTCAAATACTGAATTTTGTTGTAAATAAAATAAATTTTTTATCAATGTTGGGAAAGATTTAAAGATCTTCTCCATGCTTGTCCACATCATGCATTTGAAAACTAAACTTTAGTTGGTTTATTTTATGATGCTCTTCTATTTGCAATGCGATAATTTGTTGGAATGATGGCTTAAGGAGAATTTATGAATAAAAACCTAAAGAAGCATTTCAATTTTTTGATACTATTTCTTAGAGTTTCCAGATATGGGACTCGACTTCTTCAAACATTGTGGAAAATAAAGCCATCTACATTTGGAAGAGGAAAATATGTGTTGAAAGATGATGATGATTTAAGAGCTAAAATGACTAATTTATGTTGAAAACTAGAAGCATTAGAAATGAAAAAACTTAAGCAAGTAATTGATATTTCTTCTACTGATCAAACATGTGAAATTTGCACGTTGTCAGGACATCCTGCAGGAGAATGTCCAACCATACCTGCATTCAAAGAAGTATTAATTGAACAATCCAAAGTTTTTCCAACTTACACTAAACCATATTCGAATCCATATTCTGAAACCTACAATTCAGGATGGAGAAATCATCCAAATTTTAGTTAGAGAAATACACAACCTACAAATCAAACACAAGGTCCCCCACAGCTACAAAATCAACAACAATACCTGTAATACCCCACATGTTTATATTAATGTAGTAATGTACATGTGTAGTAATTCTAATATATATAGGGACGGTAAGAATAAAAACTAGAGATGCAAATTGATTTGGAAGTTTAAGTTTCAAATGTGTGTAAACTTGAGAAGAGGGATTATGGAAGTTTCTAAGTAGTTTTAGGTCAAATAAGTTCTCCATTGAATCCGAAAGGTCGAAAAACATGGAGAGATGTAATATGGGGTGTATTAGAAGCTAGGAAGTATTCCTGAGCGAAAACACACTTAGAGAGAATTTTGGTAAAAAGGAATCTTGGACACTGCTTAGTATTTTGGCCATAAATTTTTATCCTAATGTCCAATTGATCAGAAATGTTGACAGTAGATAGTAGACATCTAGGGCTACAAAAGGGTATCTGATGAAAATTTTTCAATTCGACTTCTAAATGGGTTAAAGCTACCTTGGAAGTTCAAATAAAAATCTATCCGCCAAACCGTACCAGTACGCCGTACCGGTACACCCGAAAGAAAATTCGATATTTTGAACAGTAACTGTCGAATTTTGGCTCAAAACTTAGCACTATAAACATCCCCAAACATCTCTTTAGCCTCATTACTCCACTCCTAACTTTAGAAACACTTAGAGAGAAAAAGAGGAAGAGAGAAACTCAAGATCAAAGGGGAAAAACACAAGATTTAAGGGTGATTCAAGATTCAAGCCCTAGATTTCAAGAACAAAAGGTAGGGATTTCCTTCCATTCACTTACATTGAGGCTAGGGTTATTTTATATGTATGATTTTGACTCTTAATAGTATGTATTTGTTATGGGTTCTTGGTTTCTTGGTTCTCTTACAATTATTAACATGTTTTACACAAAGTAGGGTTGAATACCCATGAAATCCTTTCTCTTGCTTTAAAACCCTAGTTTTGGAGAGTGATGGATGGTCTTCTTAAATTCTTCCTTTACTAACGATTTAGAAACCGTAGTACTTTGTGTTGTGTAATACAATTATATTGTAATACCCCACATGTGTATATTAAAATAAAGGGCATAAGTGTTTAGAATTTATTTCAATTGAAATGATAATATTGTATAATACGAGTTAATAGTAGTTAAAAAATTTAGTTTTATACGGGTAAAAGTAAGAAATTAATTGTAGTAGGACTTGCACCCATTAGGTTTGATGTAGGGAAGTATTTTGGATAAGTTAGGGTTGAAGTTGGAAGGCTTAGGAATGGATTGGAAATGAAAAAGGGATGAAACAGGCTGTGAACAGTGCACGTGAACAGTGCACTGGCTGCAACTTCAAGCGCGATTTCGACCTTGATTCTGTCAATATCTCTCAAAACTCAAAACATGAAAGTTGTAGAGATCTTTCTTAGAATTGCATAGCATCATGAATCATCTCAATTCGGATGAGAGAGTTATGCCCAGATAACGAAGCGATGTAAAAACAGCCAATTAGCTTGAACAGTGCTCGTGAACAGTGCACTGGCTGCAACTTCAAGCTCAATTTAGACCTTGATGCAGTCTATATCTCTCAAAACTCAAAACATGAAATTTGTAGAGCTCTTTCTTATCATTCCATATAATCTTGAATCATATCAATCGGAGCTCGGAATGAGAGAGTTATGCCCAGATAACGAAGCGATGTCAAAACAGCCAATTAGCTAGAACAGTGCACTGGCTGCAACTTCAAGCCCAATTTAGACCTTGATGCAGTCAATATATCTCAAAACTCAAAACATGAGAGTTGTAGAGATCTTTCTTATCAGTCCATAGCATCTTGAATCATCTCAATCGGAGCTCGGATGAGAGAGTTATGCCCAGATAACGAAGCGATATCAAAACAGCCAATTAGCTTGAATAGTGCACGTGAACAGTAACATTCGGGATTTTGTTGGTTTAAAACACCATTTTCATCCCTTTACTCTCATTTCTATCATTCCACTCTCAACCCACTTCTCTTAGGACTCTAGAGGAAGATCAAGAAGGGAGAAAAGGGAAGGAGGAGATCACAAGAACTTGGGTTCTAAGTTTAAAGTCTTGATTTAAAGTAGGGGTTTTCTCATTTTCTCTTACATTGAGGTTAGGGTTTAATTATATGTACTCTTTTGCTTCTAACTCTTATGTATATGTTAAATAATGTTGATTCTTGTCCTTATATCGAAAGTATCCATGCTTTAACCAAGATTAGGGTTTAATCACTCTTGAATCTCACTTTCTTCCTCTAAACCTTAGTTCCTCAAGAGAAATTGATTTATCTCCATGTTCTATTGTATCCCTTTGCATTAATTTAAGTTTTGATAGCTCTTAGTGCTTCATTTCAAGACCTTGTATCTATAGTTCTTGATTGTATGATTTGTTCATTCCTTGTTCTTAAATTCAAGACATTGTGTTCATTTGCTTTGATCATGGGAATTATAATTCATTGTTCTTGATTCCAACACTTAATCTTCATTTATTATTAATTTCAATACTCGATGGTTCCTTGTCCTTGAGTGTCAAAACTTGTTACTCTTTAGTCATTGATTACAAGAGTTGTTATTCCATTGTTGGCGCATTCTAACCTTGATATTCATTTGTTATTGAGATAAAAAATTTGATATTTGTTTGTAGTGATTTCAAGACTTGATTGGCCCTCTACTTTGACTCCAAAGTTTTACACTCGTTTGTTATGAATCGTAATATTTGTATATTCCTTTGTTCTTGATTTCAAACCTTGTTGTTCTTAATTTCAAGCCTTGAGATCCATTCGTTCATGCTTTCAAACTCTATATCCAATGGGCCTTGATATCCTAACCCAACATTCACATGTCCTCACTTCAAAACTCTATTTCTTCATGAAGTGTGGATTTTCCCTTGGATATTATTTTGTCTTGTTTTAAAAAGAAATTTAGTGTTTTGTGTTGAGTAATAAAATGATATTTCGATGATCTCATGTGTTTTTCTTAAATTGTTTTATTGAAAGGTTACATGTGAAGTGGGATGGAAAAATTAGGGATTATGGAATTGTTGGTTAATTGTGGAATGAAACCTTGAGGATGAGAAGTTCTTTGTAAGGATGCTCATTCCGAAAAGGTAAAAATTGGAGAAAATGGTGATGAAATGGCTGAATATTTTCGAAAAGCGGGGGTATTGTATCTCGTGTGTGGTTGTTCGATGTGAACATGGACTGCTATCGACCGGGTATCATGGAGGGGGTAGACGCCTTCTGTAGGGGTTGGAACTTTTTCTACCACTCATAGTGGGGTTAGGGCCTTGCGGGAACTAACCCGCTATCACCCACGGGGTATGCGTACACGTGGGACATGAGACCTCCGATTGTGAGCATGCGGGATCTTACGACATACTTGTGATACGAATACAGTGTGGGTTATTGTTCATTCTACCATAGACGATTTCTACAAGAGTTTTGGGTAGTATGGGATGCCACGAGAACTTGTTAGAAATAGTTTATGGTGGAAATGGATTATAAATTATATATGGGTATTGTTCAATGTACCAGATACGATTTCCACAAGAATTTTGGGTAATATGGGATGCCACAAGAACTTGTGGAAATGGTGTACGGTGGAATGAATTATGTTTTGGAAATTGGTTGTCAATTATACTTGGTTTCACTTTTCATTCAATTACTGTTGTTGCTTAAACTTGAGATCTGTTTAAATGCCATGTTTTTCCTTCAAAAGTTATATATAATATTTGTGAAATGAGACCGACCGATTTTACCTGTTCTCCAAACCTTGTTCGAGTTTGGGAGAATTTTTCTACAGAGCTTAGTGCTCACCCCCTAAAAGCCAATACATTTTTCCGGTGATGCTTTAAAAGAGGATCGATTAGAAGACGAGCAGGTGGATCCGGAGGGGCATATCTAGACGGTCCTTCTTTGTATTAGATTGAAGAGTTATTTTGAGATCATGTAAAAATATAATCTTTTGTTGTTCCGCTGCTAGATGAACTCTAAATATTTTGGATGTAATTGCTATGTTTTGGCATACTTTCTTTTGGGGATGATAGTGTGGATATGATATATGGTGAATGAAAGTGTATTTTATGATGGATAAATGGACCCGGTGTGGTCAATAGTAATGAATATGTGGACTCGGTGTGGTCAATTGTAATATAATTGTACAGGTTGTGTTTTTGGGTAGAGTTCCCCCGTACAAAGGAGACTCTGCCCAAATTTTTTTAAAATATGAATGGTTGATGAATGAAACTTTCGTCGTGATGGATTTACTTAGTGCTCTCATGCGGTGAATGGTTTTTAGAATGTACTGTCACCCAAGTTGGTTTTTTGGGGTGTTACATAAATTGTGGTGATCTCTTACAATTTTCTTAGTTGGTTAATGAAAATGTCACATGCTTCAATTAGAAATTTTTGGGATAGACTTGTAAATGAAGGAAATGGGTTTGGCATTGAATCTCTTATGATTGTGGAATAACCATGGGTGGCCTTTGACTAGATATTATAGTGTGGGTAGATGTTGTGCTTGCTCCATGTGGGTTGGCCTTTTTCCTACCACTCGTAGTGCGGTTGGTGCCTTGCGAGGACCAAACTACTATTCGCTCACGGGTGTCATGTATGGGGATTAGTATACTATGCCTGTGTTGGATTCTTTATTGCTAGTGCATTGGTGTGGGATAATGTAGTAGGTAAACGCCCTTCCCGAAGTTTGATATCCTTGCTAGGATTTGTGTGTGTGTGGACCTAGATATTCCTCAATGTGTCGATTCATAGGGATTGCCTTACATCATAGTGGAGATACGTGTTTATAATGTTGATATAAAGGTAGTCGTTGGTAATTGTTCATTCTACCAGATACGATTTCTACAAGAGTTTTGGGAAGTATGGGATTGCGCAAGAACTTGTGAGAAACAGTTTATGGTGAAATGTATTATTAATTGTGTATTGGTTCCATTTATTCCTTAAATTACCGTTGTTATCCAAACTTGAGATCTAT
Source organism: Ilex asprella (assembly GCA_023539305.1). NCBI lineage: Eukaryota > Viridiplantae > Streptophyta > Magnoliopsida > Aquifoliales > Aquifoliaceae > Ilex > Ilex asprella. The sequence goes on along the minus strand of CM042184.1, from coordinate 33,208,073 downwards.
TTTGGAAATATTTCTGTTTTATTTCAAAAACTACATATTTTATTTGTCAAATGAGACCGACCGTTTTATATGTTTTCTGAAACCTTGTTTGGGTTTGGAAGAATTTTTCTACAGAGCTTCGTGCTCATCCCCTACAGTTAAATATTTTTTAGATCATGTGTCAGAGGAGGAGCTCGGTGTTCACGAGCCGAGCCATGGAGAGGCTTCCTTAGAGGGATACTTGGCTCCCGAGTGGGACATCTAGAGATGTAATTTATTTTTGTGCTAGACTAGAGAATGTATTTATGATTATGCATAGTCTAGTATTTTGTTTATTCCGCTGCTAAGCTTAAGTGTAATTCTTTTGGAATGTAAATGCCATGACTTGGCCTATTCTTTTGGGAATGATAGTGTGGATATGATATATGGTGAATGATAGTTTATTTTATGATGGATAAATGGACCCGGTGTGGTCAATAGCTATGCATATGTGGGCCCTGTGAGGTCTATTGTAGTATAATTATACAAATTGTATTTTGGGTAGGGCTTTTCGTACAAAGGAGACTTTGCCCGAATTTTTTTAAAATATAATGGTTGATGGATGAAACTTTCTTCATTATGGAGTTATTTAGTGCTCTCATCCAGCGAATGATGTTTAGAATGTAATGTCGTCCAAAGGGGTTTTTGGGGCGTTACAAGTCGGGTATCAGAGCCTAGGCTTTGAGTCTTACATGGGAGCTGCATGTTATGGATTACCACTAGAGGTGTAGGAATTGGGTTGATAAAGATAGTTGATTTAAAATTTTATAAGAGCCTTATAGGTTAGGTTTACTTAACCTTTAGGATGTCTTGCACATTAATGAAATTAAGTGGTAAGTTAATGTACAAGATGGAGGGTGGACGAGGACGTGGTGGCCAAGAAAATCCACCATCACGATCACCTCCCAATACCATGGAGGTCATTTATCAATGCGTAAAGGAGCTCACCACTCTGGTACAACACCAAAATAGAATCAACCACCAGCAACTATAGAACTTAGCGAGGGGAGGTCCAATCAGGACTGGGGGCTAGCAGCAGTGGAGTTGCACCAAGGGCAACTGTCTACCGCCAACCTGACCAAGCTTTCGGGTAAGGAAATCAAGTTGTTCAAGGCGCTAGGGTTACTCAAAATCGAACAGACACTGACCCACGTCAATGCTTCGAATGTGGAGGTTTGGGGCATATTAGGATTCATTGTCCGATTTTTCAACCTCGGAAGAATATCCAGACTGCGGGTCAAGTAAATGCAAACAAGACACCCCTACCAAAGCCACAATAGCGGAGGCCGGATCCTTATTTTCGCCCAGAGCAAGTAGTGGGACAGAGATCTCAGCTAGCTCGAGGAGCGGGAGGTGTACCAGAGAGAGTTGGTACTTACGCACGTCAATGTTTTACATGTAGAGGGGTAGGGCACTTCAGACACAACTGCCCATCACTTCCACCAAAGACCCAACCCGAGGAAGAAGTTTCCAATACAGTTGTGGAAGGTATCATTCTCCCTTATAATTCTTGGACACGTATTTTATTTGACCTTAGTGCTACTCATTCCTTTCCACGTACCATATATGCAATTAATTTGGGAATCTAGAACATGTATTGAGTATAGAAATTCCCACGGAAGAACAGTTGGATACTAAGAGGATGTGTAGAGGTGTGTGTGCTTGGAATTGGTGAGTAGGAATGGATTATTGACATAGTTGCATTAGACATGAATGGGTAGTCTAGCTTGTATCTTGTCGTATGGACTATTCTAGAAGATGGATGGTAATTTAGTTTTGGGTAATGAATGATGCTAGACATGAATCTTCATACTAGTGAAATTATCTATATTGGAGATAGGATTTGTGACAAAAGACACTCAAACTCGAGTTAGACAAGTATAGAAGAACCAAGTAGTCTGGGAGACTACCTTTCACCAATTTGATAATAACTCTTTGTAGGAGAGTCCAAATGGTGCACCGTCATTTTTGTTAGAACCCTAACTCGTATATCTTTCCAACTATATAAGTCACGCATGCTCAAAATACCCGAGTCAAATAAGTTTATCCTTCGAAGTTGGTCAAAAATCTGCACTGTTGTGTTCTTTGGACAGTAAAGTGTTGTACTTTCTTCTTAGATTCTGAATGACCTATCCTTAAGTGAACTTCCACATTATTTAGGCCTTGATTGAGAGACACCCCCATATTGATTGAAGTGCTTTTGATGGATAACAATATAAAAGGTGATTATGATTTGGTGCTTGTCAACTTTAAGTATTCTCTTCCACTAATAGTATTGCTCATATTTTTGAAGTCAATGGATATGATAACCCAATTGAGATGTGTGGAGATAAGGTTAACTTAGAGGTTTTATAAGATGAATTAAGTTTCTAATGATAAGGGTATGGAAGGTTATGTGTGTTATTTAAAAGGCATAGAAATTAAGGAATGAATGTAGTTTTAGTTCTATAATGGAAACCCTAGGAGGGTAATGGTGAGTGCCAAGTATGAGATTAAATAATTCTTAAAGATGACCAATTGATGGAATATGAAAAAGTTACCTCGAAAGAGAGCCTATTTTGGATTAACGATAGGAATTGTGATTATGGTTCTTAAATGGATCGAAATTTGTTTTAATAACCGCAAACTTGAGGTTACCCATATTGTTTGAAAATATTATAGAGAGTTGATTAAATTTACTTGGAAGTATAAATGATTTAGAAGATTCATACCTAAGATGCCTATGGAGTATGTTATACTTAGGTAATCTTAATTCATTGTGAGCTTAGTTGACTACATTTAGAGTATATAAGGCATTAACCATCAAGAACCTCTCAGTTAAGTGTGGAATCAATAGTTGACTTGTATTCACAAACTTGATTGGAAATCTATTAACCTTGACAAAGTTGCACTAGTTACCTTTGACCCTAGATATCCTAGGATTAAAGATAATAGAGGCTTAAAAGCTCGAGGTCAAATATAGAAAATAATTGTTGAAAAGAGGATGATATCCCAAATTGGAGGTGAACTTTTATTGTTCTAGGAAGTCTTTTATTGTCATTGGATTTGTGTTGGGGGAATAGGGCGTTCTTATTCTTGTCTCTTTTAGTACCTTGTTAAGATCGGAATGATTAGTTATACTTGAGGATTGTTAGTACGAATATAGAAGATTTGAACCTTATGGTTGATGGTGATAATTGTGAAGATGTAAATCTAAATACTCAATGATGATATCAATGAATATTGACTTTGATATAAATGCAGGAACTCTCTATAGTTCTTTTTGGGATAAATGACTTAGGTTAGGCTATGAAGTAGCAGCTTGTTAATTACCTTGGGGATTATGAATAATGAGTAACCCTATGATGACTAAAGTGGTGAAATTAAGGAACATTGGTTTAATCATTGGGAGTCTTGTTTTAATTTTGATTATATCATAAGAAGTCTGGTGATAGCGAATGGAGAGATATTTTGGGATCCTTAACCATCTTTCTTCAAATTTTGGTACATTAATAGATATATAATAAGATAGATAGTATCATAGGGATTCAGAAGTATAGGTATCGCGAAAAGAGTTGTGATGTTAATGAAAGCCACTAAGGATTGATTTAAATGGTTATTAGTTCTAACTCAAGATTGGAGATCGAGAACAAATATCTTGGCGATATAACTTGATCTTTAGCTTAAGTATTATAGTTGGTTAATTATCAAAAATTTCCTTTTGAATGGATTGGACTGATCGTTAGTGTACACATTTTGGAAGCTATAATTGGAAAACAAGTGCGGTTAGGTTTCAATTGTATACTTTGGTGGAATCTAAGATAGTCTCTCAGAACTTTCAAATCTATACGAAATTCTTATCTTGTAGCATAGTTTGACTTGTGAATCAGTGGATTATAATTTATATCAGAGTTTGCAGCGAGCTATTTGATTAATGACTATAATGGTGACAGTAAGGAGTATTATGAGAAACTACAAATTGATGTGAAATCTAAGAGTTGATCTTAGAACATTGACTTGTGTGGAGTGTGTAGTTATGAATTGAAATTATGGTAGATTTCAAAGATTGTGAATTCTTCTTGGTTTGTGAGAGAGGAAACCATGAAGAACGTTGTATCTATTTTCAGGAATTGAGATAAATCTTACCGTGATGCCCTTAATAAATTTTGTGTTATACCATGATGTTAGTATAGGAAATATGGGTAATCCTAATAGTGGAATTGCATTTGATTTATGTTGATATGCTTATAAAGAAGCTACATGTAAGAAGCAAATATGAGGTTGATTGAAATGATTTGTGAAATTCAAAAGAGAAATGATATTTGATGAGTACACAACTCAGTATTATGATCTAGTAGTTAGGCATAAAAAGAAATTAGTTGGGACAATCGTATACAATTATTGAGAATAAAGGTGATAAATGAATTCTAGTGAAGGAATGTATTTTGATTCTAATCTCTCAAATTATTGAGAATTTGAGAGACTAACTCGATGATTAAGTTTTGAGGATGAAACTTTCTTTAAGGGGGTGGATTGTAATGCCCCACATGTTTATATTAATGTAGTAATGTACTTGTGTAGTAATTCTAATATGTATATTGACCGTAAGAATAAAAACTAGAGATGCAAATTGATTGGGAAGTTTAAGTTTCGAAGGTGTGAAAACTTGAGAAGATGGATTATGGAAGTTTCTAAGTAGTTTAGGTCAAAATAAGTTCTCCATTGAATCCGGAAGGTCGAAAAACATGGAGAGAGGTAATATGGGATGTATTGGAAGCTAGGAAGTACTCCTGAGCGAAAACACACTTAGAGTATTCCATAAATTTTTATCCTTATATCAAATTGGTCTGAAATTTTGACAGTAGATATTAGACATCCAGGGCTACAAAAGTGTATCGGATGAAAACTTTCCAATTTGACCTCTAAGTGGGTAAAAACTGCCTTGGAAGTTGAAAGAAAAATCTGTCAGCCAAACCGCACCGGTACACCCGAAACCAATAGCCAAACCGTACCGGTATGCCCGAAAGAAAATCCGATATTCTGAACAATAAATGTCTGGTTTTGGCTCAAAAATTAGCACTTTAAACACCCCCAAAATGTCTCTTTAGCCTCATTACTCCACTCCTAACCCTAGAAACACTTAGAGAGGAAGAGAGAAACTCAAGATCAAAGGGGAAAAACACAAGATTGAAGAGTGATTCAAGATTCAAACCCTAGATTTCAAGAACAAAAGGTAGGGATTTCCTTCTATTCAGTTACAATGAGGCTAGGGTTATTTTATATGTATGATTTTGACTCTTAATAGTATGTATTTGTTATGGGTTCTTGGTTTCTTAGTTCTCTTGCAATTATTAACATGTTTTAACAAAGTAGGTGTAAAATCCGGGCAAATTTGAACTTTTTGTGCATAAGGGCAAAATGGTCATCTATCATCATAATGCTTATTTGAGATACTCATTCTCTAGACCTCGGATGAGGAAACGAACTTCGTCGTTGGATTCGTATCGCAAAATCTAGTCACCCTGTCAAATTTCATTGAATTCTAAGATAGTCGAACTTTTACACGTTGTTCGAGGCAACTGCGTGACAAATGACATTTTAAAGGTCCCCAAAAATAAATTTTTAAAAATTTCTTTAAAATTAAATTAAAGTTCAAATAAAATTAATTTGAACTTAATCTGATGTATAATAAATCATTTCGGGCCGAAAACAGACCCGAAAAAGAGGGGGCGTGTGGCGCGTTGTGAGCCAAGTCTTTGAAATTATAAATAGGGACTGAATTGAGATATTTAAGCAGAAATATCTCATATTTTCAACATTTGGCCGGCCATAGAGAGAGAAGAGAGAAAAGAGAGAAAAAAAAAGTTCTTCAAGCTTCATCTTTGATTTCCCGGAGTTCCGTCGCTCGGAATCTGTCGAGCCAAGAACCAAAGTTCATCTCCTCGACGAGGGCTACAGGTACATGCCAAGAACGAGAGATTTCACCGAAGATCCAAAGAAAAATTTTGGATAAATCAAGTTCTTGGGCTTTGATTGGTGTTTTGGAAATTCTATCACTTGCTACACGCTACAAGAGGTAGGGTTCTTTCTACTTGGTTTTATTCTTACCGTAAGTGAAATTTTTAGTGGCTGAAATAGGCTATTTTAGTGTCTGGTTTGTGGCTGTTTAGGGGCTGTTAAAGGGCCAAAATTGGGGGCTGCTAAGGGGCAGAAATTGGGACTGTTATGGACTGATTTCATGGACTGTTTATGGGACTGTTTTTAGGCTGTTTTTATGGACTATTTTATAGCTATTTCATGATCTATTTTATGGCTAATTTGTGGGTTGTTTAATGACTGAAATTGTGACAATTTTATGGACTGATTTCGGACTGCATTTTGGACTGTTTTATGGACTGATTTGGGACTGCATTTTTGGACTGTTTTATAGACTGATTTGGGACTGCAATTTGGATTGTTTTATGCTTGTTTAAGGGGCTGCTTTATACCTATTTAAGGGGTTTTTTTAAGGCCTGTTTAAGGGGCTGTTTTATGACTATTTTGGGGTGAAATTGTGATTGTTTTTGGACTGGTTTGTGGACTGTTTTTGAGCCATTATGTGGGCTATTACATGGGCTGTTATGTGAGCTATACATGGACTTTTATGTGTTATATTATACCCTTGTAATTAAGTGTGTTATTGGCATAACAATTGTGATAACATGCTTGTAAATTGTGTTGGATATAGATGTTAGTGCATGCTAATTGATGTTTTGACATTGTGATGAATATTTGGAGATTATATATATATATGATATGATTGTCCATGATGCATGTTGAAATGTGTGGTTTAATTGGCCCATATGGCACTCATTCCATATACATTGCATATGTACGGAGGCATCACATTCATGGACTTAGGCATGAGTGTGAGTGTGTATATGCATGGTTAATCAAACACCATTCTTGGTGATTGACATATAGAATCGGTAAAGTCGGATCGAAGATCCCATTGAGCTGCATGTTGCATGAAAAACTTGTGTCGGGTATAGCAAGAAGGGGTAGATTCCCCCCTCTGGTGCAAGACCCGGTGACTTGGTTATACACTCTCCTGTGGTGGAATTCTAGAAAAGTGTAGTATGGTATACAGAACCAGCGGTATAAAATCCAAAATTTGTTGCCTAACAAAACACAAGATTTTGATTTATAAGAAAATAGTCAGTTAATGAGTACCATCCAATAATGATCTGATTTATTTACAAAACGCATGATTTTTTTTTAAAAAAAGCGATCATTGGATGTATTTTTGTCGTATGACGGTTACATTACACGAGTGCATTGCATTGTGTTGTGGGAGTCGGTGAGGACTTGGGTAATGATGCATGAGCTAGCTTCATCTCATTTCATAGCATGGCATGGTAAAATTCCAAACTAGAATTGCTTATTCTTACTTGGAATGTTTATGTGATTATGAAATGTTGTATGAGAACATTGCATGTGCACTTAGGTGGGGAGTAGCCTCTATAGAAAATTACTCTACTGGGCGTTGCTCACCCTATACGGGAAAACATTCAGGTGGGGGAAATACATTGATGGATGGCTCCAATTTGGACCCTCATGTTTGAAGAAAGCTGAATGTGGCTTTATTTTGTGTTAATGTACAACACTTGTGAAAATTATATTTTGGGTATGTAATCCTTTGCAAATGATTGTAATAGAATATATATGAATCATTGTTAAAGTAACCTTGCATGTTTTGATATAAGTATAGATAATTGGACCCGGTGTGGCCAATGTTTACTTAAAAATGGACCTGGTGTGGTCAATATTTTATATTGGGCCTCGGATGGGTCATGTGAAATTTATTGTACAGGTTTGGTTTTGAGGTAGAGTTTCCCGTACAAAGGAAACTCTGCCCAAATTTTTATGGAATTATGGACCCTAGTAATTGGATACAACAACGAGATGTCAAGTTATACGATGTCCACAGATATTCCGCAGGTTGATGGGTGATCAACAGACACCCGGATTTTGGGGTGTCACAGTAGGGTTGAATACCCATGAAATCCTTTCTCTTGCTTTAAAACCCTAGTTTTGGAGAGTGATGAATAGTCTTCTAAAATTCTTCCTTTACTAACGATTTAGAAACCGTAGTAATTTGTGTTGAGTAATACAATTATATTGTGGTGATCTCTTACAATTTTCTTAGTTGGTTATTGAAAGTGTCACATGCTTAAATTGGGAATTTTTGGGATATGCTTGTAAATGGAGGAAATGGGCTTGACATTGTATCTCTTATACTTGTGGGATGACCATGGGTGGCCTTTGACTAGATATCGTAGGGTGGGTAGATGTTGTGCTTGCTCCGTGTGGGTTAGCCTTTTTCCTACCAGTCGTAGTGGGGTTGGTGCCTTGCGAGGACCAAACTACTATTCGCTCACGGGTGCCGTGTATAGGGATTAGTATATTATGCCTGGGTTGGATTCGTTATTGCTGGTGCATTGGTATGGGACAATGTAGTCGGTAGACGCCCTTCCCGAAGTTTGATATCCTTACAAGGATTTGTGTGTGTGTGGGCCTAGATATTACTCAATGTGTTGATTCATGGGGATTGCCTTACATCATAGTGGAGATACGTGTTTATAATATTGATGTGAACGTAGTCGTTGATAATTGTTCATTCTACCAGATACGGTTTCTACAAGAGTTTTGGGAAGTATGAGATTCCTCAAGAACTTTTGAGAAACGGTTTATGGAGGAATGTATTATTCATTGTGTATTGGTTCCATTTATTCCTTAAATTACCGTTGTTATCCTAACTTGAGATCTATTTTGGAAATGTCCCTATTTTTTTTCAAAAACTACATATTTTATTTGTGAAATGAGGCCGACCATTTTATACGTTATCCAAAACCTTGTTTGGGTTTGGAAGGATTTTTCTACAGAGCTTCGTGTTCATCCCCTACAGTTAAATATTTTTTCGATCATGTGCGAGAGTAGGAGCTCGGTGTTCACGAGCCAAGCCATGGAGAGGCTTCCTTAGAGGGACACTTGGACCCCGAGTGAGACATCTAGAGATGTAGTTTATTTTTGTGCTAGACTAGAGAATGTATTTACGATTATGAATAGTCTAGTATTTTGTTTATTCCGCTGCTAAGCTTAAGTGTAATTCTTTTGGAATGTAAATGCCATGACTTAGCCTATTCTTTTGGGAATGATAGTGTGGATATGATATATGATGAATGATAGTTTATTTTATGATGGATAAATAGACCCGATGTGGTCAATAGCTATACATATGTGGACCCTGTGAGGTCAATTGTAGTATATTTATACAAGTTGCATTTTGGGTAGGGCTCTTCGTACAAAAGAGACTCTGCCCGAATTTTGTTAAAATATCGATGGTTGATGGATGAAACTTTATTCATTATGGAGTTATTTAGTGCTCTGATGCAGCGAATGGTGTTTAGAATGTAATGTCGTCCAAAGGGGTTTTTGGGGCGTTACAGTACCAACCTTATCAACCTCCTCAAAGAAGAACTTTGGAAGATAATATGAATCAATTCATTCAAAGTCAAATGAATTTCAATAACCAAATAACTCACGCTTTTAATGATTTTAAAACTCAAACTTCCCAAAGTATTGAAGATATCAAGAGTCATCTAGCTAAGTTGACTCAATCCTTAAGTATTTCTAGAGAAAGGAAAGTTTCCATCGCAGCCTAAACCTCCACAAAGTCAGAACCAAGCTAATGCTATGTCATCTGAAACTTCTCTAAGTCAAGTACAAGCAACCACACCACTAAGAAATGGGAAGGAAATTGATAAAACTATTAGACCCAAAATTCCAAAGAAGATACATGAGTCAATTCCTGTAAACGAACAACTTGAATCTGAACTTTTAGTCAAAAAGCAACCAGGAATACAAAGTGAAAAAGATCATTCATGTCCTATTCCTTTACCTTTTCCTCAAAGGGTCAAGCAACTTCAAACTAAAAAGGATCAATCTGACATTCTTGAGCTATTTAAACAGGTACAGATTAATATTCCTTTGCGGAATGCAATAAAATAAGTTCCAGTTTATGCTAAATTTTTAAAAGATCTTTGCACAATAAAAAGAAGAATGATTAGTACTCAAATATAGCACATTATTATGCCTTTTTTTTGGATTAATTATACTTTGATAGAGTTTAAATGATGACATTTAAGGTTTTAAAGTGAAAAAAAGGTTCAAGGGTGACAAAAAAGTACATTTGAACGTAACTCCAACACATTGAGGAACAAAATTGAGAAGCTTGGAACTGAGTTCTACCGTTCTAACGCTACATACTATTCGAACGCTACATACTGTTCGAACCTCCACTTGAACCAGGAAAAGTCCAGATTGCTGAGACAAGATGTGTTGCAGCCAAGAACCAAAACCCTGGAGAATTAAGTACTACGTTCAAACGTCACCTACTGTTTGAACGTCCACTGAAGCACTGACGAGACCAGACAGACTGAAGATATGGGGTGTTGCAGCAAATCTATGACAAGTTCTGCATGGAGTGTGGTAGGATATTTCCACAGAGGACTACATGCTATTTGACATCTAAGTGATATGTACAGATCCCATTTGGCATTCAAATGCCCTTAGAGCAAAGACAGAAGACATATTCGAATGTCACCAACCGTTCGAATGCCCTTAGAACAAAAACAACAAAGACGTTCGAATGCCAGATACCGTTCGAATGCCCTCGATAGACTACCTGCAGAGTGGGTGGGTTTTCACTTTGACTACGACGATGAGAACTATTCCTTCACCCCTTTTTTGCCTTCTCGTTGCCTATAAATACACCCATTTTTGGAGAGCATAGGGGCCAACACTAGACAGAATTAAGGGCAGTACTTCAGAAACTCTCCTTTTCCTATTGTCTTAATTTTCTTCTTTGCTAGAGAATTGGGAAGTTTAGACTCCCATTCCTTTCTTTACATTAATGTTTACATTTGCATTTATTTACGAAGTGTAGTTTATTTATTTACTTCTAGTCTTTACATTTATGCTATTACATACATGTCTTTATTTATGTCTTGCAACTTCTATTGTTTCAGCTCCCTTCTTTCTTAGAGGAGTGAAACTCTTCCACTTTTCTAGAGCTTTGCCAAAGCCATGATGGGTGTAACGTGATTCACTCATTCTCTATTGAAGATTAGCTCTTTGTTGTTGTGCTTTTATTTTGCAACGTACTCTACTTAGAGGGATGAGCATTACTCACTTTTCTAGTTTTACCAAAGCTATGAAGAGTGAGTAGTTTCTCACTCATTCTTTAGTAAGAGGTGAAGGGCATGTATTGATTATCCGAAAATTATATTTATATACTGTTCTAATGCTTAAATGTTTATCCCCTTGTGTATTAGATGATTGATTGTTTCTAGCAAAACTAAGGTACTTTGTATAATCGAGAATCTTTCTATGACACAGATGACTCTTGCATGGAAAGACCTCTCGTTTCAAGGCAAGTACCACTGCTAGATCTTCATGACCACCCTTTAATCATCCCCCTTATTGTGTGCTTCATTTAAAGAATAGAACATTAAAACCATGGTTGGATGTCTTGTAGAAATATTTGCTGGATTGTAGATGGGTTAAGTCTCGGCACAAACAATTTTTGTAAACTTTTAAAAAGGCATCGGAACCATGGTCATAATTCTCACAGTCCATCTTTACGTTCCGATTAACTTGCTATTGACACGGGAGTTAATTGAGTTATTAAGCATAAAACATAACAAACCGGATAATTGACTGCATGTCCTGATCCTCGAACGAAAGAGTGACCTTTCTTCCATTTAAATTAATCTTATATTTTGTCTAAAAAATATTCTTGGAAAGAATTTCATATTTAATCCAGGAAATACCTCTCAATCTCATAATCACAAATTTCAAAGGTTACAATCAATTGGTCTCCATCACTGCTTACTTTGAAACACCAACACAACAAGTTCCCTGTGGATTCGACTCCAGACTCAAACCAGATTATTACTGCAACTTGACCGCCTGTACTTGGGTGTACACATTTCGGATCAAGACAAAGAACTAATGTACCTGAGAAAACATTTTCAACTGAACAAGTTAATACTATAATACAATATGATACACTTCTTAAGTATAAAGATCCGGGTAGTCCCACAGTCTTATGTCTCATTGAAAATTTTCAAATTGGACAAGCCCTGCTAGATCTTAGATCCAATTGTAATTTAATGCCATATTTAGTATATACTCAATTAGGATTAAGTGAACTAAAAATTTTGATTAAGTGAACTAAAACCGTCCAATGTTAAACTACGACTAACTAACCGATCAATAAGAACTCCACGAGGAGTTATAGAAGATGTTATTGTCCAAGTTGATCAATTCTATTTTTCAGCAAATTTTATCGTTATAACCACAAAGCCATGTTATTAGGGAGGTGTATTTGAATACATACCTCTGATTTTGGGTCGACTATTCCAAGGTACATCAAATGCATTGATAAATTGTGGGAATGGAATCATGAAATTTTATTTGGTAATATGACATTGGAATTAAATATGTTAAAAGGTGCAAAACAACCTAGAAAAGAAGAAGAAGACCCGTATGAAGTAAATTATGTTGAAACATTGACTTAAAATTTCTTTGAAAAGAATTTTTTGAAAAAAGAGTTACGTGAATTGGAATTAATATTTGCTACAGAAAATGCATCCGTAAAGAATCTACAATGCAAAGAATTGTTACCAAAACTTGTGGAATCAAATGTCAAAGTTTTTAAGCTAGACTTAAAACCTCTTACAACCAATCTGAAATATGTCTTTTTAGGAGAAAATCATAATCAACCAATAATAATATCATCAAAATTATCAAAAATTCAGGAAAAAGAAGTGACAAAAGTTTTGAAAAATAATCAAAAATGTTCTTGGATGGACAATAGTAGATATAAAAGGTATAGGTCCGTGAAACCCGGAAAATTTTGATTTTTTTTCATAAGAAAGGGCAAAATGGTCATTTTGCCACAATAATGTAAAATTAAAATTCGTGTTCTATAGACCTCGTTTGACACAACGGACTTTTCCGTTGGACTCGTCTCACGGAATGTAGTCACCAAGTCGAATTTCATCGAATTCTGAGATAAGTTAAAATTTTGCACGTAGATCGAGGTGATTGGGTGGCAGCCGACCTCACTGAGGTCCCAAAAATTGATAAGCTCAAAATTTAATTATTTTTGATTAAAAGTTCAAATAAAATTTAATTAAGCTTAACCCGTAATGTGATTAGTCGTTTCGGGGCAAAAACGTACTCCAAAAAGAGGGGCCGTGTGGCGCATTGTGTGCCAAGTCTTTGAAATTATAAATAGGGATTTAATTGAGATATTTCAGCAGAAATATCTCATAATTTAAGCCTTTGGCCGGCCATAGAGAGAAGAGAGTGAAAAGAGAGAAAACAAGTAAGTTC
>CM042184.1:33094944-33178451 GCA_023539305.1 Ilex asprella | reverse complement strand
ATCAAAGGCTCACCAGCTCATCCACTCTCAACCCCGTCAAACCGAACCATTTGACTCAAAAGGGAGGAATGAAGAAGAGTTGAAAAGGAATCCCCAAGAGGAGGTCTTCCCTTGGATTTACCAACTTAGATCTTAACTACTCATATTAAAAGCAAGACATTCATAATGTAAAGAGACAAGGATGAAATGGAGATTAAAACTTAACTAAATGCAAGAAATCTTAAACTAAGAGGAGAAATCAACAATACCCATATTAAACTAAGAATTGAAAACAACTTAAAAACATAAATGGTGAAAGCTAGAACATGGAACTAAACTTGCAATAACTTGAAAGGAATGAGATTAAAGACAATAAATTAAACTTAGAAGAACCTTACAAGAGATTAACAAGCTTTCTACAACTTGAATGGAGAAGAAAATTAAAAAACGTCACTATTCATCTTCTTCCTCCTTGGAGCTAAACTAAAACTACTCCTAAGCTTAGGTAGCCAACTCTCCCCCCCTACAATGTTGAATAAATGTTGTGTATATGTAGTATGTATTGCTGGAGAGCCTTGAATTTCGTCCATGAGGGTCCCCCAATGTGTTTGAGCTGATTTGAAGTGATTGGAAGGCTAGGACAAGCCTAGCCTGCATCTCCCAGGCAGCCCCTCTTCCCTCACATCCTCATTAATGCTCAAGCAGCCAAAGTCATCCCAATGTGTAAGGGATGCCTACTCTTGTGTAAGGAAATGTTGGGGGGCAAGTGAGTGAAGTGTAGGTGGGACCCCCAAGCCTCAAAATTGAGCTATAGGCTTTTTTTTGGCCAGAAGGTTCGTAGTACCGGTATTAGGTACCGGTACTATTTTTCTACACTAGACCACCTTCGGTAGAAATGACATAACACTTGATCTAACCGTTGGATTGATCTGAATTTTTGGCAAGATACAGAAGACATCCAGATCTACAATTTTTATGTTTTGAAATTTTTGAGATTCGGAGTAGATCATGGTTCAAATGGAGGACAACCAAGGCAGTGCTTCCCAATGATGTGGCAGCTGGTGCCTTTGTTCCAAAACACCAATACCTCCTTGATTTCTTTACTTCTAAGCTTCCAATTCTTCATGTATTGTGTCCATGCCATTACCACACATCTAACATAGTTGCAAGGTCCTAAAATCCAACATTTAAGCTATCAAAACATACAACATCGAGAATTCGACATTATTCATAAAATAGGCTAACACTAAGTAATTAAATGCAAAACTTGAGTTATAATGAATGTAATGAGGCCATGAAATGTGCAATATTATGTGCTCATCAATATCCCGTAGACTTGTCATGGTTTATGTTTGGATCCTCACCATCTTGTCCCTAGCTTCCCATGAATCAATCGTTCATCTATTTGGAGGAAGGTTTCAAGTTGAGTTGCGATTCCCATTGGAGTGAACCTTTTGGATTAGCCAACACTTATTTTTATTGTATTTTCAATTACAAACTCCAAACACCAAAACTCAAACAAAAGGTTTTACATTTTTCTCTTTTTCAGAAAATCACTTTCACTACACTTGAACCTTCCTTGCCTGAGGAGACAACATTGGAATACTTTTTCAAGCAAAACACGACACTCAAAAGACTCCTTGCGCTTGGGGAGCACTTTTGTTCACACGTATTTCATTTCATTCTCCATTTCCATTTCATTTCATCCACCATTCTGTTGCCCCATTTCCCACATCATCCCGAGGGAAAGTAACACTCCCTTACATACATAAGTCAAATATACACATTTGAGACTGATGTGGGGAGACTAGGGATATACTACAACGGTTTTCACCAAACAACATGAAATCCAAAATTTATTTGGGGACGCCCAAATAATTACATTAAGCAAGGGAACCTAACAGACAAATATTGTATCCTAAATATGATAACAGTGTACAATTTGCTACCCTGATCCCAAAAGAATCAAATCTTTATTGAGCAGACTTATTTCTTATATGCATTTGGGTTGGGAAACACAATTAACCTACTAAACTTAATTATAAACCAAATGATACTCGTGTGGAAAAAAAAACTCACACTCTCATATGCTATGTTAGTTTCTCAGTTATGCAGGAATAAGGGAGTGATCATCGATCCGATATGGACGAAAGTGGATCATCTAGGAGTATTGGATAAAACTTCATCGAAAAAAAGTCATGGAGGAAAATGGAAAACCAACATGGAATACCTTCACCACAAGAAGAGGAACCATTCTGGGTACATGAGGAATTCCTACCACAAGAGCAGCAACCATAAGAGGATCAAACATACATCCTAAGGGATGACAGAACTAATAGACATATCCTATTAAGAGTGGAGACTAGCATTACCCAAATCAATCAACGTATGGATGAATATGAACTAAATCAAGTTGAGCTGCTGAAGTTATTTAAAGATCACTCTGGAGGGGAATCTTCTACTTCCTAAACAGACTGAAGATTCTACAAAACAATTTGCTCTTTTTCACTCATCTTTTACTTTATACACTTGAACTTTAATTTATTTTATGTTTTGAACATATTGTGTGATTTAAATTTGTTTGTGTTTTGAACTAGTTTTTATATATGAAACTTATATTTTAAGTTATGAGAGTTATTTCATATAATTTGCAGTTAATATTCCTATGCTTTGTAAAAATAGCCTTAATCTGATCACGTGGGATTTTCATATTGTAGTTATATATTATCTTAATATTTTTGTTAAAACTTACTCATATAGGCATAAATAGATTTCTTTATTTCAAAAACCTTGTGAAATATTAGACTCTTTTCATATATAGTGGAGATGTATAACCAATTGAAGAATTTGAGCCAATCTTTCTTGGAGAGAAATTCTACATCTACTCGAGTAAACATCTTGGCTTTTACGGTAACTTTCCTTTGAATAATCTCATTAATTTTGTTTTGATTAACACTTGTTAGATTGTATTGTTAACATTGTCTTGTAGGAATTATATAGATGTATAATTTCTGAAAATGATCTTAGGCCCTTTTTCATTATCTTTGAGCCTTGACTATTTTTTTTACACAATTATATCCTTAGTCAGCCATGATTGAGCCTGAAAAAATATGAATCTTTTTTATGAAACCCGAAAAATACCCAAGCCACATGAAAATATATTAAACCTACCTTGGGTACATAATTTTCTTGCACCCTCTTTTATATCTAAAGGATACAAAAAATCACAGAAAAAGAAAAAAGGTGGAAAAGAAATAGAAAAGAAAAAGGATATTGTCAATTTGAAGGGAAAAAAAAAAGACAAGAAAGTGAAAAATGGAAAGAATAAAGTTTTGAAAAAATAAAAAGAAGTGTGCCACAATATAAAGGGTAGCTTTTGAAGCCCGTAGACGTCATTTCTTAAACTCTAAACCTGATGTCCATATTACAACCTAAAGAAAGTCCTTTTTGATTCCGGAAAACATGCATTTGTATTTGTCATATTTATCTACAAAAGGATAATGTTAATAATATATCTAATATAGTGTTGATATCCAGTCATGAGATTATGTCAAATTCTAATTTTATTTAAATATTCGTTGATTCAGATATATTACGTGTGATATTATTTGCTTTGTTTATAATATTCCAATCACGTGTAATTACTAAAGAAGTAGTCACTATAACATATATGTATTCTTTGCTAAGTGTATTTCAGGAAAGTATTGACATCAAGACTACCATGAAAGAGGGTTATATTTCTTGAGTGTTTTTTGAAGCAAAAGAAATCATCACACAATACACAAGTTTTTATAAAAATATAAAAATATATTGATAATGTCATAACTACCATGTGTTACTCTTATAGTGATCAGAAGAAGGAAGTATTGTAACAATACACAAGAATGACTTATAAACTCCTAACCACTGAAGTTTGTAGGTAGCTTCACTGAAAATCTTCACGAGACAAAACTCGTCCACTAGGGATCACCTAGGGGTTCAACGGCTTGTTGCATATGCTAAATGCAATCGTGAAAAATCTACGAAAATTATTTTACTCCTATTGTTGTTTTATTATGATTTAGTGAAATATTTTTTATAGTTTATGTTTACTAGTGACTAGTAAAGTTTAAGTTAGGGGGTGTGATTAACCCTAATTAGTGTGTAAATTAAAATGATTCAATAATCAATTATGTAAGATAAAACAACTAAACATTATAAATTATAGTTTGTGCTTAAATTAAATTTTTAATACTTTATGTCTAAATTACAGTGTCAAATGCAGGAATTCCAGAAAATATGTGACAATTTTGCAAAGCTCAAAACTACAAAGGACTAAAAGGAAAATATAGTAAAGAAAGGATCAGCCCAAGACCCATGGACCAATAAGAAGAAGACACATGGCAGCCTAAGAATGCAACACATGGACCACTGCAAGACATCACCATTCCGAAATGGTGGTGAAGGGGTCCTAATGCCCTGTTGGGTGTGAGCTTCCCCCTCTCTATAAGTAGGGGACTTTCTCTTCATTCTTCTTCATTCTCTCCATACTTCTTTCCAAGATGAACTCCTTCCTAACAAAAACCAGCCGGCCACAAGAGCTTCAAAGACTGAAATCCTTGGGGAAAAAGAGAGAAAGAAAAAGAAAGAGATAGTTGTATGCCAGTTCGTCAGTTACTCTGTATTTCTATATTTTTATTGTATCTTTCTATTCAAATAGTTGAACTTCCACTTTTTTATCTTGAATGAAAATAAAGGTGGTTCTGTTTCAATTATTCCTTGTGAAAGAAGTTTTATTTTTAGTTATAATGAACATTATTCGCACTTTTTGCTTGTCTGTAGCAATGGAGCATGAGTAGTCTTTTATACCTTTCAAAATAGGGTAACACATAAGTATAATATTGGTTAGATTATGGAAATGCTGATGTTTTCTTTATATGTTTATTTATATATGTACTATATGCTTATTGCAAGATACAGTGATGTACATAATTTTGGTGTTTTGCCTGAAATTATGTCATTAGTATATCATAAGACCCGCCAGTTAAAGATGTGGCGCCCCATATTCCGGGGATCCCTTTTTAAATCATTGACCATTCGTCAACCCGCGAAAATACCCGTGGATGTCGCATAACCCAACACCACGTCAAAACATCCCTTAATCGAGATCAAGAATTACAATGTACCTCAGACTTCAATATTGATTTAATCCAATCCAAGTCCCAATTAACATGGTTCATACCCCATTAGGTCATTAAAAGAAAGGAAGTTCAAAGCCCAAAGCAGTTATAAAATTTTAGATTTTTAGACTGGCTACCTATAACGCCCCAAATACCACCCTGGATGGCATTACCTTCTAACATCCATTCATATCATGAGAGCAATAAATAATCCATCCATAAGTAAATTTCATTCATCAAAATAAAAAATGTTCACAATATTGTCCCCAAAAGAATAGGCACATCAAACCTTTACATTCCCACAATTATACTAGTGTAGCACAGCAGAATATAGCAAGATTAAACTAGACATTTACATTTTTCAAAAGAATATCTTAGTCTAGTACAAAAATAAACGACATCCCTAGATGTCCCACTTGGGATCCAAGTATCCCTCAAGTGACATCACTCCGTGGCTCATCTCTTGAGCGTCGAGCTCATCTTCTAGTCCAAAATCTGAAAAGATGTAATTGTAGGGGATGAGCACGAAGCTCTATAGCAAAATCTTCCCAAACTCAAACAAGGTTTAGCCAAAGGTAAAACGGTCAGTCTCTCTCACAAAATAATATATACATAGCTTTTGAATAAAATAGGGTCAGTTAAATAGATCTCAAGTTTATACACAATGATAATTAAATGTAAACATTAAAGAGCATTTATCAAAAGATACCATTGCCAAATGGTTCGGGAAAACGCCTGTTGTTGCATTGTCCCATACCAATGCACCTACCCGACATTTTCCAATCTGGTTCCCATAGAGACATGTAAATATATATATATATATATATATATTGGTTCATCCTATTCCATGTATGTTGATTGTTTCCCATGAATCTACCCAACGACTATACTTAGTTCACCCAGTACAATCCAATCACAAGTACTTTGGGAAAGGGCGTCTACCATACCAATGGCAGTGATGAGTCCCTTCCCAAGAATGGTACACCAACCCTAGTTCGAACTCCAGTGAACGATAGTGGTTGCATTACCAAATGAAAACCCACTACTAGTGTTAGGCAACCATCTGTCCTCCACTGGGATAGACTAATCTCTAACACTCTACGACATTTTTCGAAGGCAATTCAAGTTGCTCACAACAACCATACAATAAGGAAACCAACATATTCTCAATTACAAACATATTTCTAAAAATCCCCAATTTCTTCATGTCATAATTTCAATAATCAACTATGAAAAATACAAGAGATCACAATTAAATCATTTATTATTCAACACAAAGTTTTATGGTCCCAATGTCAATAATAGAAGAATACTTTAAGAAGAAAATTTATCCATCTCCAAAAATCTTGGGTTTTTTCAAACAAAAGAGAAATTTCATGGGTAATCAACCATAACTTTGATAAAACATGTATTCATTGCCCAAAAGAGTAAGAGATGATGATTTTAGATCATATATATCACATTTATAGCAAAACATACATATATACATAAACCCTAATCTCAATGAAAGAGAAAGAGAAGAAATTCCCTACTTTGTTCTTGGAAGCTAGGTCTTGATCTTGACTATTACCTTTAAACTCTTGTTTCTCTCTTCCTTCCTTCCTCTCTTATCTTCCTTTCTTTCCCTCTTAGGGTTTCTAAGGTTGGAGGGCTGAAATGGAGGCGAAATAGGTGACATTGGGTATTTATAAGACTAAAAATCAGACCAAGATCGCGACTTTTAATAGTCAGAAATCTTTCGGCCGTACCGGTACGTCAAACTCTCTGGACCAATTCGCTCCGGTGCACAACACCGGTACGGTTTTGCCCAGTTTTTCTCATTTCCTCCATTTTTCATTTCCAATCCATCTTAAACCCTTCCAAAACCATCCCATGCATCTCCAACACATATTTCTACACCGAACCTACTGAATACAAGTTCTAGGACCTTAAGTTTCATATTTTCACATATTAAAACTAACCTTCCACTATTATTTCTACTAATCATTTTAAATCTCTACCTTTCCAATCTACCAAATTCAAACACACATCATTACACATCTCTATATTTTTACAATAATTATCTACTATATATCTCTATACATATATAAAATAAAATGCGGGGTGTTATAATCCACCCCCCTTAAAGAAAAGTTTCATCCTCGAAACTTACCTCGCGTAGCGAACAAATCTGGATATTTCTCCCGCATTTCTTGCTTTGGTTCCCAAGTAGCTTCCTCCACTCCATGGTGTTGCCACAAAATCTTCACCAATTTGATGACTTTGTTGCTAAACACCTTCTCCTTGGTATCAAGGATTCTCACCGGTTGTTCTTCATATGTTGCTCCTTCTTGAATTTTTATATCTTCCAAGTCAATGATCGGCGTCGCATCCGATTGACACTTCCTCAACATCGACACATGGAATACGTCGTGTATGTCTGATAACTGAGTTGGTAACCGCAACTGATATGCCGCTTTGCCAATAACTTTGATCACTTCAAATGGTCCGGTATATCTTGGCGCTAATTTCCCCTTCATGCCAAATCGGAATACTCCCTTCTTGGGTGACACCTTGAGAAACACATAGTCTCCCACCTTGAATTCTAAGGGTCTTCGTCTGTGGTTCACATAGCTCTTCTGTCTACTTTGAGCTGTCCGTAGCCTCTCTTAGATGAGTTGAATCTTCTCTGTAGTTTCTCGAACAAGGTCCGGTCCCAATAAACTACTCTCGCCGACTTCCAACCAACACGTCGTTGATCGACATGGCCTTCCATATAATGCCTCATACGGTACCATTCCAATGCTTGCCTGATAGCTGTTGTTGTACGCGAATTTCACCAATGGCAAATGATCACTCCAACTCCCCTTGAAGTCTAACACATAAGCCCGTAACATGTCTTCCAAAATTTATATCACCCTCTCAGATCGCCCATCCGTTTGAGGATGAAATACGGTGCTGAAGCGTAACTCTATCCCCAAAGCCCTTTGGAGACTTTGCCAAAACCGTGCCACAAAACGAGAATCACGATCTGACACTATAGAGAGCGAAACTCCATGAAATCTGACAATCTCACGGATGTAAATTTGGCTCAAAGTCTCTAACTTGTTCGTGGTCTTCATACTCAAGAAATGAGCGAAATTGGTGAGTCTATCTACGATGACCCACACTGCATTATGCCCGCGCGACGTCCGTGGTAACTAAACACGAAGTCCATGGTGATGTGGTCCCACTTCCACTCAGGAATAGGCAAAGACTGTAGGACTCCTCCTGGCCTTTGATGTTCAATCTTCACTTGCTGGCACACTACACATTTTTTCACATACTTGGCCACATCTTGCTTCATTCCTCTCCACCAGTACTGACGCTTCATGTCCCTATACATCTTTGTGCTGTCGGGGTGGATAGCAAATTTGGAGCGATGACACTCTTCAAGTATCTCCTCCTGTAGGGACGAATCGTCGGGAATGCATAGCTTCTCCCCATATCTCAATTCTCCGTTTTTCAAAGACCAACCCTCCATAATTTCTCCATTCTCTAATTTAGTTCGAATCGACTCTAAGTCTGGATCCAAGCGTTGTAACTCCATAATTCTACGTTGGAGGGTAGGTTGAGCTACAAGGTTAAATAGGCATGGTCGAGATCCATCTTCTCTAACCCATAGGTCGTAATCTCCAAGGGCATCTCTCATATTCCATTGTCGTGCAAGAGTATTGAGTTCACCTCGAGATTTCCTGCTCAGTGCATCAGCAACTACATTCGCCTTCCCCGGATGGTAGTTGAGTGTGAAATCATAGTCCTCTAGGTACTCAATCCACCTTCTTTGCCGGAGATTCAAGTCCTTTTGTATGAACACATACTTGAGGCTCTTGTGATCCGAGAACACTTGAAATTTCTCCCCATACAATTAACACCTCCACAACTTAAGAGCAAAGACCACCGCGGCAAGCTCTAAGTCATGGGTAGGATAATTCTGTTCATGAATATTGAGTTGCCTCGAGTCATAAGCAACCACCTTTCCTCCTTGCATTAGCACACATCCCAAGCCTCGTAGCGAAGTACCGGTGTAAACATTATATCCTTCCCCACTGCTTGGAATGATGAGGACAGAAGCCGTCGTTAACTTCTCCTTCAAGGTGCGAAAGGCTAGTTCACACGCTTGAGTCCACAAGAATTTCTCCCCCTTCTTTGTAAGGCAAGTCATCGGCATAGAAAAGCTTGGAGAATCCCTCCATGAACCTCCAGTAGTAGACTGCTCAGCCCAGAAAACTCCGTACTTCAGTCGCATTCTTCGGTGGTTCCCATTTCATGACTGCCTCAATCTTAGCGGAATCAACCGCTACTCCTTGCTCGAACACAACATGGCCAAGGAACTTCACTTTTTTCATCCAAAACTCACACTTGCTCATCTTTGCATATAACTTATGTTCTCTCAATGTTTGTAGCACAATAGGGAGATGACGAGCATGTTCCTCCTGAGTCTGTGAGTAAATCAATATGTCATCAATAAACACAATGAAAAATTGATCGAGGTAAGGCTGGAAGACTCTGTGCATCAAATCCATGAAGGCTGCGGGGTCGTTAGTCAATTCAAACGGCATCATCGTATACTCGAAATGACCATACCTAGTACGAAAAGCAGTCTTAGGAATATCCTCCTCTCGGATCCGCAATTGATGGTACCCTATGCGAAGATTAATTTTGGTGTAATACTTAGAACTCCTCAACTGATCAAATAGGTCATCGATCCGTGGCAACGTATATCTATTCTTCACTGTCACGTGATTTAACCTTTGATAATCCATGCACAACCGTAGGGTCTCATCCGCTTTCTTCATAAAGAGGACGGGGGCTCCCCAAGGTGAGGCACTCAAACGGATAAACCCAATATTCAACAAATGATCCAACTGGTTCCTTAGTTCCTTCAACTCCAAAGGTGCCATACGGTAGGGAGCAATGGATATGTGTTCGGTTCTGGGATAGAGGTCAATCTTGAATTCAATTTCTATGTGTGGTGGTAACCTGGGTAGCTCGTTAGGGAAGACATCCAAAAAATTCGATACAATCAACACCACGTCCGCATGAAGTTTATCCCGATCCTCTCCTGTTAAACAGGCCGAGAAACTCAACTAGTTCCCTATTTTCGCTTTCAAGAACCTACTACCAATAGTAGGAAATGGATGGTAAGAATCTTGGTTATTCACAAAACTAAAAATGACTCCTCTAGGTAACTGAAATGTAATCCGCTTGCGAAAATAATTCATTACCGCCCAAAAATCAGATAACAAGTCCATCCCAAATATAACGTCATAACCCTTCATATCTAACACAACCAAATCTACTATCATCTTGTAATCCCCAATACGGAGCATACAACCGTTGCAGACCCGGTTGGTACCCAACCGTTCTCCCGTAGGTAAGTCAATATTCAATGCATGTTCAAGTTTCTCGAAACCCAAGCCCAAACTACTAGCATATGCAGTGTGTATGAAAGAATGTGTAGCACCGGGATCAAATAGAATTCGGGCCCATGAATTATAAAGAAAAATTATACCTTCCACCACTGCATTGGAGGCATCTTCCTCCGGTTGGGTCAAAGCAAATACCCTTCCTTGGTTGGCGGCGCGGGGGGCTTGAGCTTGTAACGGTCTCTGTTGTATTGGCCTATTGGTTGTCACCTGGCCTGTTGCTTGGTTAGTCCTTGGTGGAAGCGATGGCCAGTTGTGTCTGAAGTGTCCTACCCCTCCACATGCAAAACATTGACGGGGGTCCATGTTGGTTCTAGTCTGAATGGCCCCCTCTCCTCGCACTGTTTGAGATCTCGGTCCAACTACTTGATCGGGGCGATAGTAAGGTGCCGTCCTTTGTACTCCACTACTACTAGCACCGGCTCGAATCAGACCTCCCTTTATGTAGTTTTGTCGTCGCTGAGATTCATCGATGTCCCTTTCCACTAAAGCAGCTCTGTCAACAATATCCCCAAAATCTCAAATCTTGATAGCAACTAACTTCTCTTGAATGATCGGCCTCAAGCCCTGTTCAAAGCGCTTGGCCCAGTTGGCCTCGGTAGATATAAACTCCATGGCATAACAGGATAGCTCATCAAACCTCCTCTCGTACTTGGCCACGATCATGCTGCCCTATCGTAGAGCCATAAAGTCGGTCCTCATCTGGTCTCTGACTGATTCCGGAAAGTACTTGTCGTGGAAGATTTGGTCGAACTCCTCCCAAGTGAGTAGATCGGTGTTCCTCCTTCGTTTCATGGAGTCCCACCAATGGTCGGCCTCCCCCTCGAGCAAATAAATGGCCAAACCAACCCTCAACTCCTCGACAACTCCCATGCCCTCACAAATCTTCTTCACTCGGCGGATCCATTTATCCCATGCCCTCACAACTCCCATGCCCTCACAAAGCTCCCAAGGGGTTAGAGCTTCCTTGGAAAGTAGGTGAGTGTTGGCATAGAAATTCCCGATGAGCTGCCATCCTTCGATTCTCGTTCCCATTGCCCGGTACTTGGGCTAATGGATGAGCCCCACCATTGTGATTGTGGTTGTTGTTTCCATTCTGGCTTTGCACCAGAGTGGTGAGCTCTCTTAAACATTGGCAAATGCCATTCATGGCATCGGTAGTTGGTGGTGGAGGAGAGGGTGCTAGGTCACCACATCCTCGTCGATGTCCTCTTCCTCCGTCCATCCTGCACATCAATTTACAGTTTAGTTTCATTGATGTACAAGATATCCTAAATAATACTTTAATTCAAAGTATATGGTTCCTATAGAACAAGACCAAACAAATTCTTTCGACCGAGTTCAACTTCTCTAGTGTGAATCCATAACCTACAGCTCCCATGTAAGACCTAAAGCCTAGGCTCTGATACCAAATCTGTAACGCCCCAAATATCACCCTGGATGGCATTACCTTCTAACATCCATTCACATCATGAGAGCACTAAATGATCAATCCATAAGTAAATTTCATTCATCAAAATATAAAATGTTCACAATATTGTCCCTAAAAGAATAGGCACATCAAGCCTTTACATTCCAACAATTATACTAGTGTAGCACAGGGGAATATAACAAGATTAAACTAGACTTTACATTGTTCAAAAGAATATCCTAGTCTAGTACAAAAATAAACGACATCCCTAGATGTCCCACTTGGGATCCAATTATCCCTCAAGTGACATCTCTCTGTGGCTCATCTCTTGAGCGTCGAGCTCATCTTCTAGTCCAAAATCTGAAAAGATGTAATTGTAGGGGATGAGCACGAAACTCTATAGCAAAATCTACCCAAACTCAAACAAAGTTTAGCAAAATGTAAAACGGTCGGTCTCACTCACAAAATAATATATACATAGCTTTGGAATAAAATAGGGTCAGTTAAATAGATCTCAAGTTTATACACAATGATAATTAAATGTAAACATTAAAGAGCATTTATCAAAAGATACCATTGCCAAATGGTTCGGGAAAACGCCTGTTGTTGCATTGTCCCATACCAATGCACCAACCCGACATTTTCCAATCCGGTTCCTATAGAGACATGTAAATAAATAAATATATATATATATATATTCTCCCCCCGATTTTTGGAGGAGGAATCAGACTTAGAAACAATTAGGCAATTTTCTGACGGTAATGTTGAAATCTCTTTTAATGATACTAGGTCACAGTCTAGTAGAATTTCAACTTATCAAGAAAACAAAATATAACAAGCCAATTATATTTAATGAAGGTAGGAAATATGAATCTTATTCTAGTCTGTCTAGGAGAGATAAAAAAATTGATAATGAGTTAAAACAAAGGTTTCAAAGTTTTAAAATGAAAGGAGTAGATAACACTTCTTCACCCCAGCTTAGTAAACCTAAATACACTCATTACCAACCTACACCAATTAATCCAGTAAGTACATCTTACTCTAGGTTTAAAGAAGAAGAGGATAAAAAAGAAGATGACTTTACACCATCTCCTACAGCCTCTATCACTCCTTCTGACTTTGAAAGTCAAAAACCTAGTCCTAATTTAAGTCACCAACTTTATGTCATAAACAAAGAAGACGATTCTTTGTTCTTACCTGATATGACCAAACTGTTTAAAAATATGGTTAATAACAAATCTAGGTATAAAGAATTTTTTAAACAATTTAATCCTGAACAAAGAAAAGATCTTAAAGTTTAATGGATTAAAACAATGCATAAATTAAAATCTGAAATGCAATTTTTCGATTATTTTGATTCCTATCACAAAAACTTAAAAGTTATCACAAAGCATAAGTGGAAGACCACAGACTCCGGAACTGTAACCAGTAGTCATCCACCTGCACAAGCTTTTACTTTTAATTCTGCTGACAAGGATATTACAGCTTCACCTTTTAAGTTACCTCCTCCTGAAAATGATAAGGCCTCAACTGAACAAGTAGCCTTAGAAAAATTTCAAAAGAGGATAATTGAACAAAATAACTTCACTAACCAAAGCCTTATAACCATAGGCCAACAGTTAGATAAAATTGAAACTAAAATTGAAAAATTACCCACATCTTCCAAAAAATTGGAAAAACCTTTAGTCACCTTACCTGAAGACAGATCCAACTTAGGAATCCCTGACCAACTTAGGATTGCTAAGATTGACCAGCTGCTTAGGAAACTAGATGCCCAACCTGAAACATCACAAACATCCCAAGTAACTGTAATCAATAAGGATTCTGAATCTGTAACTGAAATTTCCATATCTTCATCAGACGAAGATATTAAAATTCTTGAAAAACAATTTGGAGATAGCCCTGATGAATTCAGAACAACTCCTCCTAAACCTATAATTTCAGAAATTAAGAAATTAAAAATACTTCCTACTAGTTCCACAAAGAATTGGTATCCAAAACCAACTCCTCCTGATCTCCAGTATGAAGAAAGGAATATTTCGAACCAATTTTCTGTTCAATCTAATAAACTCTATGAATGGAACATAGATGGTCTAAGTGAACAAGAAATTTTGAACAAAGTTTATCATATGTCCATGGTCATCAATAGTTATGTAACTAATATGTCTGATCCAGAACCCAAGATAGTAGACTTAGTTACCTCAGGATTGACTGGCGTACTAAGAAACTGGTGGGATAAATATCTCACACCAGAATCTAGGGATGAAATCAGAAATGCCGTAGTTACAGATGATGATGGCATACCAATCTTTGATGAATCCATAGGAAGAGCAAAACCTGATGGATTAAATGTTTTAATCTTTACCATTATAAAACATTTTGTCGGAACACCTTCAAATATAGAAGCTAGGATTCATGACCAGCTTAGTAATCTCAGGTGTCCCACATTAAGTGATTTCAGGTGGTATAAAGATATTTTTATAAGTCGAGTAATGATTCGTCCAGACTGCAATAAATCTTTCTAGAAAGAAAAATTTGTTAATGGTTTACCTAATTTATTTGCCCATAAGATTAGAGAAGCCCTTAGCAAGGACACTGGAATCATAGAATATGATTCACTGACATATGGCGAATTAGTTAGCACAATCCAAAAGGAAGGATTAAAAATGTGCATTGACTTAAAAATTAGTAAACAATTGCAAAATGAGAAAAAGAAAGCTAAATATGAAATGGGAAGTTTTTGTGAACAATATGGCCTTCCTCCAGTAGCACCTTCTACTTCTAGGAAACATAAACACAAATCCCATAAGTCTCATAAATCTTATTCCAGGAGTAAATCTTATTATAAAAGAAATAAAGATTCACTCACTAAACCTAAATTTTATAAAAAATCTTCTAAGGAACCCCGCAAGTCTTCTAAATCTAAAACTCACAAAAAATCTGGCAAGATGTCGAAATGGTTAACAGCCAGTAAGGATAAAAACATAACTTGCTATAATTGTGAAAAAAAGAGTCACAAAAGCCCTGATTGTCCAATTAAAAAAGAAGTTAAAAAACTTAACTTAAATGAAAATCAAACTGAAGAAATCCTTAAGATCTTCAGACTTCATAATCCGCCTTCAGATGAAGAAACATCAAACTCAAACAGTTCTGATAGCTCTTCTGATTCCCCTTCCACAAGTGAACCTGACATTAAAATAGGTTGTAATGACACTTGTTGTAACAAAATTAGGGTAATCACCAATCAATCTGAAGAAGAACAAATTTTAATTGATCTAATTAGTAAAATCCAAGATCCTGAATTATAAGTTAAATATATTAAAAACTTAAAGGATTTATTCCTCAAAAAAGGAAATAAATCTTTATCTACTGAAAAACCCTTAGTTAGTATTAACAAAGCTATGGAAAGATTTAGTAGGGAAAAGAAAAAAGAATTAACCCTATCTGATCTTTACAGTGAAATTAATAAATTAAAAATTAAAATAAAAGACTCAAAAAAGCAAGACCAACTTCTCGCTGAAAAATTGAGTCTTTTATCTTCCCAAAATGATCTTGATCAAGAACCTCAAGAGGATGACAACCAATCTGAAAGTGGTAAATCTCAAACTTCAACTAGGACACTTTCCCAGCGGATACCCGAGACCTCCACCATGTTGATGGAAACTTCTGGTTTAACGAAGCTGACATCGAAAGATGTGTGTCCACCAACTAATCAACTAAATACCATAAAAGAAATAAAACTTCAAAAATGGTATTTCCAAGTCAAAATCATAATAAGTAATGATTTCATTCTTAACATAATTGCCCTTATTGATACAGGAGCAGATGTCAACTGTATTCAAGAAGGAATAATCCCGACTAAATATTATGAAAAAACCCTTCATAAACTTAGTTCGGCTAATGGCAGCAAAATAGATGTTGAGTATAAATTGCCCAAAGCTCATATCTATCAAGATAATGTCTGTTTTAAGACATCATTTATCCTTGTAAAAGATATGACTGATGAAGTAATTTTAGGATTACCTTTCATTTATCTAATGACTCCATTCACTATAGATAATGAAGGTATAATTACTCCACCTTTCAATCAAACTGTAAACTTTAAATTCCTACTCCAACCTGAGGTTAAGGAACTTAAGCAGCTCAAAGACGTGTCTGTTTCGAAGTACCTTAGGAAAATTGATCAAATAAATTTTCTAAAACAAGAAGTCATTTATAAAAGGATTGAACAACAATTGGAAGATCCAATCCTAATTGAAAAAATAAACCAGTTCAAAGAAAAACTTGAACAAGAAGTTTGCTCTATGCTCCCCACAGCCTTCTGGCATAGGAAAAAACATACTGTCGAACTTTCTTATATCAAAGGATTTAATGAGAAGAATATTCCCACTAAATCCAGACCTATCCAAATGAACCATGAAGTTATGGAAATTTGTAAAAAAGAAATTTCTGAACTTTTGAAAAATGGTATCATTAGGAATTCTAAGTCACCCTGGTCTTGTCCTGCTTTCTATGTTGTTAAAAATGCAGAATTAGAAAGAGGAGCTCCAAGACTTGTAATTAATTACAAACCTTTAAATTCTGTTATGGAATGGATCAGGTATCCTATTCCAAATAAACAAGATTTAATTAAAAGATTAAAAGATGCCATAATATTCTCTAAATTCGACTTGAAAAATCTGGTTTCTGGCAAATTCAAATTGCTGAGAAAGACAGATATAAAACTGCATTCACTACTCCATTTGGACATTATGAATGGAATGTTGTCCCATTTGGATTAAAGAATGCACCAAGTGAATTTCAGAATATTATGAATGAAATTTTATCAAATCTATCCCATTGTTCTATTGTCTATATTGATGACAGTCTCATCTTTAGTAAGTCAATAGATGAACATTGGAAACACTTGCATGCCTTTGTAGAGACTGCCAAGCGTAATGGTCTAGTCATCTCAGCCAGCAAAATCAAGTTGTTCCAAACCAATGTCAGATTTTTTGGATATAACATTCAGCAGTCGACCATAGTCCCTATTTCCAGGTCTATCCAATTTGCTGATAAGTTTCCTGACGAAATCCTTGACAAAACCCAACTGCAGAGATTTCTTGGCTCCCTGAACTATGTTTCTGACTTCTATCAGAATCTCAGGCAAATTGTCAAACCTCTTTATGCCAGACTCAGAGACAATCCTCCACCTTGGACGTCTGAGCATACTTCTATTGTCAAACAAGTCAAAAAATACATCAAATCCTTACCTTGCCTTGGAATTCCTTCCACTAATTCTTTCAAAATTATCCAAACTGATGCCTCCAATATTGGTTATGGTGGTATCCTCCTTCAGAGAGAATCGCTAAATTCTCCTGAACAAATTGTCCGGTTTCATTCTGGAATCTGGAATGACACACAAATGAATTATTCTACAATTAAAAAGGAAATTTTATCTATTGTCCTGTGTATCTCAAAATTCCAGGATGATATATTAAATCAGAAATTTTTGGTCAGAGTCGATTGTAAGTCAGCTAAAGATGTCTTACAAAAAGATGTTCAAAATATTGCTAGTAAGCAAATTTTTGCAAGATGGCAATCTATTTTGAGTATTTTCGATTTTGACATAGAATATATTAAGGGCAGTAATAACTGCATCCCTGATTTTCTAACTAGAGAATTTTTGCAGGAACCAAATGGCGGATAGGCAACCTAAAAAGCCTGATTCCTCCTCCAAAAACCGGGGGGGGAGGGAAGGATAAGGGCAAGAGACAGGCCCAGGCCCAAACTGTCCAACAAGTTTTTGCCTCGGCAATTGCCTCAGTAAAGGAGGAAGATTCACCTTCTAAGGCTTTGCCAAAACCAGTTACCCATGCACCTGGCCCTTCAAATGCCATGGTAATTGCAAACAGGTTTACATCTCTTGGTAAGCCTGTTGACCCATTAAGTCGGCCCATACAGCCCACAATTGTGCCAGTTAAAACCTTTTCCCAATTGGCCCAACAGCCCCCACCTAAGACTGAACTTTTGGTCAACCCATTTTCTCAATTTGATCCTGTGAATACCACACCCACAGAATCCAAGTCAAATTATACCGAAAAGTCGTCAGCTATCAATGTCTTTGCCATTGAACCAAGTCATGCTCATTTGAGCAAACCAACTGATCTGGTAGAAGCTTATCTTGGAACTGGTTGGACATTTGTTCCTAGTCATCCCTGTAAAACTTTTGTCTTCTACCAAGATATCCTATTTTTCACCAAATCAATTTTCATCAAAGCTATTCCTGACAACAAAAATCCAGGAAGAGATATCTATCACCATTTGTATATCAGAAGTTTATGGTCTGCCGAAAAGTGGAAATCACACCCTTCTTCTCTCTGTAATCTCCCTAGGCATTCCATACAGTTTAGCTACTATGACTACATAGAAGAATGGTCTAAACTGTTACTCTATCAGGATGAGTCTTTAACTCACTCTTGGTTCATCCAATTTGATAAGTATTTCGATGACCAGATTCTATCCTGGTTTGTGCGATGGTGGCATCTTCATGGCCCCATGCTCGAAATGCTTCCAACTGATCTTCATAATTGTTTCCTCTACTTCTCTTCCAGGTTCACTCCTGATGAATCTCAATCTCTATTTCTCATTCCCAATTTACTAACATTTTTTTGCAGGTACAAACTACCTTGGATCTGTAGGTGGCAATGGAAAATTATCAGTCACCATGTCTGCAGACAATTTTATGTTAAATGGTGGCCCAAGTACAAACTCCAGCCCACCATTGATGCAGTCAACTTGGAGTACCCTGTCAAGACCCAGCCCCAAATCTCTAATGTGGCTTCAAAAGTCTTGCCTCCTGCTACTCCAACCAAACAAGTCATGCCCACTCTCAGAGTGTCAGTACCAGAAGACAAGCCTGCCTTGGAGGGCTCTTCCCAGCCCAAATTTTCCAAGCCCAAGCCCAAGAAGTCTTCATCTCCCAAGTCAACAAAGCCTGCTTTATCATCGGCCCAATTGCTTAAAATGGCCCAAGACTTGATCGAGCAAGCCCAAGCTGCCAGTGGATCTTCCCCAGCATCCTCAGATGGATCTGTAGCTCCACCCAATTATTCACAAGATAGCCAGGACCCTTATGCAGGATATGATGATTTAGATCCTGCTGACCTAGCTACCCCGTGATACCTATCCTTACAAGTGATGGCTTCACTCACTACTGTCTCAAAGTAGACAGAAAAGCTGCCCATCACGTGTAATGTTAGTGACATCACTGTCATTTGGCCATTTTCTTAAATAAATAGTCTTTTGACTTATTTACCCAACTTTCGGCTCTAAAGGACCCACCATATTCCTTTTGTCAGCCACTTTCTGACACTAAAGGACCCATATTCCTTTATGTCAAAGTTTACCCCCAGTAAAAGGCGTTCACCCTTTCTTTTCCACCGAAAAGGAGATTCCCGTCCTTTTACCCACAAGTGAAACCAAAAGAGAAATCATTTTTGATTCTCTCGGTCTCTTCAGCCCTCTCCTTTCCATCTATAAGAAGGAGTCTAACAGGCAGAGCAGAGCAAGAACGGTTTTTGGAGAACGTTTCTTCAACAACGTTTACATCTTTTATTAGTTTCACAAATTTGTAAGAGCTCCAAGTGAGGAATGCTCACCCAAGTTTGCACACACATCCAACCCACAATCTTTCTCTGACTAGCCCACTTTTAGTGCTAGCATAGTAAGTATTGTAACAATTTGCTTGTGTGTAATTGTTGTAATTTTGTAATTCCATATTTTAATTTGTTTTTGTATAAAATCTTGGGTATAAGTTCCATACCCACAACCATTTGGTTGATTTTACTTCTCATCTCGTATTCTTCTGCTTCCGCGCTATATATATATATATATTGGTTCATCCTATTCCATGTATGTTGATTATTTCCCATGAATCTACCCAACGACTATACCTAGTTCACCCAGCACAATCCAATCACAAGCAGTACGGGAAAAGGCGTCTACCAAACCAATGGCAGTGATGAGTCCCTACCCAGGAATGGTATACCAACCCTAGTTCAAACTCTAGTGAACAATAGTGGTTGCATTACCAAATGACAACCCACTACAAGTGTTAGGCAACCATCTGTCCCCCATTGGGATAGACTAATCTCTAACAATCTACGATATTTTTTGAAGGCAATTGAAGTCCCTCACAACAACCATACAATAAGGAAACCAACATATTCTCAATTACAAACATATTTCTAAAAATCCCCAATTTCTTCATGTCATAATTTCAATAATCAACTATGAAAAATACAAGAGATTACAATGAAATCATTTATTACTCAATACAAAGTTCTATGGTCCCAATGTCAATAATAAAAGAACACTTTAAGAAGAAAATTCACCCTTCTCCAAAAATCTTGGGTTTTTCAAGCAAAAGAGGAATTTCATAGGTAATCAACCCTAACTTTGATAAAAACATGTATTCATTGCCCAAAAGACTAAGAGATGATGATTTTAGATCATATATATCACATTTATGGCAAAACATACATATATACATAAACCTTAATCTCAATGAAAGAGAAAGAGAAGAAATCCCTTACTTTGTTCTTGGAAGCTAGGTCTTGATCTTGACTATTTCCTTTAAACTCTTGTTTCTCTCTTCCTTCCTTCCTCTCTTATCTTCCTTTCTTTCCCTTTTAGGGTTTCTAAGGTTGGAGGACTGAAATGGAGGCGAAATAGGCGACATTGGGTATTTATAAGACTAAAAATCAGACAAAGATCGCGACTTTTAATAGTCAGAAATCTTTCGGCCGTACCGGTACGTCAAACTCTCTGGACCAATTCCCTCTGGTACGCAGTACCGGTACGGTTCAGTACCCCTACACAGTACCAATATGGTTTTGCCTAGTTTTTCTCATTTCCTCTATTTTTCATTTCCAATCCATCTTAAACCCTTCCAAAACCATCCCATGCATCTCCAACACCTATTTATACACTGAACCTATTGAATACAAGTTCTAGGACCTTAAGTTTCATATTTTCACATATTAAAACTAACCTTCCACTATTATTTCCGCTAATCATTTTAAATCTCTACCTTTCCAATCTACCAAATTCAAACACATATCTCCACATTTTTACAACAATTATCTACCATATATCTCTATACAAATATAAAAGAAAATGCGGGGTGTTACACTACCGGTAGGTGTATATCGACTACCGGTAGATAGAGCAAAATCTCTACCCAAAGCTATCAGTTAGCTGCCAGTAGCTAGAACCTACTAGACCAGTGACTACCAGTAGTCTGGACCTTCTAGGCCACGACAACCGGTTGACTACCGGTAGTTGTCACCTTCTGGACCATGAGCTACAAGTAGGTCGTGTTCAGAAGGCAATTGTTTACCTGTTAACTACCGGTAGTTCCTACCGATAGCTCCTGCCCATTTTTTCCCTATTTTCCTTGTTTTTCAGTTCTCATTCATTCCAAACCTTTCCAATATCAACCCAAACTCTTACAACCATATAATTAGACATCTAACATAGTTTATACAAGCTCTATTACAACATTTGCATGTGAATTTATTTAATTACCAACCAAAAACAAATATTCCTTGTAAAATCTTTACAATTTACTCAAAATAAAATTCACCTTCCGGCTTCTTCATCCATGAGGCTCAAAGTGAGAGCTATGTACCGGCACAAACCCCGCACCTGAAATATTTTCCCATAAAGGGTGAGCAACACTCAATAGAGAACTTCATAAATAGGCTACTCCCCAACCAAATGCGCATGAAATGTTCATATGCAATCAATTCACAATTCTCTTATTCCAAACATAAATATACTATCAATGTTGGAAATTATAATGCAATGCTATGGAATGAGATGAGACTCTCTCAATAACCAACTCGGGCCCTTCCCGACCCTTCGACACATGCAATTTGCAATTGTACAAATGCCCGTCATCCATGATCCCGAGCCCTTCCCGACTCTCCAACACATGTAATTTTCCATGTGTATAATCCCGTCATCTATGTTGAACATCAAATGACATATTTAATCCAGGGTCTTGCATGGGGTGAGTGTTTATGGACTTACACCTACGGCACCCAATCGACACGGAATTTATGGACTTCCACCACCAGTCCCGCGTACACCGACACACTTTATGGACTAATACCAACGGAAGTACGTATCCAAATAACCGGGCCTTACACCTGAGGGATCTTCTAGCCCTTCTTGCTAACCCCGACCCTCAACACCTTGTAAACCGTGCGACTCAGCCAAGTCATTGACTTAGCTCCCTCGAGCCCACTCGTCATCCACCCATGGGGTGTTGACTCCTTTCATGCACAACTACCTATTTAATGCAATGTTCCAGTGCATATGCAATGTAATGCCTCATTGCAACTCGACTATAATGTTCAATATGCAATGTATGCCATATGAACCATTTCAAACCCAATTCTTATAATCCATGGCAAATCATATCAAAAGCTTATAATTTTTATGCCTCACAAAGTCAATAAACCAACATGCATTTATCAACATTTCATTCAAAACTCATATCCAAGCATGTTATCTCATATTAAGCGAATAACATACTTTCAAATTAAGACATTATTTAAACACATAACATGCCAACAATTCACATAATTTAAGAAATTACATTAAGTAATTTCTACATACCCATTTCAAGATAGAATATATTATACCTAATTTTAATACCCATTTCACTAAGGAATAATTTAAGCAAACAACATGCCCATTTAACACCATTTCTCATGGATTTTCCCAAAATAAATTATCACATTTCAATTCCATGCTAGGAATTTATCGTAATCTATTTTTATTCTCATTTTCATACCCATTTCATTAATTTCCTTTCAATAGGCAAGTGATATATACATCTATCAACCTACCCATTACAATATAACATTTTAGGTTGTGAATACACCTTAGTAGGAGAAGTCCCTATCTCTTGTAGCGTGAAGAACGATCGTAGAAGTTCCAAAATTTCACCCAAGCTTCCCCAAAATTTTTGGTTTTCAACCTTCGGTGAAAGCCCTCCTTTTTGGTGTGTACGCGCAGCTCTTGTCAAGGAGATCAACTTTTCCTCTTGGCCCGAGCGGATCTCTAGCTCCGTAGATCGTAGAGAGAAGTTGAAGAAATTCTCTCTTTTCCCTCTCTTCTCTGTCGATTAACGGCTGAACCAAAAATATGATTTTCTCCCCTATTTATATTTTTAGAATGCTTGGTCCATAACGCACCATACATCTATTTTTATTCTGGGTCCGTTTTCATCCCGAAACGTTTAAATTTTGCTCCAGTTCAAGTTCAAAATATTTTTAATTTGTCTTGACTTCATTTGTTTAAAAAATATCATAATTTTATTAAAAATTTCGTATTTGGGTCTCCTAGGGTTCGACTGCCTCGTAAAACGTAAAAAACTCAACTATCTCGAAATTTGATAAAATTTGGCATGGTCACTAGATTTTGCGAGACGAATCCAATGGTGAGGTCCATTTCGTCATCCGAGCTCTAGAAAAATTCAGGTTTTCAACCCGAACCGTTGTGACAATTTTACCATTTTGCCATTTATTTATAAAAGTTTAAATTCACCCGGGTTTTTACAAAAGATCCACGGTGTTCCTACCGGTATGGCTTGTCCTCCACCGGAACGATAAGGATTTTCTACTGATGTGTGGTACAAAACCTAAATGATCCTCACGGGTTATTAGGATTGTTTAATTATTATATCTAACTATATTGCTAGTCTAACAACCACGGTGTTCCTACCGGTATGGCTTGTCTTCCATCGGAACGCTGAAGATGTTTAACTGGTATATATATATATATATATATTAGATGACCTGTTGAGTAACTCAAGTATTCCTCATGAATGACTTGTCCTTTTGATTTGCTTGAATTAGTTAATTGGCACATCTATAACCAGCTTTCCTAAGAAGTTATTGTGTTATGCTATATTACCACTAGTTAACCTAAATAGTGGTTGTTATGGTTTATTATATATGCACTTACTATCACGAGATCAAGTGAATAACTCAAGTATTCCTCATGAATGACTTGTCCTTCTGATTAGCTTGGGTTAATCAATTGACATAGATATGATTAACTTTTTTAAGAAGTTGCTGAGTTATGATTTATTACAACTAGTTGTGTTATGGTTTATATACATCAGACCTGTCAATTGACTTTCAGGTAAAATGGAAGTTAATTGTTGTTAGGTAGCATTTCTAATACCTAACCAATATAAAACATATGGATCCATAAACTGAAGGGTATCTTTTATATTCTTGTCATTAATCTGTTTTATCTACGCACTTTATTTATTTGGGTCATTTAAACTAGTGGTTAAACTAAACTCACATCACAAGCTTTTAAACAATGCATTAATTCAAACAACTACTTTACTGTTTTTATTTATTTTATTGCTTAAATTACTAAAAACTCTTCGTGGGATCGATACTTGGACTTAAAATCGAGAAAACTATAATTTGACCACTTATACTTGGGTGTATAATATAATATAATTTAGACACACTAAAGTGGGAATCACCATCAATTACTCTATGATTACCTATGACATAAAAAATTTCACATTATTCACAAATACGACGAACTGTAAGTAATTAAGTGCAAAGTTAAGTTAAAATACATGTAGTGAGGCCGTTAAATATACAATATTACGCGCTCATCACACACCCAACTTAAGTTTTGCTAAATGTAAAAATTAAACAAACAAAAAAAATCTACACTAATTTTGCTATTGCATTTAGCATATTCAACAAGCCTTTAAATTCCTAGGTGATCCCTAGTGAATGAGTTTTATCTCATAAATATTTCCAGTAAAGGTACCTACAACTACTTTTCCTTGTATCCAACATTTGAAACATATGCCCTTATATGTAAATGGTGCACCTTACCTGTAAGTCCTCACATTAAAAATTAAATAAGGTCAATATTATCTTAAGATTTAACCTAAAATAATTAAAATGATCGTAGAGAATTAGAATCATTGTTAGAGTATTGATTTTGAAATTTGAGTTTCAAGCATATTGACTTTGGGGTAGAATGAGCTTTGGAGATGCTTAAGTTCAAGAAGGATGATTAAGTAAGTTTCTAAATATTTTTAGGTCAAAATAATGCCTCCATTGAATCCGGAGGTCAAAAAACATTGGGAGAGGTAATATGGAATAGATTGGTGATGAAAAATGGGTGAAGTAGGAAAATCTGGGTATTAACTACCGGTAGTTAATTTACCCGAACTACCGGTAGTCAACAGGTAGTCGAGTACCCGAGCTTCCGGTAGTCGCTGAAAAATCTAAAATTTTTAAGTCGCGAACAACAGGTTTCCCTTCCACTATAAATACTTAATGATGCCTCCTTAGCCTTCATTTCAGCCATTTTAACCCTAGAAAACCTTAGAGAGAAAGAGAGAAACATAAGATCAAAGGGGAAGAACAAGAGATTGAAGGGTTGAATCAAGATCAAAACCTAACTTTTCAAGAACACAAGGTAGGGGTTTTCTTCCATTCTTTTACATTGAGGTTAGGGTTATTATGTATGTATTCTCTTGACTCTAAATCCTATCAACTTGCTATGAAATTATCATTCCTTTCAAATCTTGCAATTATTACTTAGTCTTAAACTATGTATGGGTGGAGTAACCACTAAATCTCTTGTATGCCTTTGAAACCCTAGCTTTCAAGGGGAATGTGTTTTCTCTTGATTTCTTACTTGCTCTTGTTTCCCAACCTTAAATATTACTTGTTTTACACTATGTTATGTTTGGGTAACCAATACATCTTTTTCTATGCCTTCAAAACCCTAGTTTTCAAGGGGATGGATTTTCTCTTGATTTCTTCTTTGTTTTTGATTCCAAACCTTGATATTCGTTTGTGACTAGTTTCAAGACTTGATTGTCCCCTTGTTCGTAATTTCCAAGCTTGATCATTTATTTGTTCTTGATTTCAAAACTTTAGTGCTTTATATTGAATAATAAAATGGTATTTTGATGATCTCATGTATTTTTCTTAAATTGCTCCATTGGAAAAATGTATGTGGATTGGGATGTGAAATTGGGGATATTTGCTTTATTGTGAAACTTGAGTGTTAATTGAGAAAATGGTTGGAATGAGAAAATGGTTGGTATTGTATCCCTTGTGTGGTTGCATGATATGAACATGAGCTACTACTGACCGGGTATCATGGAGTAGGTAGACGCCTTCTTACCCCGTGCAGGGCAGAACTTTTCCTATCACTCGTCGTGGGGTCAGTGCTTTGGTAAGACTAAACCACTATCGCTCACGGGGTAGCATTGTGTATGTGCTAGCGTGGGACATGATATATTCAATGGTGATCATGCGAGGTCTTGCTTCATACCTGAGATACGAATACAATTGTGTATCATTCATTCTACCAAAAACGGTTTCTACTAGAGTTTTGGGAAGTATGAGATTTCGCAAGAACGTGTGAGAGACGGTTTATGATGGAATGGAGTATTAATTGTATATTGTGTTCATTTATTTATTAAATTACTGTTATTACTTAAACTTGAGATCTGTTTATAATGTCACTGTTTTTCCTCAAAAGTTATATATGATATGTTAAAAAATGAGACAGACTGTTTTATATGTTTTCTAAACCTTGTTCGGGTTTGGAAGGATTTTCCTACCGAGCTTCGTGCTCACCCCTTACATACAAATTTTTTTCAGATTATGGTCCAGGAAAGGAGCTCGGAGTAGAGGAACCGACACATTAGGAGACTCCCATAGATAGGCAGGAGGATTCCAAGACGGATGCTTAGAGCGATATTATCTTTTGTTCTAGACTAGGGAATTGATTTTGGAGATATTGTGAAGTCTAGCTTTCTTTTGTTTTTCGCTGCATTATAATAGTGAAATTTTTGGGATGTAAATGCCATAATTCGGCATACTCTTTTGGATAATGTTGTAAATATTTTATGAATGATGAATGACGTCTCTTTCATTTATGGATTTTATTAGTGCTCTCATGGTATGAATGGTTATGGATAGTAATACCTTCCAGGGTGGATTTTGGGGTGTTACATTACCCCCCAACTTGAACCATGCATTGTCGTCAATGCACAAGGAATCATGCAATGAGAAAAATGAAAGTAACATGGGAAATTAAATACGCCCCCTTTTTTGTCTCTCTCTCTTTTTTTTTTTGATATAAACATTGAATGGAAAATGAAACACAGAAAAGCTTGTTTACACCCCCAACTTAGACTCAAACATGATAGTGAAATATATTTGTTATGATGATGCTCAAAATGAATTGAGACCAAATTAGGAAGAGGTAAACAACTTCATGCTAAAATCTACACTACAACATCATGAAAATTAAAATATAACAATAAAAAAAATCTAACTACCCTGTACAATAAAATAAAATAAAAAGACTCATGTCAATCCAGATATGAGCTTGCACCCATTGATTTTTTTGAATTTAAATTTTTTTTGGTCTATAAATGTCTTTCCTAACCAATTTATTCAACAATACAAAAGATAATCATTAAAAATTTTCAACCAAACTGAGGTGCACACAATTTTATGCAATTGCAACAATAGAGTCTACAATTTATCTTTATAGATTTCTACAATTAACTCCATTTCAATGCCCTCCTCAAGTTAAAAATTGTGAACCTCAACACCACTATTTGATGGCAAATTGATCTTGGGCATAATCCTCATGGGATATAATAACTTCATTAATTTTTTCATAGTCAAGAGTGGTGGGAGATTCAACATCAATTTGCATTCCATAGAAATGATCATCCTCAATACATTGACTAT
Organism: Ilex asprella; assembly: GCA_023539305.1. Classification (NCBI taxonomy): domain Eukaryota; kingdom Viridiplantae; phylum Streptophyta; class Magnoliopsida; order Aquifoliales; family Aquifoliaceae; genus Ilex; species Ilex asprella. The sequence continues at coordinate 33,150,634 of CM042184.1, read as the reverse complement.
GTTCAAGATGTCGTTCTTCACAATTAGTAATTATGACATTAGTTAGTGCAATAAGGTCATTTCTAATTTAGAAAATTGTTGGGCTACTTAGGCATTGACTTCCATTTGGTCTAACATAAACTCACAAAGATTATTTTACAATTATTGTATAGGTGAGTCCTCATATGTTGGATAGTGGTAAAATTCATTAGATGGTGTGGCATCGGATGAAAAATTATAAGGGTCGTTCTTCCAATCATAACTTAGATAACTCATTGCAACATAATGGTCGGGGTAAAAAATTTTGGGGGCCAGTATTGAAATTGATCATTCACCTGCAAAGTCTTGAACCATATAATTTAATGAGCACACACTAGTGAACCATATAATCAAATATCACATACATTTTCAAAATTTGGGATATTTAACACATTTTCATAAGAATTAGGAAACATAACATAAAATACAAAAAAACTATTAACAATCGAGCCGAAATACCATGGCCAGTGATGAAAATCATGAGACTTACCTATGCCGTCCCCAATCACCTTTGAAAATTGACACTTAGCCTTCCCCGACAATGACTCCAAAAATGCTTGATCATGTTCATCCTTATCTCCCAACACTAACCCGAACTAAGTGTCTATGGCTTATGTTTGTAGGTGACTGTCACTCTACCTCAAGATTGATGCTAAAAATGGGGAAAATGTGTGTGTGAGTGGACATATGTGTATGTGTGTGTGTGCAAAAGTGCTCCCAAAGCGAAGAGAGACTTTCCAATGTCATGTTTTACTTGTAATGGGTATTCCAAGGTTTCCTCCCCAAGGAAGGAAGGTTGAATTGTGGTGAATGTGATTTTCAGAAAAATTAAAAGTGTAAAATCTAGTGAGTTTGTGTTTTTGGTGAGTGAAGATTTTGATAGAAAATTTAATGAAAACAAGGTTAGTTAATCCAAAGGGGTCACTCCAATGGAAATTCTAAATTAACTCAAAACATTCTATGCAGAACATCCAGGCGCCGAGAACTGCCAAGGACATCCAAAAATTGACCAGGATCCTTGTGGCCCTTAACAGATTCATTTCCAAGTCCTCGGATAGGTGCAAGCGGTTCTTCGCCATGCTGAAGGGGACGACCAAGGGGGATAAGGAGTGTGGCTGAGCACTCGAAGGGATCATGGAGTGCTTGAAGTCTCATTCAACTTTGTCTATCCCAACTGTGGGTGAGGTACTTAATTTCTATTTGTTAGCCTCGAAAAAGGCCGTAAATGGTGCCCTTGTTAAAAAAGATTAGGGATGCAAAAGCCTGTTTACTTCGTGAGTAAAACTCTGCTTGAAGTCGAGACACAGTATCTACCTATGGAGAAGCTTATCCTGGTGTTGGTTGTCTCGGCGAGGAAACTTAGACAATATTTCAAAGCACACGTGGTAAAATTCTGAACCGACCGTCCTCTAACGCCCATCCTTTATTGAGCTGAAATGTCAAGAAGGTTTTCCAAATAGGCAGTAGAACTCAATGAGTTCAAGATCTGGTACAAACCTTGCACTTCGATTAAAGGGAAACACCTTGTTCATTTTGTTGCGGAGTTCTCTACGTTTGGGCCCCCAAAAGAGGTGGTTGCTACCAACGACGACACTTGGAACCAGCATGTTGATGGGTCATCAAACGCAAGGTAGGCAGGGATAGGAGTAGTACTGGCTAGTTCAGGAGGATTCATAATAGACCGAGCTATTAGGTTGGGGTTTAAAGCTTCCAATAATGAGGCCGAGTACAAGGCACTGTTAACAGAACTTGATATTGTATATTTGATTGGGATTAGACACCTCTATGTCTTTTGCGACTCCAAGCTAGTGGTGAATCAGATCAACAGTGACTACGAGGTTTGAGACAACATAATGAAGGCATATTACCAAAAGGCAAAATCCAAGATCAAGAAGTTAGAAAAGGTGGAAGTTTCTCAGAATTCATGGGATCATAATACCCACACCGACGCGTTAGCCTACCTAGCCTCAGCATTAGCTTCCGAGATAACTCGGTGGATCATCATTGAAAATCAGGAAAGCTTGAGCATAGAAGAAAAGAAGACCAAGCAAGTGTTGCTGATGTAAAGCAAAGAGCACCTCCGGCTTGGATGGATCCCATAGTCGCATATCTAAGGTAAGGGATACTTCCCGAGGATATCGGAGAGGCCAGGCTGATTAAACTTAAGGCTCCCAGATTCAGGATATCTGTCGATCATCAGTTATACCGAAAATCCTTTTTCGGGCTGCGTTTGCTCTGTGTCCCCGAGGACAAGGTAGAGCCTTTGCTTTATGAGATCCACGAGGGCACATGTGGGAGTTATATAGGAGATCCCTCGCACACCGAGCAATGTCCCAAGGGTATTGGTGGCCTTATATGCAAAAGGATGATAAGAGCTACGTGCAAAAAAGCGACAAGTGTCAAAAATTTGCTCCCATCATCCGACAACCAGCAGGGGATCTGAATTTATTGACAAGCCCCTGGCAATTCTCTAAGTAGGGCATAGATAATGTGGGGCCCCTCCTAAAGGCCCCTTTGGGCAAGAAATTCCTCCTAGTAGCTATGGATTATAAAACAAAGTGGATCAAAACTGAGCCCTTGAGTAGTATTCGGGACGTCCAGACAAAGAAGTTTGTGTGGCAGAATATTATCACTCGGTTCAGAATGTCCCGGGCCATCATCTCGGACAACAGCACCCAATTCATTAGTGGACCTTTTAGAGAATTCTATTCAAAATTTGGAAAAGGAAAGTATTATTCCATTCGTAGCCTACCCCTAATGTAACGGACAAACAGAAGTCTCAAACAAAAACTATGTTAGTTGGGATCAAAAAGAGATAAAAGAGATTGGAAAAGGAAAAAGAGAAGTGAGCCGAGGAGTTACTGAATGTGCTATGGGCATACAGGACCACCCTGTGGAAGTCCACATGAGAAACGCCATGCGCCCTGATATATGGGGTCGAGCTGTCATGCCCTTGGAAGTAGGGCTCCCGACGATACTAAACCAAGCCTTGAGTTAGTGAATAATGATCAGACACTTGCGAAAGATCATTATTTGGCTGAAGAAAGAAGAGAGATGACATCTATTAGGCTGGTAAAATACCAAGGAGAGCTATCAAGACGACATCAGAAGAAGGTCCGAACGAGGAATTTTCCGAACGAGGAATTTTCTAGTAGGAGACTTGGTGTTGCCCAAAGTGGTATGCATCAATCGGGAACCCACTGATGGGAAACTTGGCCCCAACTGGGAAGACACCTTTAAAAAGTAATTGTTGTAGGGGCATGGGGGCATATAGGCTACAGGACATGGATGGTAATGGTGTAATCCAACCTTGGAATGTATCAAATCTAGAAAAAAAAATCTACTAAATTGAATTCCATGCTCTCCTTGAAGAATAACATGAGCCAGGCGCTCGGTTGTTAAGGGCACAGTCCCGAGGGGTGTAAGACTTCATCCTTGGAACGACGCTCTCAACAACAGAACACGAGCCAGATGCTTGATTGTTAAGGACACGACCCTGTAACGCCCCAAATACCACCCTAGACGACATTACATTCTAAAACCATTTACATCATGAGAGCACTAACATAATCCATCAATAAAGAAGACTTCATAAAGTCATCCATAGAATTTACAACATTATCCCAAAAGAATAGACCCATCTTGGCCTTTACATTCCAAAAATTTACTAATGTAGCACAACAAAAATTACAAAAGAAAACTAGACTTTACAAGGTTCAAAGTGAATATTCTAGCCTAGATTAAAAGAAAGTGTATATCCTAAGCATCCACCTCAGGTTTCGTGTCTCCAGCTATTGGAGCTTCCCAAAGTCCCAGCTCTTTAGTTTCGAGCTCCTCTTCAAGACACAAACCTGAAATATGTTATTTGTAGGGGGTGAGCACAAAGCTTTGCAGCAACATTCCTCCCAAACTCGAACAAGGTTTATAAAAACATATAAAAATGCCGGTCTCATTTCACAAATAGCATATATAATCTTTGAAGTAAAACAGAGACATTTTACAACTAATCTCCAGTTTAAGTACCAATAGTAATAGAAATGAACAACAACAACCAAGTTCCAATGAACATCCATTTCCAACATATAACCCATTTCCCACACATGATATACTATTGTCCTTCAAGGCATGCGCATCCTTACAAGGAACCTCTCACCCTCAAGGTTTGGTTTCTCAAGCATCCTTATAATGAACCTCTTTAGAAAATCACATATTGTCCTCTTTTGACATGAGCATCCTTACAAGAAACCTCTCATCCTCAAGGTTTGGTTTCTCAAACATCCTTACAAGGAATTTTTTGAGAAGATCACATACTGTCCGCTTTTGACATGAGCATCCTTACATGGAACCTCTCATCCTCAAGGTTTTGTTTCTTTGGCATGAGCATCCTTACAAGGAACCTCTTACCCTCACGGTTAAGTTTCTCAAGCATCCTTACAAGGAACCTCCTGAGAAGGAATGAGCATCCTTACAATCGACCACTCACTCATATTTTCCTAAACAACCATACAAGCAATACATTACCCACTATTTTCTCAAATTCTCAACAATTTCACAAGTCCCCTAATTTACAAGCAATTTCCAAGAAAAATCCCAATTCTCATAAGTGATATCTTCAAATAGGGCAATTTAAAGAGAACCATGCAAGAGATCATAATCAATATCATTACATTACTCAACACAAAGTTCTAGAGTTTTCAACACCAAGATTTAGTGAATGTTGAGAGAGAAATCCACATTGCTCAAGAAAACTAGGGTTTTTATGGTTCTCCCACCATAACTTTGCTCAAAACATGATAAAGGTTGCAATAATATTAAGAAACAAGGAACCCATAACAAATACATATCATTAAGAGTCAAATCATACCTATATAATAACCCTAGCATCAATGAATAAGAATAGAAGAAAATCCCTACCTTGTCTCTTGAATAACTAGGACTTGAATCTTGAATCACTCTTAACTCTCTTGTTTCTCACTTTAGATCTTGAGCTTTCTCCTTCTCTCTTTCTCTCTAAGTGTTTCCAGGGTTAGAGGGGCCGAAATGGGGCAAATGGAGGCGTCCTAGTGTATTTATAGGGCAAAAATGGACCACCAATCACAACATTAAACTGTCAGACCTCTTTCGGCCGTACCGATACGCTATACCGTTACGTCTAACTCTCGGGACCAAATTGTTCCAGAACACAGTACCGGTACAGTTCAGTATCGGTACACAAGATCGGTATGGTTTTGCCCAGTTTTGCCTATTTCCTCCGTTTTTCATTTCCAAACCATTCCAAACCCTTTCAAAACCAACTCAAACTTATACAACATATATTTGCACATCAAACATAGTTGATATAAGTTCTATTACAATTTATTTCTTATATTCACTAGCTAAAACCAAGTTTTGACTAATATTTACAATATTATCATTTCCTACGGTTATAACTCAGGGGGTTCATTTCTACACCATTACTTATATTAAATTACTAAATAATTTATTATTATATTACTTTAATGTGTAGGGGTTTGCAGGCCCTGAGGGGTGTAAGACTCTATCCTTAGAGCGTCGCTCTCAAAAACTTAACATGAGTCAGGCGCTCGGTCGTTAGGGGTATCGCCCTGCGGGGTGTAAGAGCCCATCCTTGGAGCGATGCTCTCAAAAACTTAACACGATTCAGATGCTCAGTCATTAGGGGCACCACCCCAAGGAGTGTAAGACTCTATCCTTGGAGCGACGCTCTCAAAAACTTAACACGAGCCACGCGCTTGGTCCTTAGGGGCATAGCCATAAGGGGTGTAACACTCCTTCCTTGGAGCGATACTCTCAAAAAGTTAACACAAGCCAGTTGCTCAGTCGTTTTGGGGCATGGCCCCGAGGGGTGTACCACCGTATCCTTGGAGCGACGCCCTAAAAAACTTAACATAAGCCTGGCGCTCGGTCGTTGGGGGCACGGCCCCGAGGGATATCAAATCCCAAACACTTACATTATTACGATGTTATAACTCTAGATGTCAAGGAGCAATTCGACAGGATGAAATGGAAAATTGACAAAGGAAGAGAGAAATCACAACAATGAAGAAAATTTCATTAATAAAAAGAAAGGGGCTTTGCATCCCCCAAGCATACATATAAAAAGAAAAAAGGGGTACAAAAGGGGGAAAGTCAAGGCTCCAGCTCTGCCTTTGGGGTTAGCCTCCTCATCACCACCAGCCCCCTCGCCACCAACCTCGTCACTGCCAATAGCACACCTTCACCTTAGGGGCTCTTCACCAAACCCCAATATTTCATCAAGTTGAGTACCTGGCTCCTAGGGATGTAAGATGACGGAGCTAAGGAAGGGAATATCGAGGCCCACGCCCAGGAGGGGAAGGGAGAGAAGTTGAGGAGTATCACCATTTTCACTGTCACTTAGCATGATCAGTTCATTTCGGCTATCGATTCCCCTCGCCTTTTCGGTTGATCCCTCAGGGCCAGGCTTAGATTGTTGCCGCTCCTCGGGGTTGGCCACAACTTCTAGTTCTTCAGGATATGTGTGCATGCCAAATAGATCTGAGCCAACCTCCACTTGGGCAGCGTGCAGAGCAACGTCCCAGCCTTGCTTTAAAGCCTTCTTCTTGGCTTCTTCAAAGGTAGGGACCATTTAGTCATTGGTGTGTAGCTACACCCTCTAGGAATTTTTTTGGACACGTTCTACCTCCCCTACATTATCTGCCATCAAGGAGTCGACTTTGATCATCAACTCATTATTGACAGACTCAAAGTCCTATAGCTTGACCTTCGCGGTAGAAACCTGAATCTCATACTCCTCCACCTTCATGGAGGCTGCAGCCTTAGCTTCCTTCACCTCCTCTAATTCAGCAGCAAAAACATTGGCCTGGTAGATTAGGTCAGTGATATGGTTGGACTAGTCGGTAATCGTCTTCTCTACCCCATGAATGTGTGCATCTTTGGCCTCGAGGGACTTCCCGGTGTCCCTCGCTTGCTTAGAGCCCCAAAAATGTTCGATGATAGCCCCTATTTGCTGGCAAAACTAAAAGCAGAAAGAACCTAAGTCAGAGATGACTGGATAATATAAATGATTGATTGTAAAACCTTACCTCCATTAACCCCTAGTTACTATCCCTCAAACTATGCAATGTATGTGCGAAGGGAAGGATTTCTTCCCCTTGGGATAGTGTCAAAAGAAAGGGCAAGGAGGATGGGAAATGGGATGATGTAAATATGAGATGTATATGCACAAAAATGCTCCCCAATATCTAGGAGACTTTCGTGGGTCATGTTTTACTTGGATAATGTGAAGGTGATTTGATGAAAATGGAAGTGTAAAAATCTTTGTGGTTGAAAGTTGTTTGGTAGAGTGTGTAACAATGAAAATGTAATGGGAAAACAAATGTTGGCAAACCCAAGAGGTCACTCCAATGGGAATACCATCTCAACTCAAAATCCTCCTCCGATAGAGCGTGAATGAACGATTGATTCGTGGGAAGCTAGGGATAAGATTGGTGAGGATCTAAGCATAATCCGTGACTATGTCTACGGAATATCAAAAACTCACCAACTCATCCACTCTCAACCCAGTCAAATGGAACCACAGAACTCATAAGAGAGGGAGGAGAATGAGTTAGAGTGGTATACCTAAGTGGAGGTTTCCCTTGGATTTGCCAACTTCATAATTTAGCTACTCATGAATGAAATGAAATAAACAATGTAATGAAAGTGCATGAAAAACTATGAAGATTTAGAGTAACTAAGTGCAAGAAATTAAAGGCTAAGAGTAAAAGCATTTTAAAACCATTTTACTGCTAAGAAAATGAAAATACTAGGAGCATTAATGGTAAGTCTTTAAATGCACACTAAACCAACAAGAAACATGAAGGAAATCAACATTAATGACATTCAATGAAGTCTAAAGATCCTTACAATAGATTACATGGCAAAGTAATGAAGAAAATGCAAAAAAATCAATGTATCTCTCTAAAAACATTGTTCATCGTCTTCTACCCAGGAGCTCTTTTCTATATTTCTCTACCACACCATAATGCTGAACTCCTTGGTTCCCTTGGCTCCAAAACGTGCCTCCCTAGCTCTGGGGTAGCCTAGGGTGTCTCTACCATCCAGGGGTTGCAGAGAGCATGGCCTGAACAGAGGTTTGCAGAGCTTGTCTGCACACCCAGCTCCTTCCTCTCTTTCTCTCTTCATTGATGAGCCAAGCTTCAAACATCCAATCTATGGTGTGAACAAGGTGAATAGTATTGTGGGCGTGTCAGGGGAGTAGGAGAGAGTTGATGGTGGGGTCTGTAAAGTGACAGAGCTCCTGTTGTAGAATTTTGGGGAAGAAGTCGACAGACAGTACCGGTACGCTATACCGATACCTGGAACTGCAGTAGCCTTTGCGTACTGGTACGCTGTACCAGTACGGTACCTGCTATTTTTGTTGTTTCCGCTGCATCTTTTACCATTAAGCTATCCAATTCTCATTCTTTCATCCCCTTGTTTCTCTATCCCTATTGAAATGCTAAAGAGAGTCTTGTTTAGCACCTTTTAACTGCAAATACAAAATTTCATTATTAATTAATTGACATATATAACTTTCCTTATTAGCATCATAAAAACCGTTAATTCAAGGATAGTTAGCACATATAAATATGCAATATTTTATGCTAATCACACCCCCAACATATGTTTTTCTAGTCCCTAGCAAATATGTTATTTATAACACGAAACAAAACATCATTATGCATACTCATTCCATTCAACATCCATTCATCCAAACAATTTAAAAGCAAAAATCATAACACAATTCACAACCTAATTATGAGCACAATTTACCAAACTATGGTTTTCCATAAATATGTCATTGAGTTGGAGAACATAGAGTAGGACATAAAAAACGAACAAAATAGCCTAACTCTTTTCTAGCATTATCCTCCCCGACCCAATAAAAAACAAGAAGAAAAACTAAACACAATCCTATTCTTCATCACCCTCCTCCTCCTCCTCCTCCTCCTCATCATCATCATCATCATCCTCATCATTCGCTTCATCCTCTTCATTCTCATTATCATCATCTGCCCTTGATGTAGAAGGACCATTAGCAGAAGTGCCACCCACAGAAGTTGGGGATCCACTAGGGATGGACCTTCCTGGGAAAGTATGCATGTAAAGTTCTTTCATCATGGCCATCATTCCCTGCATTGATCCCTCCAATGCGTTAAGGCGTTGGTCTGTTGAATGCCTTGGCATCGATGTGAATGGCCTAGTGGGAGCAGTCGGCAGCATGTCATCAAGGTCAACCTCCATTTGATCTTTCTCAGCTCGACTCATAGCTTTCCTCTTCTTGCTACTAGTTTTGCCTATAGCTCCAGTCTCGGGAGGGGTGATCTTATCAAAAGCATAACCCTTCACCTTAAAGTGCTTGCACATCTAGGTCACCAGACTTCCGTTTGACAAGTTGGTCATTGGCTTCACTGTTGCAGCAAAATCTTTCATCACCTCCCAAATGATCCCCGCAAAATCAATTGTTTTGCCCGACACCACCGCATCCATAAGGGCTAACTTCTCCATGTTTGGCTTCTTTTCTGTAGCCTTTGGGAGGAGGTTATAGTGGAGAAGCTTGTTTAACAGCCCATACACATGCTTCAAACCCTTACTATGCACCGTTCCCCTAAATGATGAAGGATCCTCATACATCAAAGCCACAAACTCAGCCTTGGTCTTCGGCTTGTCCACATTGTGAGGATAGACAGGGGGGAAGGATGGTGGTCTCTGATAGTCCCCAAGGAGGGTGGCAATGACATCCGGGGTGACATCAAACACCTTGCCCCGCACATTGGCTCTCAGTGTCTCCCCATGTTGCACTGTCACCACCTTAAGTGTCTGGTAGAATTTCCTGCACAGGGATAGGTTATACCCATCCACAGGTTCAAACCCGAACTTCATCCCATGTTGTTCAACGATTTTCACCAGCTCATGTCATGGGGTGAGTGAAATGAAATCCAAATAGCGCTCACAGGTGACACCCTTGTCCCCAATAAACTGGAGACGTGCCGTCATCCTCGCCTTCTTCCATTGCTCCTCTGGACCCATGCTTGGTCCCTCACCGCTCCTCTTGTGGCTACTAGGCTCAGCGGGTGGAGGAGACTTAGACCCCGCTCTCTTGGTGCGAGCCATGGAGTGCAACAGTGCCCACACTGAGAGAAATGCGAAGATGAGCCACAGACGACCCTCAACTGAGTCTATTGGTTCGAGCACAACTCCTATTTGACAGGCCATGTGAATTTTCTTGAAGAGAAAAGAGGGGTTTGGGGGATTTGATGAAATCGGTAGAAAGGGTTTTGGGAGAGGGAGAGCCCTAGAATTTGGCAGAAAGAGGGAGATGATCTCGGGTTTTAAGGAGGGAGGAAGAGGGAAAGAGCTTTGGGTGTTTTCGAGAGAGGGAGAGGGAGAGCTAGGGCTGAGTGTTTAGGTAGGAAATGAAATCTATCAAAAGATTTAAAATAAAAAGCCCTAATAATTTTTTTTTCTCGGTTCAGCAGACCATACCAGTACTGCGTACCGGCACCTCAAACTCCAGTAGCCTTTGCGTACCGGTATGGTATCTATTGTTTTGGCTGCAAAATTTCTGCTGAGCTCTTCTCACCACATCATTTCAACTAAGGACCTCCCATGACATTTTTACACACACCTAATGACCATTACTCCATTCCAACAATGTACTCCTTTTGAAAACCACAATTCGAACCATCATGCCCAAATTAATGTTGAAATTGTACAGTGATTTAAACCTTTGATACAATCAACCTACATGGAATGGATTTCTATTTTCAACTTATCAAAATGAACATCCAGAATACACATCATAAATTTCATCATCAGGGCATTCTTAAGTTATGTCAAATATAAAAAACTTGAGTTATATTCCTCCATTCCGGAAGCATGAGTTATTTGACACATTTCTCATATGACTGAACTAAACATACATGAGCAAAACCATAGTCTCCAACACTAGTATGCATGTACACATTGATTTCCAACCGGATTGTGTGTGAATGAAGTACATAATTTGAGTATTTACACAATAGGATTCACATTCAAATAGCTTAGGCAAATTCAACTTCAATGCAAAACTCACCAAGGGACACTCTTAATCAAAGAAGTCACTCAAGTTATCCTGGTATGCACTCCATGTGTACATGTGACATAAAATCTTGTGTTCAGAGCGTAATGCTCACATGTAATCCCAAAAATGAAGTACATATGTGGAAGTGAAAGGGACTTAGCATAGTCTCATGAATATAATGCTCATGCATTGAACAATAAACATAACTCATCATTTTCTTTGAACACTTGCACCTCCCATGCTTCTCTAGATCACCTAGCACTTTAACGGTTATAACGGGGCCTTGGGGTGATTTCTAGGTAAAAGAAATGACAGAATTAGGGTAACAAAGAGGGTTGTTCCGAGTGAGAGACCTTTATTTCAAAAAGACACTTCCCATTTCATGGGATTTTGATTCTCATATCATCACCACTCCCTTTGTTTCTGTTCTTTCTTTTCCTTGACATTTCCCTTTTCTTTTTCTCTTTCACCCATTCTTGTTCTTTTCTTGTATTTTTCATTCTTATATGTTTGACTCATTTGGTTTCAACCTCATTCACCCCTTTTGTTTATAGTTTCACACCACTGTTTCTTCTTTTGCACTTTCTCACATTTGCTTTAGGAACAACCAAGGTAAGGTGGACATTTCTTCTTTTCTTTGGCTTGGTCAAATGTATGACATAGAAACGAATTCAATTAAAGCTCAATCACGGCACTAGGGGTAAAATTTGCACAAGAGAAAGACAAAGGTTCGACATATTCCAAGATGGCCTAAGATAACTTCCAAGTCCGCATGGGGTGGCATTATATGATCACGATAAATTAGTCCACTATCCAAATGCACCAAACCAAAACAAGCATAATGAGACTATTGAACAAATTTGACATTGAAAAATAGTTCTTTCAGTGATTATGATATCCCTCCAAAAAGGATTTGGCCCTAAGCTCTCATGGATCCAAATTCATCTCCGCTACTTATGTCAAGCTTAAAACATGAATCCAATTCGTAAATTACCGAAATTACACATTCAAGAGTCATGTAAAGATGAGTTTGAAAATCAATACGTAAGTGATGCTCATTCATAGTATCAATTTCCATAGAATGCTCATGTGCACAAAGTTCACAACAATGATCAACATGTCATTCAACACACAACTTTTTCATAACGGAATACAAATCAACTTTAGATATTTTTCATCAAAAATTTTCAAAATTTTCACAACTTTCACATCTTTTCAATAATGCAAACAACAAACAAATTTTCCAACAACCTTGGTGTATCATATAAATGGTGCACCTCACCCCCCAACTAGAATCATGCATTGTCCTCAATGTAACAAAAAGATAACGTATGCAATGAAGGACAGTAAAAGATGAGAAGGGTAACAAAACACCTCGCATTTGATCTTTTAACAAAAGCACCAAGATCTGGATCCAAAAGAAACAATGCTATACGACCATAGAAAGTAAGTAGCATGAAATAAAAATGACATAAGTAAATAACACAAACTATACATTAGAAAAGGTAACCAATTTCTACTACTCAACCAACTCCAAATACACCGGGTCGATTAAATCCTCCTCTACCATTTGTTCTTCAAAACCCTCAAAGAATGGCTTGAGTCTTTGGCCATTGACCTTGAATGTTTGGCCATCTTTGGGGTTTGTGATTTCTACCGCTCCGTTGGGGTAGGCCACCTTGACAAGATAGGGGCCATCCCATCAGGATCTTAACTTTCCTTGGAAAATGGAGAGCCGAGAATTATACAAGAGCACTTTTTGTCCGGGCTCAAACGACTTCCTCGTGATTGAATTGTCATGAAAAACTATAGCCCATTCCTTGGAAATTTTAGAGCTCTCATATGCATATCTTCGGATCTCATCCAATTTTTTCATTTCTAATTTTCTCTGCTCTCCAGCCATTCTCATGTTAAAATTCAAGGTCTTTATGACCCAGTAGGCCTTATGCTCCATTTCAACTGGCAGATGGCAAGTTTTTTCATAAACAAGCCGATAGGGAGACATGCCTAAAACGGTCTTATAGGCAGTACGGTATGCCCATAAGGCATCGGTCAACCTTTCTGACCAATCCTTCCTACTTGGGTTAACCGTTTTTTTCAAAATATTTTTAAACTCCCTGTTGGCTAATTCAGCTTGGCCATTGGTTTGTGGGTGGTAAGCAGTAGAAACTTTGTGTATAACGCCATATTTAAACATTAATGATGCAAATGACCTGTTACAAAAGTAGAATCCACCATCACTAATCATTGCACAAGGCATCCTAAACCTTGAGAAAATATTTTCTTTTAGGAACTTGACTACGACCCGGTGGTCATTAGTCTTGGTTGGGATGGCCTCTACCCATTTGGACATGTAGTCCACTGTCAGAAGAATATACAGGTAGCCAAAAGACATGGGAAATGGACACATAAAATCGATGTCCCAATAGTCAAATATTTCAATGACAAGCACGGGAGACAGGGGCATCATATTTTGACGGGTCACACTACCCATTCGTTGGCATCTGTCGCATGCCTTGTAATATGAAATACAGTTCTTAATAAGAAAGGGCCAGTAGAAACCTGACTGAAGAATTTTGGCTGAGGTTTTTTTGCCGAGAAATGTCTACCACAGGCTTGGGAATGACAGAATGCAAGGACGTTCCACTGTTCATTTTCAGGCACGCATCTCCTCATGATCTGGTCTGGGCAATACTTGAACAGGTATAAATTGTCGAAGTAAAAATACATCACAGTTGCCATAAATTTCCTTTTATCTTTAGGGCTCCGCTGTGGCAGTATTTGTCCTGTTGCAAGATAATTACAAATGTCAGCATACCAAGGAAAAATAAAATGAATTGACAATAAATGCTCATCAGGAAAAAAATTAGGGATGGGAATGTGCTCATCGACCTCTTGCACCACCAATCGAGAAAAATGGTCCGCCACCACGTTCTCCACTCCTTTCTTGTCCATGATTATCAGATTAAATTCTTGAAGTAGGAGGATCCACCTGATAAGTCTTGGTTTAGCATCCTGCTTAGACAATAGATACTTCAAAGCAGAATGATCAGTAAAGACAACTATCGGTTAAACAATGATCTAAGACCGCAATTTATCTAATGCAAATACTACAACTAGCAGCTCTTTTTCAGTGATGGTATAATTTATTTGAGCTTCATTAAGAGTTTTGTTAGCATAGTAAATTACATATGGTCTATTCTTCTCCCTTTGACCTAGCATTGCGCCGACCGCGTAATCACTCGCGTCGCAAATAAGCTCGAAAGGTAATTCCCACTTGGGTGGTCGCATAATTGGAGGTGTAACAAGCATACTTTTGAGTTTTGAAAAATATTCCTCGCAACTATCCGACCATTCAAATGGGACATCTTTAGATAACAGATTGGTCAAAGGTCGGGCCAATGCACTAAAATTTTTAATGAATCGACGGTAAAAACCCGCATGACCCAGAAACGGCCTGATATCCTTGACGACTTTTGGCATAGGAAGATTGGAGATAACCTCCACCTTTGATTTTTCAACTTCTATTGCTTTCACCGAAATGATGTGCCCGAGAACAATTCCTTATGTCACCATGAAGTGACATTTTTCCCAATTCAAAACTAGACTCTTCTCTTCACATCTCTCCAAAACTTTCTCTAAATTCTCCAAGCACCCGTTGAAAGAATCCCCAAAGACTAAGAAGTCATCAATGAATACCTCAACAATCTTCTCCACCATGTCACTAAAGATCTCCATCATGCAAGGTATTACATAGCCCGAAAAGCATGCAACGATACGCAAAGGTACCGTAGGGACAAGTGAAGGTGGTTTTCTCCTGGTCTTCCAGGGCAATCTCTATCTGATTGTAGCCGGAGTATCCATCCAAAAGGCAATAGAAAAGATGCCCCGCTATTCGTTCTAACACTTGATCAAGGAATGGGTTTGAAAAGTGGTCTGTTCTTGTACACAGGTTGAGCTTCTGGTAATCAATACAAACTCTGCACCCTGTGATCACCCTTGTTGGGATAAGCTCGTTCTCCTCATTCTCCATAATAGTGACACCCGACTTCTTGGGTACTACTTGCGTGGGACTAACCCACTTACTATCGACAATTGGAAAAATGATGCCCACGTCAAGTAGTTTCAACACATCATCCCTCATCACATCTTTCATGATCGGATTCAACCTCCTTTGTGGCTGGCGGGATAGTTTTGCGTCCTCCTTAAGATAGATCCGATGTGTGCAAATGGTGGGATTTATCCGCTTGATGTTTGCAATTGTCCACCTAATTGCCCCTTTATGTCTCCTCAACACCTCCAAAAGCTCTTCTTCTTGCCTTGCATCCAACGTTGAACTAATCATCACCAAAAATGACTCATCTTCCCTAAGGTATGCATACTTCAAATGGGAAGGTAATGGCTTCAATTCCAAGTTAGGTTTACGTACATCAGATGGAAATATCTTTTTGTCTTGGTGTGGGAGTTTTTCAAATGTAGGGGTCCACTTTTCTGCCTCTTTCAAACTTTTCAAGTCTTTTTGCTCATCCACTTCCTTCATATCAACAACTTCCTCCTCTCTCAAATTGAAAGTGCCAATTAACTCCATGTGCACCTCTACCAAAGTGTCGATCCAATAAATCTCATGTGCCTCCTCCTTATCCCCAGGTTGCTTGCACAAGTTGAACACATTGAGCTCGATTGTCATATTCCCAAATGCTAGCTTCATAAGACCGTTCCGAAAATTAATCACCGCATTAAATGTGGTAAGAAAAGGTCTACCAAGTATTATAGAGATTTGGGAGCTAAGGTTTGCCACTGGGTGAGTGTCAACCACAATAAAATTAATAGGAAAGTAAAATTTATCCACTTGTACTAAAACATCCTCAACTACTCGCCTTGGTGTTCGAACACTATGGTCCGCCAGTTGAAGCGTGATTGTAGTAGGCTTCAATTCCTCAAGCTTGAGTTGTTGATACACAGAGTAGGGGAAGAGGTTGACACTCGCTCCCAAATCAAGCAATGCTTGTTCAACCCGACAATCTCCAATGGTTATGGCAATGGTAGGGCAGTCGGGGTCCTCAAACTTCGGAGGAGTGTTTGTCCTCAAAATTGAGCTTACTTGCTCGGTGAGAAAAGCCCTCTTGTGAACATTGAGCCTTCTTTTTACAGTGCATAAGTCTTTTAAGATCTTTGCACATGTTAGAATTTACTTTATGGCATCAAGGAGTGGGATGTATATCTTCACCTGCTTAAATATTTCTAGAATGTCAGTATAATTAGCCACCTTGACAGGTGGCTTCAAACGATTAGGAAAAAGAGAAGGGATAGGGGATACAATCACACTTTCCTCAATCACCTTTTCTTTCTCAACCGCCTCACTCTCGTTCTTCTCACTTACCCCACCCTCATTGACATCACCCTTAGTCTCTTTTTCTAACGGCAATGTGGCCTTGGGTGAGACCTTTGGCACCACGGTCTTTTCAAATGTTTGTCTCTCCAAAGAGTGGTGACCGCCTTGAGTTGCTCACAACTATCTTGGGTGGTTGAGGCCACTTCAACCACATGTTGGCCCTTGGAGTTTTCTTGGGGTTGAGCGGGAAATTTCTCCTTCTCTTGTTAAGATAACCCAATGACATTAGTGATCTTGGAGAGTCGGGTTGAAATGTCCTTGTTGAAGGTGGTTTGGCTTTGAATGAAGTTGTAAAGTACATCCTCCAAATTCCTCTTGTGGGGAGGTTGGTAGGTGGACGAATTTGATAGTCATTGATTAGGAAAGCCTTGTGGAGGAGGATTTTGTGAAAAATTCTGTTGTGATGGTGTCGACTGATACCCTTGCGCATTTGTCCGTGGGTATTGGGAGCTAGACGCTTGCCCATGACTTGGGTATTGACCTTGTTTGGGAGGCACGAGGAATGAATATGGATTGAAACCATGGGGAATAGGGTTCTCATTCCTCCAAATAAAGTTGGGGTGGTTGCTCCACCTCGGATTGTAAGTGTTGGAATATGAAGAGAATGATTGCCTTGGTTGGTTTAAGGCATGGACTTGTTCCTGGTATACTTCCCTAAGTGTTGGAATGCTTGGACACTCCGATGCAGAGTGATCAACATTCTCACAAATAGAACAACCCTTCTCGGTTCTTGACACTTGAGACACCTCCCTTGTTCTATTCACCTCAAGGTTATCTACTTTCTTAGACAATTTGGAAATTTGTGAAAGTAGGTCTTCTTGGTCTTTTAGCTCATAAATCCCTCCCCCTTTTTGTTGGCCACTCTCTTGAGGCAAAAACCTTGGTACGTCGGCTGGGTCAGTGGTATGCCACGACTAGGCATTTTGGGCCAAAGTATCAAAATATTCTAGAGCCTCGTGAAGATCTTTGTTCAATAATTTCTCGTTTCACATCCTGTCGATGGCTTGGTGTAATTCCTTCATAGAAAAAACTTACCAATTGTCATGGTTCAAAGCCATGGTGTGGAAGGGATTGTAGCAAGTCCTTGTACCTTTCCCAACATTGATAAAATTGTTCATTGGGATTTTCAGAAAAGTTTTGGATTCACTTTTTTAGGCCGGTGGTTTTATGCACCAAAAAAAAAAATTGGTCAAGAAAATAGAGATCATTTGGTCCCAAGTAAATATGGTGTGGGATCTCAAGGCTTGAAGCCAAGTCTTTGCTTTACTATGTAGGGAGAAGGGGAACAATTTCATCCTCACAATCTCTTCCCTGTTGTGATTGGGGGTAAAGGTTGTAACTATTTCTTCAAAATCTCTTATATGAGAATAGGGATTCGAATTCTCAAGTCCATGAAATTTGGAAAGTAGATTCAACACCCCTGGTTTGACCATGAAGAGGTGAGCTTTGACCAGAAGGACAATGCATGATGGTGTGACACTATGAGTCGATTAAAGGAAGTCTCTCATTGACCTAGTCGGAGGGTCAAGTGGGATGTTGTTTCCCTCATTCCTAGGTGGGGGAAAATATGCTTGAGGGTTGGGCCTTCTAGGTTGTTGCAATCCCCTATCCTCTTAGACATTAGGATTGGCAACTACATCATCAAAATTGTCACCAACATCCTCAGGTGGATCTTGGTTAATGTTCATATTAGGGTCCATGAACTGCCAAACCAGTCGGTGTTGTTCGTCTCGTCCCCACATACGATAAAGAGTCTATAAAAGAAAAACTTTTGAATTTATAAACAAACAAAGATATGTACACGAACCACATACCTCAGCCCATAATGAAAATCACGGGACCTACCTATGTAGTTTAAAAATTGCCTTCTTGATTTGACACTTGCCTTCCCCAGCAACGGCGCCAAAAATAATTGATTGTAAAATCTCACCTCCGTTAACCCCTAGTTACTATACCTCAAACTATGCAATGTATGTGCGAAGGGAAGGATTTTTTTCCCCTGGGGATGGTGTCAAAAGAAAGGGCAAGGAGGAAGGGAAAATGGATTATGTAAATATGAGATGTATATGCACAAAAATGCTCCCCAATCACAAGGAGACTTTCATGGGTCATGTTTTACTTGGAGGTATTCCAAGGTCGATTCCACGGGGAAGAAAGTAAACCAATGTGAAGGTGATTTGATGAAAATGAAAGTGTAAAAATCTTGGGCGTTAAAAGTTGTTTGGTGGAGTGTGTAACAATGAAAATGTAATGGGAAAACAAATATTGGCAAACCCAAGAGGTCACTCCAATGGAAATACCATCTCAACTCAAAATCCTCCTCCGATAGCATTTAGCATATAAAACAAGTCTTTAAACCACTAGGTTTACCCTAATGGACGAGTGTTGTCTCGTGAGGGTTTTCAGTGAAGCTACCCACAAACTTCTATCGAACAGATGTGTATGTGGAATTACTAGTTAAAGTAAATTAGCATCATGGTCGTTGGAACACCCAACCTTTAATTTGGACTTATATCTAGCATGCTCCTCATTCTTTGGTATTGATTCTATATAAAAATTAGCATCTATCACATTAGCATTTGGAATTCCCTAAGTAGTAGGATGATCATTCTAGAAACAAGAATGGTTATATAACAAACATTCCCTGTTACCATTGATTGTTCAAAAACCTTGTTGTTTTCCTAACCCCCTAAATACTATCATTTAGAATGTGAAGTGTATGGTTCAACAGAGAATGTCACTCTCCCTTGGGATAGTGCCTAAAGAAAGGGCAAGGAGAAAGGAACATGAAAATGGTGTAACTATGATGTGCAATGAACAAAGGTGCTCCCAGTCGTAAGGAGACCTTCGCGGGTCATGTTTTACTTGGTGGTATTCCAAGGTCGTATTTACAGGGAAGGAAGTAAACTGAAGGGAAGGTGATTTTGGGAAAAGAAAGTGAAAAAAAAATAATATTTGTGGTATAAAAGTTGTTTGGTGAAAATGAAAGGAAGAACAAGTGTTGGCCAATCCAAGAGATCACTCCAATGGGAATGCCCTTTGAACTTGACTCCCTCCTTCAATAGAGCATGAATGAACGATTGATTCGTGGGATGCTAGGGATAAATGGGTGAGAATCTAAACATAAATCATGACTAGGCCTACTGAATATTAAAGACTCACCAATTTATCCACCCTCAACCCAGTAAAACCGAACCATTGAACTCTAAGAGAAAGGAGGAGAATGAGTCGAAATGGTATACCCAAGTGGAGATCCCCCTTGGATTTGCCAAGTAAAAGCTTTAGTTACTCATGTTTAAAATGAAATAGATAATATAAAAAAAGTGCATTCCAAAAAAAATTGAAGTTCTTGAGTAACTAAGTGCAAACAAATATAAGCTATGAATGAAGGAAATGAATACCCATTTTATATATAAGAAAATGAAGAGTTTTGGAGCATTAATGGTACAGGGTTAAAGATAGCATTAAACATGCATTCACTTGAATAAAAATAACATCCATGACATTCAATGAAGTTCTAAAGGTTCAAACCATGGATTACAATACAATGTATTGAACTAAAAGCAAAAATCTCAATTTTCTCTCACTAGGCACTATTCATCATCTTCCTCACTGTTTCTCTCTATAGTCTAGATCAATCCCTGTAAGAATGTTGAACATGGAGCCTTTTCCTCCCAAAACGTGTCTCGAGACTCTTGTAGCACCCCCAAGTGATTCCCAACATAGGAGCATAAAAAAAGTGGGCTGGTGCAGGCTTTGTCCTCACACCCAACAGTTTTTCTCTCCTCTCTCCACATTTATGATCTCCCCTCCAAAAATCCAAGAGGAGGTACATGAAGGGATATTCTGTCTGCAGGATGGGTCATAGGGGCATAGGAGATTCATTGGTAGGGCCCTCAAGATAGCAAAATAGTTGATGCAGAATCTAGGTCTATCAGGCAAAGCGTACCGGTACTGTTTTCTGGTACCTCGAACTCCATTAGCCTTAGTGTACTAGTATTATTTCTACAGTTTTCTCTGTGTTCCTGATTTTTTCAACTCATGAGCTTTCCTTTAGCCATTCTTTCATCCCCAATCATCTCAACACATTTTGGAATGCCTTAAGGAGCCTTATTTAGCACCTATTAACTACAAACACCAAATATTCTCATTAATAACTCAATAGGTATAACTCCAATCATTTAACACCTTAAAAGCAGTTAACATAGGATGATTAGCACATAGAAATATGCAATGTTTTGTGCTAATCACACCACCAACTTAGGTTTTGCTAGTCCCTTAGCAAAAGATTATTTCCCAAACAAAAGACAATGAGAATAACACACATTCAATCCATTTAATTAACCATTCATCCAATCAATCAGCAAGCAAAAATCATAATGCAATTACAACATAAATATGAACCAGATTGAACATATTGTTGTTTTTCTATTAATGTGAACGATGTTGGAGTACATGGAGTAGGACATCAAAAAGAAACAAAATAGCCTACGACTCCACAACGCTATCCTACTTGTGTTCAATCCCGAACTCAAAAAGAAAAGAAAACCAACAACACAAAAGCTAGCACATCCTACTCTTCATCACCATCCTCATCCTCCCCAAACTCTTCACCCTCCCCATACGACACCCCAAAATCCGAGGTTTCGTTGATTTTCTATCAACCCGCGAAATATCCGTGGATACCGAGTAACTCGATATAGCGTTGTTATGCCCCATTTATCAGAGTCCATAATTTAACAAAAAATTGGGCAGAGTCTCCTTTAGTACGGGAAACTCTACCCAAAATGCAACCTATGCAATAAATCTTCACATGACCCATCCGAGGCCCAATATAACACAGTAACCACATCGGGTCCATTTATAAGTAAACATAGGCCACACCGGGTCCAATTATCTATACTTATATCAAAACATGCAAGGTTATTTTAACAATAGTCCATATAAGTTTTGCTACAATTATTTGCAAAAGATTACATGCCCAAAACATAATTGTATCAAGTGTTTTACATTAACACAAAATAAAGACACATTCGACGTTCTTTAACCAGGAGGGTCCAAATTGGAGTCATCCGCCAGTGTATTTCCCCCACCTGAAATGTTTTTCCGTATAGGTGAGTAACACCCAGTAGAGTAATTTCCTATAGAGACTACTCCCCACCTAAGTGCACATGTAATGTTCACATTTAACATTACATAATCACATCAACATTCCAAGTATAAACATGCAACTCTATATTGGAATTTACCATTTCATGCTATGAAATGAGATGTGACTCACTCATGCATCATGACCCGAGTCCTCACCGACTCCCACTACGCAATGCAATGCACTCGTGCAGTGTAACCGTCATTCGACGAAAAATCCACCCAATGATCGTTTGAAAATAAAAGTTGTTTTATTATAAAACTAAATCATTGATGGGTGTTACTCATTGAATGAGTACTTTTATAAATCAAAATCTTGTGTCTCGTTGGGCAACGGGTTTTTGATTTTATACCGCCACTTTCGTATACCATACTACACTTTTCTAGAATTTCACCACAGGGGAGTGTATAACCAAGTCGTCGGGTCTTGCACCCAAGGGGGGATCTACCTCTTCTTGTTATACCCGACACAAGTTTTCCATGCAACATGCGGATCAATGGGATCTTCGATCCGACTTTACCGATTCCACATGTCATTCACCAAGAATGGTGTTTGATTGACCTTGCATACACACATTCACACTCATGCCTAAGCCCATGAATGTGATGCCTCCGTGCAAATGCAATGTAATGTACCATTGCAATCATCAATGTCATGCGCCATATGTAATGAGTGCCATATGGGCCAATTAAACCACACATTTCAACATGTATCATGGACAATTATATCATATGTATATAATCTCTAAAATTCATCACAATATCAAAACATCAATTAGCATGTATTAACATCTATATCCAACACAATTTGCAAGCATGTTATCACAATTTTTATGCCAATAACACACTTAATTACATGGGCACAATATAACACATAAAAGCCCATGTAATAGCTCACATAACAGCCCATGTAATAGCCCATATAACAGCCCACATAATGGCTCAAAAACTGTCCGCAAACCAGTCCAAAAATAGTCACAATTTCAACCCAAAAAACAGTCATAAAATAGCCCCTTAAACAGGCCTAAAACAGCCCCTTAAACATGCATAAAGCAGCTCCTTAAACAGGCATAAAACAACAATAAAACTGTCCAAAATTCATTCCCAAATCAGTCCATAAAACAGTCTAAAATGCAGTCCCAAATCAGTCCATAAAACAATCACAATTTCAGTCACTAAGCAGCCCACAATTTAGCCATGAAACAGCTATAAAGCAGTCCATAAAAATAGCCTAAAAACAGTCCTTGAAATTAGTTCATAACAGTCCCAATTTCTACCCCTTAGCAGCCCCCAATTTTGCCCCTTTAACATCCCCTAAACAGCCACTAATCAGCCACAAACCAGCCACTAAAATATTCCATTTCAGCCGTTAAAAAATCTACTTCAGGTAAGAATAAAATCAAGTAGAAAGAACCCTACCTCTTGTAGCGTGTAGGAAGGGATAGAACTTCTAAAAACAACAACCAAAGCCCAAGAACTTGATTTCTCAAAAATATTTTCTTTGGATCTTCGGTGAAATCTCTCATTCTTGGTACATACGTGTAGCCCTCGTCGAGGAGATGAACTTTGGTTCTTGGCTTGACGAATTTCAAGCGATGGAATTCTGGGAAATCGAAGAAGAAGATTGGAGAACACTTTGTTTTTTCTCTCTTTTCTCTCTTCTCTCTCCATGGAAAGCCAAGGCTGAAAATATGAGATATTTTTGCTGAAATATCTCAATTAACTCCCTATTTATAATTTCAAAGACTTGGCTTACAACGCGCCACACACCCCCTCTTTTCGGGTTCGTTTTCGCCCCGAAATGATTTATTTCATTACGTGTTTAGTCTAAATTAATCTTATTTAAAATTTTAATCAATTATAATTAAATTTTAAGTTTCTTATTTTTAGGGGCCTTGGTGGGGTCATCTGCCACCCAATCGCCTCGAACGACGTACAAAAAAACTTACTTATCTCAGAATTCGACGAAATTCGACAGGGTTACTATATTCCGTGATACGAGTCCAACGGTGAAGTCCGTTGGGTCATACATGATCAAGAGAACACATTTTAATTTTCACATTATAGTGACAAATTACCATTTTAACCTTTTGTTCAAAAAAAAGTTCAATTTTTTTCGGGTTTACATTCTTCCCCCCTTAAAAGAATTTCGTCCCCGAAATGCACATACTCATACACATACAATCACATGCATATACAACAATCATCTAACACAAAATGACTATAAAAATGTAACTCCATCCTGGAAGAGAAAAGCGTAATTGGTACGAATAGTGTCCTCGCGCTCCCATGTCGCCTCCTCCACTCCTCGGTGCTGCCACAACACCTTCACTAGTCTCATGATTTTACCTCACAAAACCCACTCCCGACTATCCATGATACGCACTGGTCCCTCCTCGAAGGTCCCATCTGCAACAACAACAAGCTCGCCCCAATCCACCACATGAGTCGGATCTGGGGTGTATTTCCGGAGCATGGAGACATGGAATACCGCATGAACACCAGATAGGTTTGGCGGTAAGCAACTATAACCACCCTCTTGAGTATCTCAAAGGGCCCGATATACCTCGGTGACAACTTTCCTCGCTTGCCGAACCTGACCACTCCTCTCGTAGGCATCACCTTCAAGAAGACATGATCTCCTACCTCAAACTCTAGAGGTCGCCGCCGTCTATCGGCATAGCTCTTCTGCCGGCTCTGAGCCGTTAGAAGATGTTTTTGTATCAGATCCACCTTCTCCGTGGTGTCTCTAACCAATTCCGGACCCGTAGATGACCTCTCTCCTACCTCCTTCCAACAAACCGGAGAACGACAAGGCCTCCTGTATAGCACCTCATAGGGTGTCATCTATATGTTCGTTTGATAACTATTGTTATAAGCGAACTCCACCAAGGGTAAATGATCTTTCCAACTACCCTTAAGATCTAGGACGTATGCCCATTGCATGTCCTCTAAAGACTGGATGGTCCTCTCCGACTAACCGTCTATCTGTGGATGAAAAGCAGTACTCATCATCAACTGTGTCCCTATGGCTCACTGGAAATTCTCCCAAAAATGAGCCGTGAACCTGGGATCCCTATCTGATACTATAGATATGGGTACCACATGTAATCGGACAATCTCCCCTATATACAACTTGCAGAATTTCTCTAGTGTGAAGGTCATCCGCACTGCCAAAAAGTGTGCCGACTTAGTAAGCCGGTCCACTACCACCCATATCGCGTCATGTCCCCGCGATGTCTGTGGCAAGTGGGTCACAAAATCCATCATGACATGCTCCCACTTCTACTTAGCTACCTCTAAGGGCTGGAGCAAACCTGGTGGTCTCTAGTGTTCAGCCTTAACCTGCTGACACGTGAGACACCGACTAACAAAGTCGCCAACCTGCCTCTTCATTCCACTCTAGTAATACTGGCGACGAAGATCATGATACATCTTTCTATCCCCTAGATGAACTGTAAAACGGGAGAAATGAAACTCCCTAAGGATCTCCTCTCTCAGATCTGCCAACTGGGGAACCACAAACCTTCCTCGATACTAAAAACTATCATCTAAGTGAATGGCCTAGCCCTCGTCACTTGTACCTGCCTGTAGACGGTCCCGGATGGACAATTGCTCCATGTCCTGACTCTGGGACTCAATCACTCTGCTCAGTAGAGAAGGCGTAGCCACCAAACTCCCCAAAGTACCCTGACTATGACCCATATAACGTAGCCCGAACTGTCCTACAGTCTCGAGTATCTGCCACTCTCGGGAAGCCACACTTGCCACAACTCCTCGTGACTTTCGGCTGAGTACATTAGCCACCATATTTGCTTTATCGGGATGGTAATGCAAAGTGAAGTCACAATCTTTGAGGTACTCCATCCACCTACGTTGCCTCATGTTGAGGTCCCGCTGTGTAAAAATGTACTTCAGACTCTTATGGTCCGAAAACACTTCAAACGGCTCGCCATATAGATAGTGACGCGAAGCCTTCAAGGAAAAGACAATGCCCGTCAACTCCATGTCGTGCGTGGGATAATTCTACTCATGGTTCTTTAACTATCATAAACCATAAGCCACCACCCTCCCGGACTGCATCAAGTCACATCCCAGTTCGTCCTTCGAGACATCACAATACACTGTGTACCTCTGTCCCCTTTTCGGGACTATCAAGATAGGAGCTGAAGTAAGCCTCCTCTTTAACTCTTGGAATGCCTTCTCGCAAGAATCATTCCACTTGAACTTGACCTTTTTTTGAGTCAACCTAGTCATAGGCGTTGCTACGCAGGAGAAGTCCTCAATAAACCGCCGGTAATACCCTACCAATCCCAAGAAACTGCGTATCTCAAAGACTGACTTCGGCCTTTCCCAATTCATGACTGCCTCAACCTTTTTCGGGTCCACAGATACACCTGAAGCTAACACCACATGCCCCAAAAATTTCACCTTAGTCAGCCAAAATTCACATTTGCTGAACTTGGTGTACAACTGATGGTCTTTCAAGGCCTGGAGAACAATCCTCAAGTGACACTGATGCTCCTCCTCAGACTTGGAGTAGATCAAAATGTCATCAACGAAGACCACGATAAACTAATCTAGGTAGGGTTGAAACACCCTATGCATGAGATCCATGAATGTCGTCGGGGCATTCGTCAATCCGAAAGGCATGACAGTGAACTCAAAATGTCCATACCGCGTCTAAAACGCCATCTTAGGGATATCTGCCTCTCTAACCCTCAATTGATGGTAACTGGTATGGAGATCTATCTTAGAGTAGACTTGCGCCCCTCTTACCTGATCAAACAAATCATCAATCCTCAGCAAAGGGTACCTATTCTTGATAGTAACCCTATTCAGCTGCCGGTAATCTATGCATAGTTGAAGGGTTTTGTCCTTCTTCTTTGTAAATAACACCGGAGCACCCCAAGGTGAGATACTCGGTCTAATGAATCCCCTATCCAATAATTCTTGTAATTGGACCTTGAGTTCTTGCAACTCAGCAGGTACCATCTTATGTGGAGTCATAGAAATGGGCGATGTACCTGGATGCAACTCAATGGTAAAGTCTACATCCCTATGTAGAGGTAATCCCAGTAGTTCATGCAAAAAAATATCCTCATAATCACACACAACTCGAGGTAGACCCAACTCTTGTCTCGCCTCGTCCTCTTGGGTAAGGCTTGCTAGCCTACCCATCAATTGCCCGTGCCATCTAGAGTCGTACACGGCTTGGGGTAAAGAATCGTGCTTATCCCCCTAAAACATGAAACAAATACCATCTGGTGTGTAAGCAGTAACCCTCTTACAATCACAATCAATGATGACTCGGTGTGCAGTCAACCAGTCCATCCCCACGATGACATTGAATTCCGACATGTCCATGACCCGAAGGTCCATGGTGAGTAGAATCCCTGAGATCTATAACTCATAACCCCGACATATCTGGTCAACCCTCACCCTAACACCTAGGGGAGAACTCACATGCAATGGCTCTTCTAAGGTCTCAGTCTCTAAACCCAAGTCTTTCTCACAAGATGCAGTAATAAATGAATGTGATGCACCAGAATCAAATAATACTCTAGCCAATAAGCGAGAGAGCAGAAATGTACCCCGTATAACTGACTGGTCCGCTGGCTCAGTCTATGGCATCATGGCGTAGACACGTCCCTGTGTCCCCGAAGTCTCGGCTTGTGAGACTTGCCCTCAGCTACGACCCATACCCTGGCCCATCTGGCCTACTTGCAGAGTTCCTGCTCGTGAAGTGGTAAGAGCCTGTGCAATACCCTGGAATGGATACTGATTTCCTTGGCCCATGGTGGGTGATTGATTATTTACCTTGCTTCCATTAACCTCTAAATACTATCCCTCAAACTATGCAATGTATGTGCGAAAGGAAGGATTTCTTCCCCTTGAGATAATGTCAAAAGAAAGTGCAAGGAGGAAGGGAAATGGGATGATGTAAATGTGAAGTGTATGTGCAAAAAAATGCTCCCCAATCGCAAGGAGACTGTTGCGGGTCGTGTTTTACTTGGAAGAGTATTCCAAGGTCGTATCCACGAGGAAGGAAGTAAATCAAAATGGAAGTGATTTAGTGGAAATGAAAGTGAAAAATCTTTGTTCTTTTGAGAGTTGTTTGGTGAAGTATGTGCTAATGAAAATGTAATTAGAAAAACAAGTGTTGGCAATTCCAAGAGGTCACTCCACTCGGTATACAATCTCAACTCAAACCATTCCTCCGATCGAGCATAAATGAACGATTGATTCGTGGGAAGTCGAGGATGAGGCCGGTGAGTATCTAAGCATAAACCGTGACTAGGCCTACGGTTTATCAAAGACTCACCGAATCATCCATCTTCAACCCAGTCAAACCGAACCATTGGTCTTTGAAGAGAGGAACAAAAATGAGTTGAAATCATATACCCAAGTAGAAGTTCCCCTTGGTCTTGCCAACTAAAGGATTTAGCTACTCATACTTAAAATGAAAATAACAATGGAAAGGAAGTGCATTGTAATGAAATGAAGATCTAAAGTAACTAAATGCAATAACTTCTATTCTAGGAATGAAAGAGATGAGAAACCATTTTTAGATCTATAGAAAATGAAGAACTTCAAACACTATTGGTGTAGCATTAATGAGAGCATTAAACTAAGAACCAACATCAATAAACTAGATTAATGACATTAAATGAAGTTCTAGAAATCCTTACAAGAGATTACAAGCCAATGCAATGCAAAATACATGAAAAACGTAACTTTCTCTCTCTAGAAACCACTATTCATCTTCTTCTACACCTAGAGCTTCTCTATCTATATTCAATACAATGTAATAAAATCTAGTGAATGCCCCTTTCCTACAGAGTCATCTCCCTCCAAAAATGTGCAAGGAGGCCCAGGAAGTGACCTCCAACATCAACCCATGAATTATGGTGGGCTGGACAGGGGTCGCTCAGGTGGTGCAGGTGGTGTCCATCACCCAGCTGGCTTGTAACTTCATTTATGGATGAAGCTCCCAAGGTCCAAAGAGGAGTGTGAACATGATGATTAGTCTTGTGGGTGTACCGGTGCTGCGTACCAGTACGGTTTCTGCTGCCTTGTCTTATTTCACTGATTGTTGGTTCCAAAACTCTTCACAAGCCATCCTTTGACCCCAATTAAGCCCAAGCAATGTGGGAAAGCTTTAAGGGGTTTCTTTATGCTCATTTTAGCTGTATAAACAAAACATCAATGTCATGACTTCAATTAATGCAACACCTCTAAGTTAAGAGTCAAAAAACAATCAAATAAGCATGATTAGCATATAGAAATATGCAATGTTTAGTGCTAATCAGTAGGGTAGGAAGGAATGTAGCGAGACTGTGAATACCCTACTGATGACTGGGACTGAGACGCCTCCTGGCCCTGGGATCCCTGCCTCTGAGGACAATCTCGCTTCATATGCCCCGGTTGGTGGCAATGATAGCAAGTTCGTTGGCCTGTCTATAAAGGAGGCCTTTGATTTCCCCCGCCTCGGGAGGACTGACCTTGGCCTTGGCCTTGATTGTCGCGGCCCTGTCCTTGATGCCCTTGCAGAGCAAAAGTCCTATGCTTCTTCCCTGCACTAAAAGTAAAGGTTTGGCCCTCCTTCTTCTTATCTTTAACACCAGCCTCTCGGATGTTTCGTGCATCATCCACCTCTCGCTCAATGGCCACAACCATCTTGACCATCGTGTCCAAGTCTTACAGAAAAAGACCCACAATTTTGCCTCGGATGGACAACTTCAAGCCTTCCTCCAACTTCCTCACTTTGGCCATGTGCATGGCCACATAATCATCAGCAAAACAGGCTAGTTCTGTGAACTTAGCCACGTATTCGAGCACCGTCATCGTTCCTTGCCTCAAGTCTAAAAACTCTTTGGCCTTTGCATGTCGAGCAGCCGCTGGGAAGTACTTACCCATGATGAGTTCCTTGAACTCTACCCAAGTCATTGCCTCCAAGGTCTTAGAGTCTTTAACCCAGTCCCACCATAGTTGAAATTCTCCTTCCAGCTGAAAGGTCGCTAGAGTTATCTTGGTGGCATCAGAGGTGATCTCCATAGGCCTTAAAACCTTATCCACTTGCTGAAACTAATGGTCAGCCACCATCGGATCTGCCCCTCCTAGAAAGACCAGAGGATTGTGTGCTTTGAACTTCTGGAGGTTACTTGATCCTCCTTAACCCATATTTGCACCTATATTTGCACCAGTATGTGCAATGGTAGCAGCTGTAGCACTAGCTTGTACAATAGTAGTAGCCGTAGCACCAATAGCCTCCACGAAGGCTTGTTGGTCAAAGGATGGTAGTGGTTGGTTGTTGTTCCATCCACCCCGACGTCCCCTTCCTCTAGTTGCCATCTACACACACATAATATAACAATAGACAAATAATTTAGTAGCCCAAAGTTAGGGATCAAACAAAAACATTGAGAATTCTCTCATTATCCCCCTAGTAGAGCATGTGTCACATACTAGTAGGCGTTTAACCCCTGAACTACCCCAGTCATTCCTTTTCCTAACCCAAGGTTATGTTTTCTAAACCTAGTGTTCCTCTTTTCCATATACATTCTATCATGTATAAAATTTCACACAACAAGTAACACATAACATGTAGCAAGTAGAGCACATAACATGAAATGCGTATGGAATACAATGGTCTAGACCCATGTCCATCAAGCCCTAGGTTAACTGTATACCTATGTTCTGATACCAAGCTGTGACACCACAAAATCTGGGGTTTCATTGATTTTCTATCAACCCGCGGAATATCCATGGATATCGAGTAACTCGATCTCGCGCTGTTATGCCCCATTTATCGGGGTCCATAATTTAACAAAAAATTGGACAGAGTCTCCTTTGTAATGGGAACTCTACCCAAAACGCTACCTGTGCAATATATCTTCACATGGCCCATCTGAGGCCCAATATAACACATTGACCACACCGGGTCCATTTATAAGTAAACATTGGTCACACCAGGTCCAATTATTCATACTTATATCAAAACATGCAAGGTTATTTTAACAATAGTCCATATAAGTTTTGTTACAATTAATTGCAAAAGATTACATGCGTAAAACATAATTGTATCAAGTGTTTTACATTAACACAAAATAAAGCCACATTCGGCTTTCTTCAACCATGAGGGTCCAATTAGAGCCATCCACCAGTGTAATTCCCCCACCTGAAATGTGGCCATCATCCTTTACATTTATCCCTCCAGTGCATCAAGACACTGGCCCATTGAATGTGCTGGTGCAGTTGTGAAAGGTCTAGTGGGAGCAGTAGGGACCAGATCCTCCTCATCAGAATCCAATAGAGCTCATTTCCCCGGATTTATTGGTTTTCTTTTCTTGTTACTGGCCTTGCCAATAGCCCCGGTATAGGGAGGAGTGAGTTTGTCAGACACATAGCCCTTTACCTTGAAGTGGCTACACATCCAGGTTACCAGACTCCCAAATGGCAAACTGGTCATAGGCTTTTATGTCTCCGCAAAGTCTTTCATAACCTCCCAAATAAAAAGGGCAAAGTCAATGATTTGGCCAGACACCACAACATCCAAAAGGGCTAACTTTTCCATGTTTGGCTTCTTTTAAGCGGCTTTTGGGAGTAAATTGTAGTGGAAAAGTTTATTCAAAAGCCCGTACAAAAGTTTTAGCCCTCCGCTCAGAACAGTTCCCCTAAATTTATAAGGGTCCTCATACATCAGGGCAACGTACTCCGCCTTGGTCTTGGGTCTAGTGTTTTCATGAGGGTAGGCTGGCAGAAAGGGGGCTGGTCTCTGATAGTTACCTAAGAGGGAGGCAATGACATCTGGGGTCACCGCAAACCTCTTACCCCTAACATTTGCTCACAGCACCTCGTTATTCTCCCCAACCTCCTTGAGTGATTGGTTAAACTCTCTACACAACGCCAAATTATACCCCTAAACAGACTGAAACAAAAAACTCATACCATATGCCTCAATGATCTTCACAGCCTCATGCCTTGGGGAAAGAGAGCGGTAATCCAAATGTCGCTCACTGGTCACGCCTTTCTCCTCAATCCACTAGAGTTATCCCTACTTCCTAGCCCTTTTTCTTTTCTCGTTTGGGCCCTCACTTTTCCCCCCATTGCTTCTCTTGCGGTTGCTAGGATCCTCATTTGTTGGGGAAGAGCTGGGCCCAGTCCCTCCTCTCTTGGTTCGGGCCATGCACAGCAACAAAGCCCCCACTAAGAAAAATGCAAAGAGAATCAAAAGAAAACCCTCCATTGGGTCTATGGCCTCTCAACAAACATCCAAGTGATGAGCCATTGGAGTTTGTTGAAGAGAATGAAGCGATAAGGGTAACTTAGAAGAATTCAACGCCTAGGGTTTCACAAGCATGAGGTGCACCAAAACCAAGCTTAAAGACGGAAGGGATTTAGGGTTGAAGAAGAGAGAAGGAGATATGGGGCCCTAAGGTGTTTTCGAGTGCGGGAGAGAGAAAGTTAGGGCTGAAATAAGTGGTGGGAAATGAAGAGTTCTCGAAGAAATTGGATTAAAAACCCTTTAAAAAATTTGTTTCAACAGATTGTACCAGTACT
Source organism: Ilex asprella (assembly GCA_023539305.1). Taxonomy (NCBI): domain Eukaryota; kingdom Viridiplantae; phylum Streptophyta; class Magnoliopsida; order Aquifoliales; family Aquifoliaceae; genus Ilex; species Ilex asprella. The sequence continues at coordinate 33,118,409 of CM042184.1, read as the reverse complement.
GCATTCCGGTACCGTACCGTTCTGGTACTATATACCGGTACTTCGAACTCCAGTAGCTTAAGAGTATCGGTATTGCATACCAATACTGTACCGTACTAGTATGGTTTTTGCTTTGAATGCCAAAATAATTCTGCTGAGCTCACCTCTCCACTCCATTTCAACTCAAGACCTCTCTAGACACTTTACCACTTTTCTTATGGCCACTACTCTATCCCAAAAATGTACTTCACTTATAAACCACAATTCGAACGATCATACCCAAATTAATCCTGAAATTGCATAGTGATTTAAACCTTTGATGCATGCAACATACCGGGAATGGATTCCTATTACTAACTGTCAAAATGAACACCCAAAATATACATCATATAATTCTTAATCGAGGCATTCCTAATTCATGTCAAATATCAAAAACTTGAGCTATATTCCCAAGGGTCACTCTTAAGCAATGGAATACACTCAAGCTATCCTGGCAAACACTCCATGTGTACACGTGAGATAGAATCTTGAGTTCATAACAAAGTGATCACATGTAATCCCAAAAATGAAGTTCATAAATGAAAATGAATCAACCTTGGCATAATCTCATGAACAGAATGCTAGGGCATTGGATAGTAAGACATAACTCATCATTTTTTTTATTTTATGCACCTCCCATGCTTCTGTAGATCACTTAGGACTTTAAGGGTTATAATGGGGCCTTGGGGTGATAAAAAGGTAAAATGAAATGAAGGATATAGAGTAACAAAAAGGGTTGTTCCGAGCGAGAGACTCTTATTTCAGAAAAACACTTCCCTTTTTATGGAATTTTGATTCTCATACCATCACCACACCTTTTGTAACTTTGCTTTCTTTTTCTCATCATTTTCCCTTTTTTTTATCGTTCTTTCTTCCTCCACCCCCATTTTCTTTCTTTTCTTGAATTTTTCTTTTCAACTCTTTAAGTTTCACATCATCATCCTTTGCTTGAATTTCCATACCATACTTCCTTACTTTTGCAATCACTCATATTTAGCTTCAAGGAACAACAAAGGTACGGTAGATATTTCTTATTTTGATTAGCTTGGTCAAATGTGTGGCATAGAAAAGAATTAGAATTAGGCTCAATCACGGAACTAGGGATAATATTTACACAAGAAAAAAAAAAGGAAAAGACTCAAATTATTCAATGATGGCCTAAGATCACTTCCAGGTCCGCATGAAAAGGTATTATACGTTTAAGACAAATCAGTGTACTACCCAGATGCTACTAACCAACACAAGTATAATGAGACTATTGAACAAATTTGACCTTGAAAGATTGTTCGTTGAGTAATTTTAAGTTCCCTCCAAAAAGGTTTGGCACTAAAGCTCTCCTAGGTCCTTACTCATTACGCTACTTATGTCAAGCTTAAAACATGAATCCAATCCGTAAATTGCCGAAATTACTCATTCAAGAGCCACATACATTTGAGTTGAAAAATCAATACATATGTGCTACTCATGCATAGGGTTAACTTCCATAGAATGCTCATTTGCACAAAATTCACAACAAAGATCAACATGTCATCTAACTCACACATTCTTCATGAAGGAATACAGGTCAACAATCTGATATTTTCCAACAAAAATTTTCAAAAATTTAACCTATTTTTCACTAATGTAAGCAAAAAAAAAATAAAATTCCAAACAATCTTGGTGTATCATACAACTGGTGCACCTCACTCCCAACTAGAATCATGTATTGTCCTCAATGCAACAAAAAGATATGAAATGCAATGAAGGATAGTAAAAGATGAGTAAGGTAAGAGAACACCTCGCATTTGAGCTTTCGACAATAGCACCAAGATCTTGATCTAAGAAAAACAAATCTATATAACAAAATAAAGTAAGTGACATGGAAATAAAAAAATAATGAGTAAATAAAAGAAATTGTACACTAAAACATAACCACTAGCTAGTCCTCCACAAACTCCGGATACATAGGATCCGTCAATTCTTCCTCCACTTCTTATTTTTCACTTTTTTTTTTCACTTCTTATTTTTCACAACCCTCGAAGAATAGTTTGAGTCTTTGGCCATTGACCTTGAATATTTGGCCATTCTTGGGGTTTGTCACCTCAACAGCTCCATTGGGGTAGACCACCTTGACAATATAGGAGCCATCCCAATAGTATCGGAGTTTTCCTTGAAAAATCAAGAGGCGAGAATTGTATAAGAGCACTTTTTGGCCTAGCTCAAATGATTTCCTTATGACGAAATTATCATGAAAGATTTTAGCCCATTCCTTTGAAATTTTGTAGCTCTCGTACCCATCTCGATGAATCTTCTCCAATTCATTCTGCTCTAACTTCCTATGTTCACCCGCCATTCTCAAATTGAAGTTTAAAGCCTTGATGGCCCAATAGGCCTTGTGTTTCATTTCGATAAGCAGATGGCAAGCCTTTCCATAGACAAGCTGGTAGGGAGTCATGCCTAAAATAGTCTTGTAGGCTATACGGTAAGCCCATAATGCATCGGCCAATCTCTCTGACCAATCTTTCTTATTAGGGTTAACCATTTTTTTGAGAATGGGCTTAATCTCCCTATTGGCCAGCTCGGTTTGGCCATTTGTTTGTGGGTGATAGGCGGTGGATACCTTGTGAGTGACGCCATATTTGAACGTCAGGGACGCAAATGGTCTATTACAAAAGTGGGATCCACCTTTACTAATTATTGCCTGAGGCATCCTAAACCTTGAAAAGATATTCTCCTTGAGAAATTTGACTACGACCCGATGATCATTAGTCTTGGTTGGGATCCCTTCCACCCATTTGGACATATAGTCCACTACTAGAAGGATGTACAGATAACCATAAGACGTGGGAAACAAACCCATGAAATCGATGCCCCAGTAGTTAAATAATTTTATGACTAGCACAGTAGGAAAGGGGCATCATATTTCTATGAGTCACACTACCAAATCGTTGGCATTAGTCATATGCCTTACAAAACAAAATGCAATCTTTAATAAAAAAAGGCAAGTAAAAACCTGATTGAAGAATTTCGGTGGAAGTCTTTTTGGCTGAAAAAGTGCTCACTGCATGCTTGAGAGTAGCAGAATGTAAGGACATCCCATTGTTCATTTTCAGGTACGCATCTCCTCATGACCTGGTTAGGGTAGTACTTGAACATGGACGGGTTGTTGAAGTAGAAGTACATCACATCCGCCATAAATCGTCTTTTGTCCTCTGGGCTCCACAACGGTGATATCTTTCCTATTGCAATATAGTTGCATTTATCAGCATACCAAGGACACACTGAATGAATTGAAAGAAATTGTTCATCAGGAAAAGAGTCAAGGATAGGAATATGTCCATTAGTCTCCTACAACACCAGTCGGGATAGGTGATCTGCCACCACGTTCTCAACTCCTTTATTGTCTTTAATTGTCAAGTCAAATTCTTGTAGGAGGAGAATCCACCTAATTAATCTTTGTGTTGCATCCTGCTTAGATAACAAGTACTTCAAGGTACAATGGTTAGTAAAGACAACAATAGGCAAACCAATGATGTATGAACAAAAATTTATCTAAAGAAAACGCTACAGGTAGCAATTCTTTCTCAGTGGTAGTGTAGTTCATTTGAGCCTCATTAAGTGTTTTGCTAGCATAGTGTATCACGTACTATCTATTATCTTCCCTCTGACCAAGCACTGCGCCGGCAACAAAATCATTCGCGTCGCACATGAGCTCGAAAGGTAGATCCCAATTAGGTGATCACATGATAAGAGGCGTGACAAGCATGCTTTTTAGTTTTTTAAAGGATGCATCACACTCATCCGACCACTCAAAGGGGACCTCCTTAGACAGTAATTGGGTCAAGGGTTGAGCCAATGCACATAAATTCTTAATGAATCGACGATTAATACCTGCATGGCCTAAAAATGACCGAATTCCCTTTATGGCTATTGGCGTGGGGAGGTTGGAGATGGCCTCACCTTTGATTTGTCAACTTCAATGCCCCTTGCCGATACTATATGGCCCAACACGATTCCTTCTATCACCATAAAGTGACACTTTTCCCTATTCAGCACGAGATTCTTTTCTTCACACCTCTCCAATACTCTCTCCAAGTTTTCCTACCATCCGTCAAATGAATCACCAAACACGAAAAAATCATCCACAAAAACCTCCATTATCTTCTCCACCATATCGCTAAAAATCCCCATCATGCACCATTGAAAAGTTTCTAGAGCATTGCATAATCCGAACGGCATACGGCGATAGGCAAAGATACCATATGGGCAGGTGAAATTTGTGTTCTCTTGGTCCTCCAATGCGATCTCGATTTGATGGTAGCCAGAGTACCCATCTAGGATGCAATAGAATAGGTGCCTTGCTACTCTTTCCAAAACTTGATCAAGAAATGACATTGAAAAATGATCCTTCCTCGTACTGGCATTCAGCTTCTGGCAGTCGATGCTTACCCTCCATCTGGTGATCACTCTTATGGGTATAAGCTCATTCTCATCATTTCCCACCACTATGACTGCGGATTTCTTTGGCACTACTTGAGTGGGACTTACCCTCATGTTATCGGCAATCGGAAAGATGATGCCCACGTCAAGTAGTTTCAGAATAATATCCCTCACCACCTCCTTCATATTAGCATTCAACCTCCTTTGAGGTTGTCAGGAAGGTTTGGCATCCTCCTCGAGGTAAATGCGATAGGTGCAAATGATAGGGCTTATCCCCTTGATATTTGTAATAGTCCACCCAATTGCTCCCTTGTGCTTCCTCAATACCTCTAAGAGTCGTTCTTCTTGTTCTGCATTCAAGGTAGAGCTAATGACCACCGAAAATGTTTCTCCCTTGCCAAGATAGGCATATTTCAAATGTGAGGGTAATGGCTTCAACTCTATGTCTGGCTTTTGCTAATCTGACAGGAAAATTTTCTTTTCTTGTTTGGGTAATGATGAGCACATAATATCGCATATTTCATGGCCTCATTACATTCATTATAACTCAACTGTTGCATTTAATTACTTAGTGTTAGCCTATTTTATGAATAATGTTGAATTCTCGATGTTGCATGTTTTGATAGCTTAAATGTTGGATTTTAGCACCTTGCAACTATGTTGGATGTGTGGTAATGGTATGGACACAATACATGAAGAATTGGAGGCTTAAAAGTGAAGAAATCAAGGAGGTATTGGTGTTTTGGAACAAAGGCACCAGCTGCTACATCGCTGGACGGCACTGCCTCGGTTGTCCTCCATTTTGACCATGATCTTCTCAGAATCTAAAAAAGTTCAAAACATGAAAGTTGTAGATCCGGATGTCTTCTGTATTGTGTCAAAATTTTAGCTCCATCCAACGGTTAGATGAAGAGTTATTCCATTTCTACCGAAGGTGGTCTAGTGCAGAAAAACAGTACCGGTACTCTTGGTACCGGTACCATATGGTACCGGTACCACGAACCTTCTGGCTGAAAAACAGCCTGTAACTCAACTTTGAGGCTTGGGGGTCCCACCTACACTTCTCCCACTTGCCCCCCAACATTTCCTGACACAAGAGCAAGCCTCCCTTACACATTTAGAAGACTTGGAAGGCTTAGCATTTATGGAGGAGGGAAGAGAAGAGGGCTGACTTGTGGGTTGCAGGCTAAGCTACTCCTAGCCTGTGTGACCCATCAAAATCACCTTCCATTAAGGGGAAGGCCTGCTCTTACACACATGGGGGGACCACCTTGCACGAAAATGAAAGGCTCACACTCCATATATCTCAATATTATTCAGCAAGAGAGGGGTTGGCTACCTAAGCTTAGGAGTAGTTTTAGTTTAGCTCCAAGGAGGAAGAAGATGAATAGTGACATTTTTGCATTTTCTTCTCCATTCAAGTTGTAGAAAGCTTGTTAATCTCTTGTAAGGATCTTCTAAGTTTAATTTATTATCTTTAATCTCATTCCTTTCAAGTTATTCCATGTTTAGTTCCATGTTCTAGCTTTCACCATTTATGTTTTCAAGTTTTCTTCAATTCTTAGTTTAAAATGGGTATTGTTGATTTCTCCTCTTAGTTTAAGATTTCTTGCATTTAGTTAAGTTTTAATCTCTATTTCATCCTTGTCTCTTTACATTATGAATGTCTTGCTTTTAATATGAGTAGTTAGGACTTAAGTTGGTTAATCCAAGGGAAGACCTATTCTTGGGCATTTCATTTCAACTCTTTTTCATTCCTCCCTTTAGGGTCAAATGGTTCGGTTTGACGGGGTTGAGAGTGGATGAGTTGGTGAGCCTTTGATATTCCGTAGGCCTAGTCACGGTTTATGCTTAGCTACTCACCAATCTCGTCCCTAGCTTCCCCCGAATCAATCGTTCATTAATGCTCAATCGGAGGAAGGCTTTGAGTTAATTTGGTACTCCCATTGGAATGAATCCTTTGGATTAGCCAACACTTGTTTTCTTGCATTTTTATTTACAAACCAAACACAAAACTCAAATACAAGATTTTACACTTTCTTTTCACTTTTGCAAAATCACTTTTACAAAACTCCCTTTCCTTCCCTGAGGAGACGACCTTGGAATACTTTCCAAGTAAAACACCGAGCACAAAAGACTCCTTGCGATTGGGGAGTGCTTTTGTGCACATTCCACATTTCCATTTCATATATTTTGTTCATCCATTTCCCACCATTGACATTCATTGTTCCCTATCTCTTGTATCATCCCGAGGGAGAGTGACACTCCCTTAACACATAAGCTATACACATTTGAGGGTGGTGTTGAGAGGTAGGGAACGACATTATTTTCAACCAATCAGGTAACTCTTCAAATGTGGGAATCCAACTTCCTATTCCTTTCGAGTCTTCTACTTCCTCTTGCTCATACAACTCTTCAAGCTTAACAATTTGTTCCTCCTTGACTTTCAACACCCTCTCTAACTCCAAATGCTCCTCGACCAAGGTGTCAATTCTATTAATCTCATTTACCTCCTCGTCATCCCCCTATTGCTTTACCAAATTGAACATATTAAGCTCCATGGTCATGTTCCCAAACACTAATTTCATTAGACTGGTCCTGCAATTTATCACAGCATTAGATGTAGCAAGGAAGGGACGTCCAAGTATAACAGGAATCTGGGAACTAAGGTTAGCAATAAGATGTGTATCTAGCACAATAAAATTGACCGGAAAATAAATTTTATCAATTTGAACTAAAACATCTTCCACTATTCCCCATGGTGTGTGGATGCTAGGATCCACCAATTGAAGTGTAATTGAGGTGGGCTTTAACTCCTCAAGCTGAAGTTATTGATACACTGAGTAGGGAAGAAGATTGATGCTCGCCCCAAGTTAAGCAATGCTTGTTCCATTGGGCAATTCCCTATAGTAATGGCAATTGTTAGACAGCTGGGGTCTTTGAATTTTGGAGGAGTGTTGGTCCTCAATATGGAGCATACTTGTTCTGTTAAGAATGCTTTTTTTCCAAACATTCAATCTCCTCTTCACCCTGCATAGATCCTTCAAAATTTTGGCACATGATGGTATTTGCTTGATGGCATCAAGAAGTGGGATGTTAATCTTAACCTTCTTAAACATGTCAAAAATATCAATATAATTAGGCATCTTAACAAGTGGCTTCAAATGAATTGGGAAAGGGGCCGACATAAGAGGAATAAACATGTCATCAATGACATTTTCTTTTTCAACCACCTCTCCTTCTCTTTTTCCACTCACCTCACTTATTTCGGCTACACTTTCTTTGGCCTTACCCTCATTTTTCTCTTCTATTGGCAATGCGGCCTTGGTTAAAACCCTTGGCACCATAGTCTTTTCAATTTGTTTGCCACTTTGAAGAGTGGTTTTGAGTTGTTCACAACTCTTTTGGGAGGGTGCAGTCAATTCAACCACATGTTGGCCTTTGAGATTTTCTTGGGGTTGAGCGGGAAATTTTCCCTTCTCTTGTTGAGACAACCCAATGTCATTGGTAATCATGGTGAGTTGAGCTAAAATGCCTTTATTGAAAGTGGTCTGGATTTGAATGAAGTTGTAGAGCACATCCTCCAAGTTCCTCTTATGAGGTGGTTGGTAGGTGGGAGTATTTAATGGTCCTTGTTGGTTAAGGCCTTATGGATGTGGATTTTGAGGAAAATTTTTGCGGGGTTTGACTGGTACCCTTGCTGATTGGTCCTTGGGTATTGAGAGCTAAGTGCTTGCCTATGACCTTGGTATTGGTTGTGGTAATGACCTTGCTTAGGAGGCACGGGAAGTGAATATGCACTAGAACCATAAGGGATAGGGTTCTCAATCCTCCAACTAAAATTGGGGTGATTGCTTCACCCCAAATTGTAAGTGTTGGAATTTGGAGAAAATGATTGCCTAGGTTGATTGAAGGCATGGACTTGTTCATGGTATGCTTCCTTAAACGCCGGAATGTCAGGACACTCTGATATAGAATGATCAACACTCTCACAAATAGAACAAACCTCCTCAGTTTGTGACACATGCGACACCTCCCGTCTCCTATTCACCTCGAGAATCTCTACTTTCCTAGAAAATTTAGAAATTTGTGACAATAGTCTTCCCGGTCTTTCAAATCGTAATTCTATCCTCCTTTTGGTTGGCCACTGCCTTGAGGCAAAGCTCTTGGTACATTTGTAGGGTCAGTGGTGTGTTATGACTGAGCATTTTGGGCCAATGTGTCGAAATAGTCTAAGGCCTCCTCGGGCTTGTTGTTCAAAAATTCTTCGTTGCACATCATGTCGATGACCCGGAGAAATTCCTTCATAGAAGAAACTCACCAATTGCCATGGTTTAAAGCCATGGTATGGGATGGACTGTGGCAACTCCTTGTACCTTTCCCAGAATTGATAAAATTGTTCATTGGGATTTTTTGAAAAAAATTGAATTTGTTTCTTTAAGGTGGTGGTTTTATGCACTAGGAAAAATTTGTTCAAAAACACAAAGATCATTTGTTCCCAAGATGTTACGGTCCGGGATCTCAAAGACTAAAGCCAAGTTTTTGCCTTATCACCCAGGGAGAAAGGGAACAATTTCATCCTTGCTATCTCTTCCATATTATAATTAGGAATAACGGTTGCAACTATTTCTTCAAAATCCCTTATATGTGAATAAGGGATCTCATTCTCGATTTCGTGAAATTCGGGAAGTAGTTGCAGTATTCTTGGTTTAACAATGAAGAGGTGAGCTTGGACCGGGAGGAGGATGTTGGAAGGTGTAATGCTATGAGTCAGTTGAAGGAACTCCCGCATTGACCTTGCTAGAGGGTCAATTTGAATATTGTTTCCTTCATTCCTAGGTGGGGAAAAGTGTACTCGTGGGTTGGGAATTCTAGGTGGTTACACTCCCCCACCCCCTTGAACATTATGATTGGCATCGACATTATCAAAATTATCACCCGTATCCTCGAGTGGGTCTTGATCAATATTCATGGTGGGGTCAATGGATTGTCTAAACAATTGGTTTAGCTCGTCTCGCCCCCACATGCAACAAAAGATCTAAAAAATGAACTTATACACAAACAAAAATATATACACGAACAACATACCTCAACCCATGATAAAGATCACGGGACTTACCTTCGTCGTCCGGAAATCACCTTCTTCATTTGACACTTGCCTTCCCCGGCAACGATGCCGAAAATGATTGTTCAAAAATCTTGTTGCTTTAGTAACACCCTAAATACTATCCTTTAGAATGTGAAGTGTATGGTTCAAAGGAGAATGTCACTCTACCTTGGGATAGTGTCAAAAGAAAGGGCAAGGAGAAAGGAAAATGAAAATGGTCTAACTATGATGTGCAATGAACAAAGGTTCTCCCCAATCGCAATGAGACCTTCGCGGGTTGTGTTTTACTTGGTGGTATTCCAACATCGTATCCATGGGAAAGGAAGTAAATCGAGGGGAAGGTGATTTTGGGAAAAGAAAGTGAAAAAAAATATTTGTGGTTTGAAAGTTGTTTGGTGAAGGGTGCATTGGTGAAATTGAAAGGAAGAACAAGTGTTGGCCAATCCAAGAGATCACTCCAATGGGAATGCCATTTCAACCCGACTCCCTCCTTCAATAGAGCATGAATGAATAATTAATTCGTGGGAAGCTAGGGATAACTGGGTGAGAATCAAAGCATAAACAGTGACTAGGCCTACAGAATATCAAAGACTCACCAATTTATCCACCCTCATCCCAGTCAAACCGAACCATTGAACCCTAAGAGAAAGGAGGAGAATGACTCAAAATGGTATACCCAAGTGGAGATTCCCCTTGGATTTGCAAACTAAAAGCTTTAGTTATTCTTATTTAAAATGAAATAGACAATGTAATGAAAGTGCATTCCAAAAACTATGAATTTCTTGAGTAACTAAGTGCAAACAAACATAAGCTATGAATGAAGGAAATGAATACCCATTTTATATCTAAGAAAATGAAGAGCTTTGGAGCATTAATGGTAAAGGGTTAAAGAGAGCATTAAACTTGCATTCACTTGAAGAAAAATAACATTCATGACATTCAATGAAGTTCTAAAGGTTCAAACCATGGATTACAAGACAATGTATTGAACTAAAAGCAAAAATCTCAATTTTTCTCACTAGGCACTATTCATCATCTTCCTCACTGCTTGCCTCTCTATAGTCTATATCAATCCCTGTAAGAATGTTGAACATGGACCCTTTTCCTCCCAAAACGTGCCTGGAGATTTCTGTAGCACCCCCATGAGATTCCCAACATAGGAGCATGAAAAAAAGTGGGCTGGTGCAGGCTTTGTCCTCACACCCAGCAGTTTCTCTCTCCTCTCTCCACATTTGTGATCTCTCCTCCAAAAGTCCAAGAGGAGGTACATGAAGGGATACTCTGTGTGCTGGATGTGTTAGAGGGGAATAGGAGATTCGTTGGTAAGGCCCTCAAGATAGCAAAGTAGTTGATGCAGAATCAAGGTCTGTTAGGCAAAGCGTACCAGAACTGTGCTCCGGTACCTCGAACTCAAGTAGCCTTGGTATACCGATACAACGTATCGGTACTGCATATTGGTATTGTTTGTGTAGTTTTCTCTGTGTTCCTGATTTTTTTGACTCTTAAGCTTTCCTTTAGCCATTCTTTCATCCCCACTCATCTCAACACATTTTGGAATGCCTTAAGGAGCCTTATTTAGCACCTATTAACTGCCAACACCAAATATCCTCCTTAATAACTCAACAAGTACAACTCCAATCAGTTAAAACCTTAAAAGAAGTTAACTTAGGATTATTAGCACATAGAAATATGCAATATTTTGTGCTAATCAACCACCCTCTAGGGATAGTTTTGATTTCAAAAATTCACTCTAAATATAGTAACTTGTCTCTCAAGGGGCATGTAATTAGAAGATGGCCAATGAAAAAATCACATGCACAATTAGTAAAGGAGAGAAATTTTGAGGAAACATACTTAAATTTTTTCATAATATCATGAAAGAATATTGATGCAACTAAAAGAAGAACTATTTAACATACCTCATCTTTTGATTAACAACACACACACATGCATCAGACGTTAGATCAATTAGGGCATTGCATTGGTTGTAATGTGGCTAGAGGTCAGTGGCTAACGAAATGACGTCAATAGAATTCAAAAGTTATATCTTTTATGTATTTTAGCACACCCATTTTTGGATTTTTTACATTTTTGCCTGGGAATGGTATTTCTTTCTTTCCTTTTTCTCATTTTTCACTTTCTTGGCAAGTCCTTGTCTTTTTGTTTCTTTTTCACTTTCTTGTTATTTTCCTTGACTTTTTTCTTCATGCAACAGTGGCCATCATCGTCTTTCCCCTCTTTTTTTTTCTGCAGCATACTGATAGATAAGAGGGTGTACAAAAATTAGATAGCACGGTTTGTCCAATGTATTTTCTTGTGGCTTGGTCATCATATGGATTTTTTTCAAAAAAGAATTTATTCTTTGAAGACTCAAACATGGCTAACTAGGGATTGAATTTTGCAAAAGAAATGGCCCAGGCTCAAAGTCAAGTTAAAAGATGGCCTAAAATCACTTCTTAAGTATGTGCACATGTATGTGTTATGTGCATGTGCTGCCTGTGGAATATGTCAACATATCACTTTAGTTGCGCCAATCAAAGCAAGGTTAATGAGATTATTGAAAGAAATGAAGTGAAAAATCTCACTTTGAGTAAGTGTTGATATTCTCTCAATAAGCATCGTAAAGCTCAAAACTTACCATGGTATCCTTTGTTATCTCCACTGATTATGTTAGGTTTTTCCAGGGAATGTCAGTTATATATCAATTCCATTTTCGAGTCCGATCATCTTGTACCTTGAAAATAACAAATACAGTTGTATATTTGATAATTTAAGCATAGAGAAAATATCATCGTTTAAAGAGCTGTGATTTTAAGTCTAAATTGCTAAGTTATGTATCGAACCGATCATGTGATTAATTACTTCAACAAGCAGTCTTAACATCCACATTTGTTCCTGTATATATTAACAGGAATTACTAAAGTGCTAATTTTGTACATGAAATTTAAACAGATAAAAATGATAAATTGAATCATGTATTTCTAAAAAATATCATCATTCAACATCAAGATCCAATTCATCCACTAAGAAAGAGATCAAACACATAAAAACTTAAAAATATCCTCAACAACTACCAAGGAAAAAAAAAAGAAACAACTAAACAAACAAGATCAAGTACCCAACCCTCAAGAACAGAAATAATCCTCTCAATCTCCCTTGTCTCCACCAAGTACACTGGCTCTACCCCTCAGGTAGCCAAGAATCTCCTCATGCTGTCGGAGAATCTTGTCATTGTTAGCCTCGATGCCAAGCATAATCTCTCGTAGTGATCTCGGGGTGTTGGTGCTAGGCCCAACCTCCTCTGGTTGTATGTGCCCTTTCTCCATTTCCATCTCTCTCTCCTCCTCCCTGTCAATCTCATCCTGCACCTCATCAGCTCCTCGAGGTGGTGGCATTTCTTTTCTTGCAGCAGGGGCTCCATTATGACCATTGTTTCTCTTGAAATAGCCCTTGTTTAGTGGCCCCACTGGATTTTGGACTTCCATTTTGGGCCTCACCTTGACCCCATCGTTGGTGCACATCTCAGTCACTAGGGTGCCAAAAGGAAGTGCACTCCTTTTCACATCGCACCCCTTTTTCATTTCACTCAAAATGAGGGAGGGGAGATCAATTCTTTGGCATTTCCCAATTGCATAAAGCAAACATGCCATGTCAGGTAAAATTTAATTTGTTCTTCTTAAGGGAGAGAAGTTGGGGACAGTAATCAGATTCAACATCTTATATTTATCTATTAACTCTCTTTTTTTCAAAAAAAATAGCCCCGACCATGAAAAGTCATTCACCCCAGTCAACTCTTTCCCTACAACATTCATCGCCACACTCTTCTTTGGAGGGTACATTGGGTTTTGCACCTGAGGCAACTCTTGTCTTATTTCCTTTATGTACTCCTCATCCACATCAATGTGGATTCCCCTCACATAAGCTTTGATTGCACCGTTGATGATTTTGGCATTAGAGTAGAACTCCCACACCAAATCAACAACTTTTCCACAATTTTTCAAATACCAGACCCAATCCCTCCTCTCCATCTCCGTCATTATCCCAATCTCAGCAAAACCAGTAATCACAACGTCTCTCTCCCAGACTACACTTGATACCTCTCTGCCTTCAAGGCACTGGGTAACCTGTTTCGATCATACCTCTCTGTCTTCAAGGCACTGGGTAACCTGGTTCGATCATACCTCTTTGCCACTAGCTTCCCTTCTCTCTCCTCTATCAATTCCTCTACAAAATTTGGCTCCTGACTTACTAGTTAACTGTGCCTGGCAGGCAGCTTTACCCTTGGCATGGCGTTTGAACATTGTTGAGCTTGAGAGGGTGCTAATAACTTGGAGATCTTTGTGTGGGATTGAAGCGTTTGAGGTGCAGATGAGTTAGGAAGGGTCGATTTTGGGTGTTTTGGGGAATAAGGGTAAATTGAGGTCTATGAAATGAAAAGGAATCTCTAGGGTTTTGAAAATTTAGTGAGATTTGGGGATTTTGAACTAAAAAAGACTATGCAGACTTTTAAAGTATGAGTCGCAACGTTCGAACGTTAGAAGAAGAATTTTAAAATTATCGTTTGAACGTGGTATTATGTTCCAGTATTTTTAACTTCTGTCAGAGATCAAAGACTGAAAGATCTCTTCGTTCGAACAACCTATTGGCCTTCAAACGTTAGGTCTCGCTTGAATGGTCTATTGTCGTTCGAATGAGCTGAGGTCTTAGTACTTTTTGGTTCCATCAGAGTTCATTAGAGGCAAAGTATTGTAAGCAGTCAACGTTAGAAAGTCAGTTGACGTTCGAACGCTGATCCAAACTAAAAAATTTCTATACTATACTAGCCACAATCAAAGAAGTTTATTTGCAAAAAATTTAAACCAAATTTCATGTCGTCTCTGGACAAATCCCTACCCACGTTGTCGGTTGGTATTTTGGGACATTTCTTACTTAGCGAGTGTTTTCATTTTAGTCAACAAGGTTTGTACAAAACAAAAAATATTTTTAGACTTTTTACAAAAATTAAAACCCTTGGTTTTCATCCCTAAAACACAATTTTCCACAGTTTGAAGGCAGACTAATCTGAATCATCCTCTGTATCTGTGTAGTTCAGGCGACCAATGTCTCTCCCAATTTTCTCTCTCACAAACTAGTTAAGCAAAGTACCGAAATAACATGACGTCTTAGGGTAATTCTTACTCTGCCCATTCACTATCCAGTCTAATCGATCAAGTGCGCGATCGGAAATTGGTTCAAAACATTGATAATATCTTTCTCATGAAAGACTCTACCACACTGTTTATAAGCACCAAGTCTTTTGGCACGACGACATTTAGCAAAAGTGCTTCTGCCACATAGGGGTTTCGCTTATTCTTGTCGGATCTTGACTTTTCTTACTAGTCTTACTTTTCTCATGATCACATTAAGCACATTGGATGGAAAATTTTGTAGAACTGCCAGACTAAACCAAAAAAATTTGACATCTATGCTTCCTATGCTTTAAGACTCACTATCTGGTTATTAAACGTCTGCCAGTCACAAAGACGATCAAAGCTTACTCGCAAACATCATCAATTTATACAAAATACAAGACAAGGTACACAGTTTGGTAAGAAGAACAACAACAACAAAAGCAAAAACAACCACAAAAAATTTCAAAAAATTACGGGCACAGATTACACAGAATATGAACTACAGTTCTCACCCCTAACCTAAATTGAACATTGTCCCTAATGTTTTGAATTTACCAGTGTAAGGATCTTGGAGATGAGGTTGCTAGGTAGAGATTCATTCATCCTCCGAAACCTACAAATAAAATACATGGATTTAATCATCTTTACGCAGATCTGGGTTTCAGGTGGGCAGAAAATCCTTGTGTGAGTCCGAAGAAGAGCAAGAGACCCATAAGCAAATATAACTTTAAAATGAAAAGCATGTAACAGAAATGGTGTATATAGAATGTGTGGTCATGGGGCTTGTTGGGGTCTGGGTCATGTTACATAAATCAGAAAGGGAAGAAGAAGGAGAAAAGAAGACGAAACATAAAAGGAAAGCAAATAAAAAGAAAGAGGGGGGCCAACAGTGGTGAATGTGGAGGAAGGGGAAAAAAAGTAGGGGGGCTTAATAAAAGTGTCCCCCCGGGTCGGGTAAACTCAGATATTTTTTTACCCGATCCGTTCGAGTGTCGGCTGACGTGAATCTTGGGAGGAGTATTCTGGTTTCACTAAAAGAATGTTCTCCACATTTTTCACAAAATTTTCCAAAAATGATTTCAACCGCTGATCATTAACAGTAAAGATATTACCGTTCAATGGATTTTTCACTTCTACCGCTCCATGTTCAAACACCTTTTTGGCAATATAAGGTCCAGTTCATCTTAACTTCAACTTACCAGGGAAGAGGCGGAGTCTTGAATTAAACAACATGACTTTTTGAGAAGGTTTAAAAAGACTTTCGTACAATATTCTTGTCTTGAAAAATTTTCATTTTGGTTTTAGCAATCCTAGCATTCTCATATGTTTCATTTCTCAATTCCTACAATTCGTTTATCTGAAGTTTTCTTGATAGCCCAGCCTTGCCTAGGTCAAAATTCATTGCTTTAATGACCTAGTATACCCTATGTTCCAATTCCACAAGTAGGTGACATGGCTTGTCATACACTAATCGATAAGGAGGCATGCCCAAAATGATTTTAAAAGCAATACGATATGCCCAGAGTGCATCAGTTAGCCTTGACGATCAATCTTTGCAGTCCGGGTTTACCATTTTTTCTAAAATTAATTTGATCTCCCGATTAGCCAATTCAACCTATCCACTAGTTTGTGGATGATAAGGGGTTGTAATTTTATAAAAATCGGGTATTTTCATTAAATTCCAGAAATTATGATTGCAAAAATGAGCACCCCCATCACTTATGATTGATTTCAGAATTCCATACCGAGACAAAATATTTTCTTTTAAAAACTTGATCACCGTTTGATGATCATTATTTTGACATAGAATTGTCTCAACCTATTTGAACACATAGTCTACTGCCACTAAAATGTATAAATAGCATAAGGACGAGAGAAATGCTCCCATAAAATTAATGCCCCAACAGTCAAAAATTTCAATCACCAGAATGGTATTTAAGCGCATCATGTTTCTCTTTGAAATGTTTCCTAATCATTGGCATTTATCACAGGTTAAACAAAAGTCATGTACATCTTTCAAAAGTGTGGGCTAGTAAAATCCACATCGCAGAATTTTTGCAGCGATTTTTCTTGACGAAAAATAGTCACCACATGCTTTAGAATGACAAAATGTTATTACCTGTTTACTTTCATAAGCAGGGATGCAACGCCTTATGATTTGATCCTTACAGTACTTGAATACGTACAGATCTTCCCAAAAGAAGTTACGAACCTCTTTCAGAAAAATTTTTTTGTCTATAGGAGTGAATGAAGGAGGGAGAGTTCCAGTAGCAAGGAAATTAGCAAAGTCAGCATTCCCTGGGAACTCATTAATCATGAATAGTTGTTCAACGGGAAATTTCTCATTGATTGGTAGACCATCCTCATGAAATTCATAAGTTAATCTAGACAGATGATCTACCACCACTTTCTCAACACCCTTTTTATCCTTGATGATCAGATCAAACTCTTGTAGCAAGAGTATCCATCTCAAGAGCCTTGTTATTGCATCTGTCTTTGTGAGCAAAAATTTTAGGGTTACATGGTCAGTGAATACATTAACAGAAGAACCAACAAGATATGAATGAAATTTTTCCAAAGCAAAAACTACAGCAAGCAATTCTTTTTCAGTTATTGAATAATTTATTTGACCATCATTTAAAGTTTTACTTGCATAGTAAATTACATGTGGTTTCTTATCCTTTATTTTGTCCTAACACAATACCTACAACATAGTCACTTGCATCACACATTAGTTCAAAGGGTAAAATCCAGTCAGGGGGGTTACATTATTGGGGCAGAAATTAACATGCCTTTAAGCTTATCAAAGGATTTCTGGCATGCTTCATTCTAAACAAAATTTACGTCATGACTTAGGAGATGACACATGGGTTTGGCAATGCTACTGAATTCTTTTATGAATCTCCTCTAAAAACCTGAATGTCCAAGAAATGATCGGACATCCTTTACAGTCTTAGGGGCGGGCAAATTTCCAATTAGATCTATTTTTTCTTTATCAACTGTCATGCCCTCAGAAGACACAATGTGACCTAAGACAATGCCTTGTGTTACCATGATATGACATTTCTCTCAATTGAGCACCAAATTGGCTTCGTTGCACCTTATCAACACATTTTCTAGGTTGGACAGATGCAAATCAAATGAGTCACCATAAATAGAGAAATCATCCATGAACACTTCTAAAAAAATTTCAACCATGTCAATGAACAAACTTAGCATGCATCTTTAGAATGTTGTAGGAGCATTACAAAGTCCAAATGGCATCCTTTTAAATGCAAAGGTGTTAAAGGGGCATGTGAATGTGATTTTCTCTTGGTCATTGATTGCTATCTTAATTTGATTGTACTTACAATATCCATCCAAGAAACAATAAAATTCCTAGTCTGCAATTCTTTCTAGAACCTAATCAAGAAAGGGAAGGGGAAATGGTCTTTTATGATTTAACAAATTGAGTTTTCGGTAGTCAATACACATTTGCCATCCTGTGATGACTCGAGTTGGAACTAGTTCATTGGCATTATTTTTTGCCACTGTGACCCCAGACTTCTTGGGCACAACTTGGGTTGAACTGACCCCCTTGTTATCAGAGATGGGAAAGATTATCCCTGTATCTAACAGTTTGAGCACCTCAGTTCTTATGACTTCTTTCATGTGAGGATTCTGTCTTTGCTGCCTTTGTCGAGAGGGTTTGGAGTCCACTTCAAGGTATATTGCATGATTGCATATTAACGGGCTTATAGCTTTCAAGTTACTGATGGTCTACCCAATAGTGCTTTTATGGCTTTTAAGAATTTCAATAAGTTTAGACTCTTGCAAGTCTGTGAGCTTGGATGAAATTACTACTGGGTATGACTCTTTCTTTCCTCAGAATGCATATTTGTGGTCAGATGGGAGATGTTTCAATTCAGGCTTTGGTGGCTTATCAGTTGAGGAGAGTGGCTTTGTACCACTTGGTGAAAGTTCCTCGAATTTGGGTGTTCATGCCTCAACGGCATGAGTAGGACAACTTTCTGATTTTGGTAGATGAGATTGATTCTAGCATATATGATTCAACAGATGGTTTAGAGAAGGTATTATTCACATGTTTGTGAAACAATAACTCAATGGAATTTATTTCTCTCACTTCTTGGTCCTCTCTGGGATGTTTGGCAATATTAAAAATATTCAGCTCAAGGGTCATGTTCCCAAAATTTAATTTCATGACTCCATTCCTGTAATGGATTAGTACATTGGAAGTTGCTAGTAAGGGTCGACCAAGAATAATGGGAATTTGGTTCTTTGAATGTATTGCTAGTTGAGTATCTAAAACAATGAAGTCTACAAGGAAGACAGAATTGTCCACTTGGACAAGTACCTCTTCAACAATACCCCTTAGAATTTTATAGATCTGTCTACCCATTGGAGTATGACACAAGTAGGTTTGAGTTCACCCAGACCCAACTGCTAGTAGATAGGGAAAGGAAGGAAATTAACACTAGCTCCAAGATCTAACAATGCTTGTTCTATTTTGAAATTTTCAATGACACATGACACTATTGGACATCCAGGATCCTTGTATTTTAGAGGGGTGCTGTGTTGAAGCAAGGCACTGGCTTATTCTATTAGCATCCAAAAAATGACCTTCATTTTTACCCTCCTAACATTCATAAAGTTGTCACTCGCATCCTCAGGTGGATCTTGGTCAATATTCATCTTGGTGGCTAAGGGTTCTCTAACAAGTCTGTTTTGATCGTCCCGTCCCCACATGTAACAAAACTATCTAAAATTGAAAATCCAAGCACACAAAAATATGTACAAGGATCAATGTACCTCAGTCCATGATGAACATCACAGGACTTACCACCATTGTCTAAAAATCATCTCCTTGATTCAATGCTTGCCTTATCCGGCAACAACGCCAAAAATGCTTAACTTATTTTCTTGCCTTCCCTAACCTCCCAACATCACCCTCAATATATTAGTATAATGTATGTATGAAGGGGAGTCTCACTCTCCCCTGGGATGAAGTCAAGAGAAAGGGCAAGGAGAAAATGGAATGAAATGATATAAATGTGGGATGTGATTGAACAAAAATGCTTTCCAAGCTTAAGAAGACTTTTGCTTATCTTGTTTTACTTGGAGGTATTCCAATGTCGTCTCCTCAGGGAAGGAGGTGTATCATCATAAAGGTGATTTTAGTGAAAAAGAAGTGTAAAATTATTTATTAGGTTGTGGTTTGTATTTTGATAAAAATAAAATGAGAAATAAGTGTTGGCTAATCCAAAATGTTTACTCCAATAAGGATGCCAATTCAACTCAAAACCTTCCTCCAATGATGCATAAGTGAATGGTTGATTCGTGACAAGCTTAGGACATTATAGAAGTGAGGATCTAAGCATAAATCGTGGCAAGTCTATGGAATATCAAAGACTCACAACCAAGTCCACAATCAACCTAGTAAAATCGAACCACCGACACCGAGTGGAGGAAAGAAGAAGAGTTGAAACGGAATCCTCACAGTGAGGTCTCCCTTGGATTAGCCAACTAAAAGGCTTAGCTACTCATGCTTAGTGTAAAGACAACAATGAAATGAAAATACATTACGAAGAAATGAAGATTCTAGCTGAATGCAGGGAAACATAAGTTAAACAAAAGTGCATTGAATATCTATTTCTAACTAAGAAATTGAAGATCTTGAGTACATTAAGGGTGAAAGCTTGAATTAGACATTAAACTTAAAAGCAACTTGAAATAGATGGAATTAAACACTTCAAATAAAGCTTAGAACATTCTTACATAAAATTGGAAGACAAAGCATGGAAGAAAATTTAAAAATCTCAACTTCTCTCATTAACACTATTCATCATCTTCCCTAGACTCTCTATCTCTCTATATTACAAAGTGTATATCATAATGGTGTATATTTTTTCTTCCAAAATGTGGATGGAGTGATTCCATATCTAGGTTATTTGATCTCCAACCATAGGGCTATAAAGGAGTGGGATAGACAGGGTGGTGCAAACCTTGTTTGCACACCTAGCATCTCTCCTCGTCTCTCTCTTCATTGATCACCAAGGCTCCAAAAGTCCAATGAGAAGTATGCAAGGGGTGTCCATGGTGTTGGAAGAGTTAGGAGGAAGTGGGAGTGTGTTTGGTGGGACCCTCAAGACAGCAAAGAATGGCCTGCAGAATCTAGGTTGTTTCAGCAGAGTCCATCGGTATAGCGTACCGGTACAGATATGCCCTTAAGTAATTCAAGTATTCTTCCTGAATGGTTTGCCTTATGATTTACTTGGGTTATTTGATTGGTGCATAGAAATATACTTGACAACTAACCTAATCAATTGTTGGATACAGTTCAATATACATCATACCTATCGGCTGACTTTCTTGTAAAATGGGGATTAATTGATATAAGGTGACATTTCCAATACTTAGCCAATATAATGCATCTGAAATCCCCGAACTTAAGTGTATCTTTTAATTATCGTATTTCATACCTTTTAGTTATTGCATTTCCTCAACTTTAAATAAGTTGTTTTCAGGTTGTTCTAAGCTCGCACCACAAGCTATTTCTTTACATTTTGTAAATGTAACTGTAACACCCCAAAATCTACATTGGAAGATAGTACTATCTCACACCATTCATATCATGAAAAAAACTAATATAATTCATAAATAGAGAAAGTTTCATTCATCATACATAATATCTACAACATCATCCAAAATAATATTGCAAACAATGGCAATTACATCCCAAAAATCTAGTATTATCTTGCAGCTGAATAAACATAACATCATCCATACAATGACCCAAAATGCATCTCCTAGTTTATGGCATACAGAGAGCAACTCTAGAAATTTCACTCGAGATCCACGCTTCCATCCAATTGAGCTTCCCAAGCTACCTGCTTATCGACTCTAAGCTCTTCCTCTAAACCAAAATTTGATAGTAGATATTGTTTGTAGAGGTGAGCACTAACCTCTATAGGAAAAATTCTCTCAAACTCGAATAGGTTTTGGAAACATACAAAACAAATCAGTCTCATTTCAAAAATATCATATATATCTTTTGAAAGAAAATAATGACAGTTCAACCAATATCAAGTTTAAGAAATATCATTGAAGTAAATGAAGAAGTAAAACCAATTCCCAACAATAAGCTAATTCCAACCATAGACCATTTTCAACAAGTTCCAGTAATAAACAATTTTCACAACAATAAACAATAACTCATAATTTGTACCATTGCCCACAATATATCTCATCCCACAACTTGTATATCTGTATCCCCAATTGTATATGTATCTCAGGTATGTTGGTTGCGTCTCAGAAATCTACACAACGATTCTACCTCATTCACCCATCACAACCACACAATCCCAATCATTCCCCGCAGGGCCAAATCATAAACCACTTTACGAAGGGCGTATACCGTCTCCTACGACATTGACGAATCCTTCCAAGGAAAGGTATACTATCCCTCAGTCGCAAACAGGTAACACCCCGTTTATCCTTTTATATATGTATATATATATATATATGTATAGTAAATAATTATTGTAAAGATGTGGATATGTGTAGTGATGATAGGAATAAAAAAAAACTAGAGATGCAAAATTAATTTAGAAGTTGAAGTTTTAAAGATGTATAAGCTTGAGAAGAAGGATTAAGTAAGTTTCTAAATGAATTTGGGTCAAAATAATGCTTACATTGAATCCGTAAGGTCGAAAAACATTGGGAGAGGTAATATGGCTTCTATTAGCAGTTAGAAAGTATTCCGGAGTTAAAACCCACTTTAGAATGAATTTGGGTAAGGAGGAGTTTGGACACTTCTTGGTATTGTGGTCATAACTTTTTATTCCTAACTCCAATTGATTTGAAATTTGGACAGTAGATAGTAGACATCCAGAGATACAAAAGTATTTTTCACAAAAATTTCCCAATTCGAACTCTAAATGGGTCAACATCGTACTGGAAGTTACAGAAAAAATTCACCAGTCGGATTGCTCCGGAGCAATGCTCCGAAACTATTTGGTCCTGGGAGTTTATTGCTTCGGAGCTGCCGAAAATCGACTGTGTATTTTTAAGCCGCGAACTTCGGCCTTCCTTCACCTTATAAATACTTAATGTCGACTTTTTGCCTTCATTTCACTACTCCTAAACCCTAGACAGCTTGAGATAGGCAGAGGGAAAGATCAACACACACCAATAGAGAGATTTACACCCAAATTAGAAGATCAAACCTTAGATTTCAATAACACCCTTCTTCTAACCTTTCATTACACTCTTCCATACACTCTCACCCATACCTTTTGGAACCCAAGGAGGAGTCTAAAAAGAAAAGAAGGGAGAGGAAAGAGTCTTGGAAGCTTGAGTATTTGGCTAAAACTCTTGAGCATTGAGGTAGGGGATTTTCTCTCATTCTCTCACATTGAGACTGAGGCTTGTATATATATATATATGTATATATGTCTTTCACTCTCTTTCACCTATATATGATATGTAATACAGGAATCTTATTCTAGTTGTAATAAATGCTATGTTTGGAATAACATGAAAGGTGGGTAACCACCAAAGTTCTACTTTTACCTTCAAAAACCCTAGTTTTCAAGAAAATGGAGTTTCCTCCTAATTCATTCTTTGTCTTTGATTTCAAAACTTTAGTGTCGAATATTGTACAACAAAATAATTTAGATTATGATCTCTTGAATACTTTCTTGAATTATTCGATTATATGACACATGTGAGAAAAATTGGGGATTTTACTA
>CM042184.1:33058434-33080658 GCA_023539305.1 Ilex asprella | reverse complement strand
TATTTGGTACCACTCAAGTAGGTTGTCGCTTCTCATGAATCTACCCAACGATTCTACCTCGTTCACCTATATCTCTTTAGGAATGGCATATACCGCCTCCAGTGGCATTGACGAAATCCTCCCAAGGATCTAGTATACTAACCCCTTTTGTCTCGAAAGTGAACAATAATGGTTGCTCTCACAAACAACAATCCATTACGGGCATTAGATAACCATCTCACCCCTACTAGGGTAGACTGACCTCTAACACCCTGTGGCAGATCTCGAAGTAATCCAAGTCCCTCACAACACCATACACAAGAGTAACATACCAATAATATACTCAAAACCTCATATATAATCAATTCCACAACTTTCCCAACTTTCACAAGCATTTTACATAATAAAACAATTTAAGAAAATATACTCATATCACAAATCATGTTACAAAAGACAAGTTTAAAGGAAATAGGCATGAGATCATCAATACTACCATTTTAATACCCAACACAAAGCTCTAGCATTTTAGAAATCAAGAGGATGTGAAGATATAGAGAGAAATCCATATTTTCCCCCAAAACTAGGGTTTGAAGGATTTCAAACCATTATTTTGTTCAAATCATGTGAATGTTTGTAAAAATACTAAGAAACAATGAACCCATAACAAATACATACTATTTAGAGTCAAAAAATACATGTATAATAACCTTAACATCATTGGATGAAAATGGAAGAAAACCCTACCTTGAATCCAAAAATTTTGAGCTAACCCAACCTCCAAAGATCTTCTTCCTCCCTTTTCCTTCTCCTTCTGGTCTTCTCTTAGGGTTCTAAGAGATGTGGGTAACGGTGTGGTGAAAATATATAGGAAGAGGGGAGAAGAATGGTGTTCTTGAGAAATTTCGGTTTTGATTTCTATGAGGTGTGAAGCTATCTTGATCTTGGTGTTTTTCCCTTTCTTTATCTCCTCCTAGGGCTCTAGGATGTTTGTGGTGAGAATGATATGAAGAATGGGGAAAATAGGGCTTAGAATGGGATTTTAAAACCCAAAATTCCGACTTTTTAACTGTTCGGAAGGCTTCAGAGAAGCGGTACCGGTACCGTCTAGCTACTGGTTTCGGGGTACCGGTATCATTTGACTGCCTCGAATTCCAGTGCAATTTTGAGCCATTTCTAGGTCGAATTGAAAAATTTTCATTAGAGACACTTTTGTATCACTTGATGTATACTATCTACTGTCAAAATTTTAGATTAATTGGATATAAGGCTAAAAAGTTATGGCCAAAATACTAAGAGGTATCCAAAATATTTTATACCCAAAATTTACGTAATTTGTGTTTTTATTCCGGAGTACTTCCAAGCTTCCAATGCACCTCATATTACCTCTCCCAAGGTTTTTCGACCTTCCGAATTCAATGGAAATATTATTTTGACCTAAAAACATTTAGAAACTTATCTAATAACTATTTCCAATCTCAAACGCCTTTGAAACTTAAACTTCCCAAATCCATTTGTCTCCCAATTATTCATTTCTAATGTTTTAACCTATGTGATTCATTCTTACATCATTATACATATCCTCATTTTCACAACAATATTTCACTATATATATCTATACAAATATATAAAAGAAAATGCGGGGTGTTACACAAACCACTCTAGGAATAGCGTGTACCACCTCCCACAACACTAACGAATCCTTCCTAGGAAGGGTATATCATCCCTTAGCCTCTAACTTACGTGAACAATAATGGTTGATCTCACAAACAACAATCCACTACAAGTGCAAAAAACCATCTCACCCCCCACTAGGATAGACTAACCTCTAACAGTCTACGGCAGTTCTCGAAGGCAATTCAAGTCCGTCCCAATAAACCATGCAAGAGATACATTACCAATCATTTTCTCAAGTTATAAGTAAATCCAAAAATCCCTAAATTTCATATAAAAATCCACATTTATTTATTTTCAATGGAACAATTTAAGAAAATTGAGCAAGAGATCATCAAATACATAATTGTTAGTATTTAATCAAGCACTTGAGTTTTGAAATCAAGAACAAGCGAACATTAATGAGAAAAATCCATATTTCTTAAAAACTAGGGTTTTTATGGCTATTAAACCGTAAATACATTCAAAATATGGTGATATTTGTAGGAACTTCAAGAAACAAGTATTTCATAGCTTATATCTAAGATTTAGAAGCAAAACATACATATATATAAACCCTAACCTCAATGAACAAGAAGGGAAGAAAACCCCTACTTTATTTCCTTAGTTTTGTGTGAAGAAGATGAAGATTGATCTTTCACAACTTGAATCAACCCTTGAATCACTTGTTTTTTCCTTTCTTCCTCTTTAAGATTTCCTTCTTTTAGAAATGTTGAAATAAGGCTAATGAAGGCATGGTTAAGTATTTATAGTGAAAGAAATGGCCTCTTGTGCGCTATTCTAGAACTCATATCATTAAGTCACATTCGAACGTTAATAGTGCAAATTATTGATTCATGTCCAAATGTCCCTTTGGCTTTCAAATGTTCGGTGCTCCCAGTACTTTTGCATTTTCATCAGAGATTCGTAAGTCACGTTCGAACGTCATTTGGCGTTCGAACATCACTAGTGTAATTTATTTGTTTACATTCAAACGTCACTTTGGCTTTCGAACGTTAGTTGCTCCCATTACTTTTGCATTTCTATCAGAGTTCATCAGACACCAAAGTACCGGGACTCACTGTCATTTGAACGTTAATTCACGTTCGAACGTTATTCCAGTTTCTGGTGAAATTTCCAGCGAAATTTTGAAATTTTGAAATTTTGACCCATTTAGAGGTCGATTTGAAATTTTTTTGTGAAGTACTCTTTTGTAGCCCTGTGAATCTAATATCTACGGTCAAAATTTCAGCTTAAATTGTCATCAAGGTAAAAAGTTATGATCAAAACACTAGGAAAGTATCCAAAAATCCTTTTTACCCAAATTCTCTCTAAAGTGTGCTTTCACTCCAGAATACTTCTAATTGCTACAACATACCCTATTACTTCAACTAACATTTTTATTTCTACTCTTGCAATCTATATAGTTCATACATACATCATATACATATATTAGCATTTCAAAAAATATAATTAAGTCACTATATAACAATAGGAAATGTGGGGTTTATAGGTACATGATGTGTTCCATGTGTCAATGTTAAGGAAGTGCCAATCGGATACAACCCATGTCTTGGATTTGGAGGATATTGAAGTTCCATATGGAGCAACATATAAAGAACAACCAGTGAAGATTCTTGATACCGAGGAGAAGGTGTTTCACAATAAAGTCATCCAATTGGTGAAAGTCTTATGACAACATCACGGGGTGGAGGAAGCTACTTAGGAACCAGAGCTAAAGATGCGAGAGAAGTACTCGCACTTGTTCTCTACTTAATGTTTGTTTCGAAGGTGAAACTTTCTTTAAGGGGGTGGATTGTAAACCCCCACATTAGTATCTTTATATAGTAATATGATTATGTTCTTAAATGCTAATATATGTAATGATGTAGGAATGAACTATGAGGAATGTACGAGTGGAAATACAATGTTAGTTGAGGTAATAGGGTATGTTGTAGAAGTTTGGAAGTATACCAGAAAGAAAGAACACTTTAGAGAAAATTTGGGTACAAAGAATTTTGGACATTTCTAAGTATTTGGATCATAACTTTTTATCTTAATGTCCATTTTATCTAAAATTTGTATGGTAGCTAGTACACTTATAGTGCTACAAAAGTGTATTACAAGAAAATTTCCCAAATCGACCTCTAACTGGTCCAAAACTCCACTGAAAATTTCAGCAGAAACTGGGATAACGTTCGAACGATCGAAAGTCCCAGTACTTTGGTGTCTACAGAGCTTTGATGAAAATGCAAAAGTACTAGAAGAAACCAACGTTCGAAATTCAAATGACATTCGAACGTAAAGCAATAATTTACACTAATGACATTCGAACACCAAATGATCTTCGAATGTGAGCAACGAATCAGATCATCAAATTGATGGCAGCTGAGATATTTTATTCCTCTATAAATACATAAGGCCGCCTCTTTTAGCCTCCATACACCATTTACAACCCTATAAAGCCTTGAGAAACAAGAAAGAGGGGTAAAAACACAAGATCAAGAGGGAATTACACCTTGAGAAGATCAAAACTTCAAGTTTTTCAACAACAGTGAGGAAGATGAAGGTAGGCGTTTTCTTCCACTCTTGTACATTGATGCTAGCGCTTATATATGTACATGTTTTGAATCTATATCGTATATATATGTATTGAAATCCTTGTTTCTTGATCGTTCTTGCAAATTTTACCATGTTTTGATGAAAGTTATTGCCTGATAGCCATAAAACCTTTGTTCTTGACATCCAAACTCTAGTTTTTCAAGATGTATGAATTTTTCTTCTTGATATTCATTTGTTCTTGATTTCAATACTTGATATTTATTTTTTCTTGATTTTAAAACTTGATATTTATTTGTTCTTGATTAAAAAAATCTAGTGTTTTGTTTGGAACAATAAAACTATATCTTTTGATTATCTCTTGCTTATTTTTCTTGAGTTGTTATATTGGAAAAATACCTATGAAATTGGAGGTTTTTTAGATACTTGTGATTTGAAAAATTGGTCGGTATTGTATCTCTTGTGTGGATGTTTGGATTAACATGGGTGACTATTGATCGGATATCGTAGAGTGGGTTAGATGCGTTTCTTATTCCGTGTAGGTTTGAAGGTTCCCTATCACTCGTAGTGGGGTTGATGCCTTGAGAGAACTAAACCACTATTCGCTCACATGGAATCGAGGTTGAGGGTCAGTATACTATTCATGGGTTGGATTTATCACTGCCAATGCGTTGGTATACGCCCTTCCTAAAGTTGATATCCTTACAAGGATAGGTGTGTGTGTGTGTGCGTGGATATTCTCAATGTGTGTATTCATTTGATGTCTTACATCATACCTACGATACATTGTGGGTTGTTGTTTATTGTGCAAATGGGTGGTTATGGTCCATTGTGGAAAGGAGTTGATGGTGGGAAATGGTAGAAATTGTGGGTTATTGGTTATTGTTATAGAAATGGTTTGCTGTTTGAAAATTGGTTTTACTCTTCATTTAATTTATTGTTATTGTGTTAATTGAGATAGGATAAAGTGTCATTTTTTTATTTCAAGTTATATATGATATTTTGGAAAGTGAGACTGAACTGTTTTATGTGTTTTTCAAACCTTGTTCGTGTTTGGGAGAAAGTTGCTACAGAGCTTAGTGCTCACCCCCTACAAATAATATTTATTCTGAGATTTCAATTTAGAGGAAGAGATCAAAGTTGATGAGCAAGTAGCTTGAGAAGCTCAATTGGGAGGAAGCGTGGATCCCGAGAGGGATGTTTAGAATTGTTCTTTTTACATTCTAAACTAGGAGATTTATTTTGAGATAAGCTATGGATAATATTTTCCTTATTCCGCTGCGTAATTGTCATAGTTTGGCATATTCTTTTGGATGTAATGACCATGGTTAGGCATATCATTTTGGATGATGTTGTAGATATTATGTGTGATGAATGAAATTCTCTTTATCTATGGGTTTTATTAGCTGCTCTCATGATATGAATGGTATGAACCAGTAATGTCGTCCAAGGTGGATTTTAGGGCGTTACAAATCCAACTCTCCCTTTTCAAGCTCCCATAATGGGAGTATTTATAGGCAAAGATGAGGGGGCAAGGTAATGCGGAGGAATAGTTTAAGGCCTTTACAGTCTAAGTGAAAGCCCCAATGTCCGAAGAGAGGATCAACCACTCTGCAGCCTATCTGGCGACAACATTCGAACATTGTTTGGCATTCGAATGTTGCTTCTGTCTTCGCTTAATGCGCGTTCGAACACCAAATGGGGTCTATCCTTTCCACTCAAGTGGCTTGTGGTCTTCTATGAAATCCATTTTCACACTCCATGTACAACTTGATGCCTTGCACTCAGCAGCCTTCAATAATTCAGGAAAATATTCGAAGGTGAATTGTCGTTCGAACATAGTACTCAAGTACCTCAGTGTTTTCCTTCTTAGCTACAACAAACCATGTCTCAGCAACCTGGTCCTCAATAATTTCAAGGGAACGTTCCAACGTGAATTGGCGTTCTAACGTTCTTGCTTTGTTCCAGGCTTCTACAATTTTGCTTCAAGGCATGTTGGTGTTGCATGAAAGTTTGATACTCATTGTCTTTGGACCTTGGTTCAATTTATGCCTTGAAATATCATCATTTAAGCTCCATCATAGTATAATTAGTATTGAAAAGGCAGAGTCATATGCTGATTTTAACTACTACTCACACCCCCAACCTAGATATTGCTAGTCTCTAGTAATACAACAATTGTTGATTAAAAATCTATTTCTAATCAACAAGTCGTTGAATCACTAGGTTTACCCTAGCGGACGAGTGTTATCTTGTGAGGTTTTTCAGTGAAGCTACTTGGTTTGATTCGAAATGTGTACATCCAAGTGTAGACAGTCAAGCTGTAGTAATAATTTGGTTTGAGTTTGAAGTTGAATCCACATGGAACTCTTGCTGGTGTTTCAATGTAAGCAGTAGTGGAGACCAATTGACTGTAACCTTTGTGATTTAGAGTTGTGAGTTTTAGAGAATTTTGCTGGTCAGAATGTAAGATTCTTTCCAAGACAAGTTTTCTAGAAAAAATATAAGGTAAGCTCAAATGTAAAGAAAGTCACTCCTTAGCTCGAGGATCTAAACTTGTAGTTAATCATCTGGTTTGTTATATTTATGCTTGATAACTCAATTAACTCCCATGCCAATGGCAAGTTATTCGGAAGATAAAAATGGATTGTGAGAATTAACAACATGGTTCCGATGTTTTTCTAGAAGTTTACAAGAATTGCTTGTGTCGAGACTCAACCCGTCTACAAACAAGCAAGTGTTTCTACAAGACATCCAATCATGACATTATTATTCCATTCTTTAAATTTAACATAATAATGGGGAGGATTGAAGGGTAGTCATGAAGATCTAGCAGAGGTACTTGCCTTGAACTGATAATACTTTCTATGCAAGAGTCATCTGTGTTATAAAAAGATCCACGATTATACAAAGTACCTTAGCTTTACTAGATACAATCAATCATCCAATTTGCAAGGGGATATAAACATTAAGCACAAGAGTAGTGTACAAATATAACTTCCTGATAATTTAAACATGTCCTTCACCTCTTACTAAAGAGTGAATGAGAAACTACTCACTCTTCATAACTTTGGTAAAGCTGGAAAAGTGAGTGATGCTCATCCCTCAAAGTAGAGGACTTACAAAATAAAAGAACAATTAACAAGGAGCCAATCTTCAATGAAGAATGAGTGAATCATGTCCCATCCTTCACGGCTTTGGTAAAGCTCTAGAAAAGTGGAAGAGTTTCACTCCTCTAAGAAAGAAGGAAACTCAAACTATGGAAGTAAAAAAAAAACATAAAATATGAAAGTAGAAGAAAGCTAGTCACAGTTGGAGGGTGGCTTCCTCAACAAATAAACGGAGGGTTTCTTCCTCAACTAAAAGATGAACTATATTTCTTCTTGAAAGTAATGGAAAGCATATATTTAAGACTAATTTCATAACAAACTAAGAAGTGTTGGTCTAAATCCAAACTAACTTCAAGAACAACTATAAGTAAACATACAACAAATCTAGAACTAGCTCTTATGAGTGGGAGTGTAAGCATCCATCAAACTCTTTACCAAGTCTCCTACCTAGCACCCCTACCAAGTACCACTTTAAGCCTCCCAAAGTGGGAGTATTTATAGGCGAGGGGGAGCAAGAGAGGGGTGAATGAATAGTGTTTGTCACCCCATTCATAGAGAAAATGCGACGCCCTAAAATCCGGGGGTCCGTTGATCAATCATTGATCACCCATCAACCTGTAGAAATACTCATAGATTTTGGGGTGTCACAGCTTGGTATCAGAGTATCGGTATACGAATTACCTAGGGCTTGATTGGGTATGGGTCTAGACCATTGCATTCATTGTGCATTTCATGTTATGTGCTCTAATATGCTACATGATTATATGCTACATGTTATGTGAACAATATGTGTGGTAGAATGTCTGTGGAAAGGGAAACAATAGGGTTAGAAAACATAACCTTGGGGTTCACAGAAAGGGATGAACGGTATAGTTCAATGTCTAGAAGTCTACTAGTGGGCGACACGCGCTCTACTAGTGAGACAATGAGTGAATTCTCAATGTTTCACTTTTGATCTCTACCTTGGAATACTATGTAAGTGCTCTGTTGCTATTCGACATGTATGTAGATGAAATATAAAGGAAGAGGATATGGCCGAGGTGGTGGACGGAACAACAACCAACCACCACTGGCATTTGACCAACAAGCCTTTGAGGAGGCTATTGGTATTGTGGCTGCTACCATTGCACAAGCTAGTGCTGTGGCTGTTGCCATTGCACAGGTTAGTGAAAATGTGGGCCAATGAGGCTCAAGTAACCTTCATAAGTTTAAGGCACACATGCCTCCGACTTTCGTGGGAGGTGCGGATTCGATGGTGACTGACCATTGGTTCTGACAAGTTGACAAGATCTTAGGGGCTATGGAGATCACCTTCGATGCCACTAAGATAATGCTAGATACATTCCAGCTAAAGGGTGACTCCAAATTGTGGTGGGATTGATTAAAGGTCTGGAGGAACTTGGAGGCGATGATGTAGGGAGAGTTCTGAGAGCTCTTCATATGCAAATATTTTCCGGCGTCAATCCATCAAGCTAAGGCTTGGGAGTTCCTGGACTTGAGGCAAGGGACTATGATGGTATTAGAATATGTGGCTAAGTTAATAGAATTAGTCGATTTTTATGATCACTAAGTGGCCACAGACATGGCCAAGGTGAGAAAGTTTGAGAACGTTTGAAATTGTCCATTTGGGGAAAAACTATGGGCCTCCGCCTGCAAGACTTGGACTCGATGGTTGAGACATCTATGGCTAATGAGAGAGAGATAGATAGATAACGTACGGAACATCTGGGAAGTGGGTGTTAAAGACAAGAAGAAGGAAGGCCAATCTTTTCCTTCAAGTTTAGGGAAGAAGCAAAGGACTTTAACTCCATAGGGCCGCAACTATCAGGGCTAAGGCGAAGGTCGATTCCCCCAAGGCAGGAGAAATCAGAGGCCTTCCTACGTGGCAAGCACACGGACATGTTTCTATTTCCATCAATCAGGCATATGAATCTTGTTTTTCCTCAGTGGCAGGGATCCCAAAGCTATGTAGTATCCCATTCCCAATCTTCGGTGGGTCATGCACATATGCACTTTATTCTTCCCTACCCTACCATGGGTCAGGGAAGCTAGTATCAGTTTCAGGGTGCTACACATGGCCCTACTACTTCACGTGTGGGGATTCCAT
Organism: Ilex asprella; assembly: GCA_023539305.1. Taxonomy (NCBI): domain Eukaryota; kingdom Viridiplantae; phylum Streptophyta; class Magnoliopsida; order Aquifoliales; family Aquifoliaceae; genus Ilex; species Ilex asprella. The sequence continues at coordinate 33,071,253 of CM042184.1, read as the reverse complement.
AATCAGGCTAGATAGGCCAGAGCATGGGTCGAGGTCAAGGACAGGGCTCACAAGTCGGGACCGAGGGGCATGTCTACGCCATTACACCTCATACTAAGCGAGTAGATCAATTGATTATTCAGGGTAAATTTTTGCTCTCTTGCTTATGGGCAAGGGTATTATTTGACTTCAGTGCATCTCATTCTTTTATTGCTGCATCATGTGTGAAATATTTGGGCTTAGAGGTCAAAACCTTGGAAGAGCCATTGCATTTGAGTTTTCTCTTAGAAGCTAGGGTGAGTATTGATCAGATGTGTCGGGATTGTGAGTTAAAAATCTCAAAGATTGTACTCACCATGGGCCTTAGGGTCATGGACATGTCAGAGTTTGATGTCAACCTTAGGATGGATTGGTTGGCAGCACATCGAGTAATCATCGATTGTGATCTTAAGAGGGTCATTACCTATAAACCAGATGATGTTTGTTTCAAGTTCCAAAAGGAAAAGCATGACGCTTTACGCTAAGCAATGTATGACTCAAGTTGGCATGGGTAGTTAATGGGTTAGCTAGCAAGCCTTATCCTGGAGGACATGGTGAGACAGGAGTGCGGTCTACTCGGGTGGTTTATGAGTATGAGGTTGTTTTTTTGGATAAACTACTGAGATTACCTCCACATAGGGATGTAGACTTCACCAATGAGTTGCATCCCGGTACTTCCCCCATTTCTATGCCTCCACATAGGATGACACCAGTTGAGTTGCAAGAACTCAAAATCTAATTAATGGAATTGTTGGATAAGAGCTTTATTGGACCGAGCACTTCACCTAGGGGCGCTCCCGTGTTGTTGATGATTTGTTTGATCAGCGGAGAGGGGCGTGGATCTACTCCAAGATAAAGCTCCACACAAATTACCATCAGTAGAGGGTTAGAGAGGAAGATATCCCTAAGACGGCGTTTAGGATGTGATATGGACATTTCGAGTTCATAGTGATGCCATTCGGGTTGACAAATACCTCATCGGCTTTCATAGATCTCATGCATAGGGTGTTCCAACCCACCTAGATCAGTTTGTCGTCGTATTTGTGAACGACATTTTGATCTACTCCCAATTTGAGGAGGAGCATGAGTGTCACTTGAGGGTTGTTCTTTAGACCTTGAGAGATCATCAGTTGTACGCCAAGTTCAGCAAATGTGAATTTTGGCTTACAAAGGTGAAATTTTTAGGACACGTGGTGTCGACTTCGGGTGTATCCATAGACCTAGAGAAGGTTGAGACAGTCATGAATTGGATTAAAGGCCGAAGTGAGTCTTCGAGATACGTAGTTTATTGGGATTGAAAGGGTACTACCAATGGTTCATTGAGGACTTCTCTCGATTAGTTGCACCTATGACCAAGGTGACCCAAAAAGAGGTCAAGTTTGAGTGGAATGATTCGTGCAAGATGGCATTCTAGAAGTTGAAGAGGAGACTTACTTCTGTCCCTATTTTGATGGTCTCGAAAAGGGGACAGGGTTACACATTGTATTATGCTACCTCGAAGGATGACTTGGTTGTGTTTTTGATGAAATTGGGAAAGGTGGTGGCTTATGGTTCTCGACAGTTTAATAATCACGAGTAGAACTATCATACGCATGACATGGAGTTACTGGCCATAGTCTTTGCCTTGAAGGTTTGGCGCCACTATCTATACGATGAACAGTTTGAGGTGTTTTCGGACAATAAGAGCCTGAAATACATCTTTACATAGCGGGACCTCAACATAAGGCAACGCAGGTGGACAGAATATCTGGAGGACTATGACTAAACTTTGCATTACCATCTCAGTAAGGCAAATGTGGTGGCTAATGCACTCAGTCAGAAGTTACGAGGAGTCTTAGCTAGTGTGACTTCCCGAGAGTGACAGATGTTCGAGACTATGGGATAGTTCGAGCTACGCTACATTGGTCCAGCTCAAGGCACTTTGGGGAGTTTGGTGGCTACACCTACCCTACTAAGCAGAGTTGCAACGCCCCAAAACTTGGGGTCCTTTAATAATCATTAACCACCCGTCAGCCCATGGAAATACCCGTGCTTGTCACAAGTCTCGGCATTATGTCAATCGTATCCCCTTAACCGGGTTATAACCCACACGTGTAACCCGTGTTCCTTTAATCATTTAACCCAACTGAGGTCCAATGTGCCCCAATATACCTCATTTATTATCCATTTGTATCATTAGGACTAAAGGAATCAAAGTCCAAAAGCATAGCAAAAAAATTTTAAAATTTCTAATTTTTGGAAAGATTAGCGGTATGCGTACCAGTACTGATTGCCTACTGGACAGTATCGTACCGGTACGCGTACTGGTACACTCAGTCTACCGGACAGCGTCGTACCGATACGATTTGTCCATTTTAGTACGTTTAGTCTGTTTTTCATTTTCAGTCCATTTCAAACCCTTCCACATCCATCCAATACATGTGTAACACCAATCCCTATCTAAAACTTGATACATACAAGTTTTATTATACTCATTTACATAAGTTTACATCCCCAAAACTTAATTTTTGAGATTTATTATACAAAAATGATTTAAATGCCACAAGTCAACCTCTCTTCTCCCTTGAGGCCCCAAATGAGGACGTCCTCCGGCATGTATCCCGTACTTGAAATATTTTCCCGTATAGGGTGAGCTATGCTCAATAGAATATCTCTTATAGAGGCTACTTCCCAACCTAGATGCATATGAAATGTTCATATGCAACATTCAACAATCCATAATATTTCATGCAAGAATATGCGTTCAATGTTGGAATTTATAATGTCATGCCATGAAATGAGATGAGACCCACTCATGCAACTCGACCTGAGCACTTCGTGGCTCCTCAACACATGCAAGTGTCATTGCGTATAAATTAGTCATATATGTTACACATAAAGTGACGTTTTCAATCTAAGGTCTTTATTGGGGTGGATGTTCATGGACTGACACCAAGGGTCACCAACCTACACGGAATTTACGGACTCTCACCGAGGGTACTGCATACACCCATACACTTTACGGACCGAACCAAGAGAATGCGTACCCCATCTACGGGGCCTTGCACCCAAGGAATCTTTTAGCCTTTCTTGCTACCTTGACCCTATTTACCATGGAATCATGCGGCTCAGCTAGGCCTTCAACCCAACTATTATAGGCCATTTGTCAATCACTAAGTGTGGTGTGGACGACCACCATGCACACACACCCATGTGATGCGATGTCTCTCTGCATACGCAATGTGATGCACCATTGCAACAACAATATCAAGTCCAATATGCTATGAACGCCATATGGACCAATTTTAACCACATACTTTAACATATATCATGGCAATTTATACCTAATGCGTATAATTACCACATTTTCGCATAATGCTAACATATTAATAACACATATCAATCATTAATTTAACTATAACATCGTCAAGCATGTCATAACACATTTCATTCACAAGGGCACAATATAAACACATAGCATACCCACATAAACCAATTTCCAAGGGATTACACAAAAAATTACCACACAACAATTCCAAGCTAGGAATTTAGTCTAAACCATTTTTATACCCATTTCCTTATTCCCATGACTATAGGCAAGTCATAAATCACTTTATACCTCTAACCATTCCATATGGACACCCTAGGTTAAAAATAAACCAAAGTAGGAGGGAACCCTACCTCTTGAAGCATAAATCAAAGGCTAAAACTTCAAGAACGCCTTCCAAGCCCCAAAACTCTTGATTCCCCCAAAGTCTCCTCTTGGATCTACGGTGAAATCTTTCATTCTTGGTGTGATAGCATAGCCCTCGTTGATGCGATCGACTTTAATTCTTGGCTCGATGGAACTCCGAAAATCAAAGGAAAAAAGTTGGATTTTCTATTTCTCTCCCTCTTTCTCTCCAATGTTGAAGACCAGCTGATTTCAGTGGATATTTGTGCAAAATATCTGTTTTTTAGCCATATTTATAATTTTCTAGGCTTGGCTCTTGTTATGCTAAGTGTCCCCCACTTGTTCGGGTCTATTTTTGCCCCAAAATTATTTATCTTCTCCCGATTTAAGTTCAAATTGATTTTATTTGAACTTTAATTCAATTATAAGAAAATTTTATAATTTTTATTTTTGGGGACCTTTGGGGGAGGTCATTTGACACAGTCATCTCGTAAAATTTGAAAAATTTGACTATCTAGAAATTCAAAAAAATTTATCTGGGTTATTAGATTTCGCGATACGAATCCAATGACGAAGTCCGTTATGTTATACGAGCTCTTGAGAACACGTATTTTAAATCCAAAATTTAGTGGCAAATGACAATTTTTCCCTTTTTCAAAAAAAGTTCAAATTTACCAAGGTTTTACATTTTTTCCCCCTTAGAAGAATTTCGTCCCTGAAATTAACACATATATACACATATAATCACATGCATATGCAATAGTTATTTAATATTAAATGACTATAAGAAAGTTCATCTATCCTCGAATAAGAAAGGATAATTTGTACGTATAGTGTCCTCACGCTCCCATGTTACCTCCTCCACTCCTCGGTGCTGCCACAACACCTTCACTAGTCTCACGGTCTTGCCTACTATCCATGATACGCACTGGTCCCTCCTTGAAGGTACCATCCACATCAACAACAAGCTCACCCCAAATCACTACATGTGTTGGATATGGGTGTATTTCTGGAATACTGTGTGAACACCCGATAGATTTAGCGGTAACGCCAATTGATAAGCAATTGTACCCACCCTCTCGAGTAACCCAAAGGGCCTGATATACCTCGGCAAAATTTTTCCCCGCTTGTTGAACTTGATCACTCCTCTTTTAGGCATCACCTTCAAGAAGACATGATCTCCCACCTCAAAATCTAGAGGTCGTCGTCGTGAGTCGGCATAGCACTTCTGTCGGCTTTGAGCTCTGAGAAAATGCTTCCATATCAAGTTTACCTTCTCCGAGGTGTCAGTAACCAATTTCGGACCCATAGAGGGTCTCTCCCTACCTCCGTCCAACAAACCGAAGAACGACAAGGTCGCCCATAAAGTACCTCATAGGGTGTCATCTGTTTGCTCTCTTGATAACTGTTGTTGTGGGCAAAATCCACTAAGGGCAGGTGCTCTCCCTAACTACCCTTGAGATCTAGGACGTATAACCATAGCATATCCTCTAAAGTCTAGATGGTCCTCTTTGACTGATTGCCCATTTGGGGATAAAAAGTAGTGTTCATCATCAACTATGTTCCCATGGCTCGCTGGAAACTCTACAAAAAATGAGTTGTAAACCTGGGATCTCAATTTGATACTATGGTTACAGGCACTCCACACAACCGGACAATCTCCTGTATATACAACCTGCATAATTCCTTCAGTGAAAAGGTCATCCGCACCGCCAAAAAGTGTGCCGACTTTGTAAGCCGATCCACTATCACCTACACTGGATCATACCCTCGCGATTTTCCTAGCAAGTGGGTCCCACAATTCATCATGACATGCTCCCACTTCCACTCAGCTACCTCCAAAGGCTAGAGTAAACCTGCTGGTCTTTGGTACTCAACCTTCACTTGCTGACACATGAGACATCGACTAACAAATGCCTCAACGTGTGACGAAGATCTTAATACATCTTCATACCATTGGGATGTACAGTAAAATAGGAGCAATGGAACTCCCTAAGGATCTCCTCTCTCAGCTCCATAGACTGGGGAATTACAATCATTCCCCTAAACTAAAGACTACCATCCATATGAATGGTCCAGCCTTCATCACTTGTGATCGATCGTACTTAGTACTTAACGGACACAATCTCTGGGCCTTGTCTATGGGACTTAATCACCCTGTTCAGTAGGGAAGGTGTAGCCACCAAACTTTCCAAAGTACCGTGAACCTTCCCCATATAGCGTAGCCCAAACTGCCTCACAGTCTCGAGCATCTGCCACTCTAAGGAAGCCACACTAGCCAAGACTCCCCATGACTTCCGGCTAAGTGCATCAACCACCACATTTGTCTTGCCAAAATGGTAATGCAAAGTGAAATCATAGTCTTTCAAATACTCCATCCACTTGTGTTGCGTCATGTTGAGGTCCCGTTGTGTAAAGATATACTTTAGACTTTTATGGTTTGAAAACACCTCGAATTGCTCACCGTATAGATAGTGGCGCCAAGCCTTAAAGGCAAAGACAATGGCTACCTACTCTATGTCATGTATGGGATAATTCTGTTGGTGGTTCTTTAACTGCGGAGAACTGTAAGCCACTACCCTCCTAGACTGCATCAGAACGCTTTCAAGTCCATCTTTAACGGCATCATAATACACTCTGTACCTCTGTCCCCTTTGTGGGACTATCAGAATAAGAGTTAAAGAAAGTCTCCTCTTCAACTCCAGCAATGCCTTCTCATACGAGTCATTCTACTCAAACTTGATATCTTTTCAAGTCAATCTTGTCATAGGTGCAGCTAATCGAGAGAAGTCCTCAATGAACCTCTGGTAGTATCCTGCCAATCCCAAGAAACTACGCATCTCGAAGACTAACATTGGCCTCTCCCAATTCATGACTGCATCAATCTTTTTCAGGTCTACGAATACACCCGAGAACGACACCACATGCCCCAAAAATTTCATCCCAGTAAGCCAAAATTCACACTTACTGAATTTAGGGTACAATTGATGGTTTCTCAAGGTTTCGAGAACAACCCTTAAGTGACCCTCATACTCCTCCTTAGACTTGGGGTAGATCGTGATGTCGTCAACAAAGACCACGACGAACTAATCTAGGTAGGGTTGGAACACCCTGTGCATGAGATCCTTGAATGCCGTCGAGGCATTCGTCAACCCGAATGGCATCACTGTGAACTTGAAATACCCATATCGTGTCCTAAACACCTTATGGATATCTACCTCCTTAACCCTCAAATAATGGTAAGCAGTGTAGAGATCTATCTTGGAGTTGATCTGCGCTCCTCTTAGTTGATCAAACAAATCATCAATCTGTGGTAAAGGGTATCTATTCTTGATAGTAACCCTATTCAACTACCGGTAGTCTATGCATAGCCCAAGGGTCTTATCATTCTTCTTAGCAAACAATACTAGAGTACCCCAAGGTGTGGTGCTCGGTCTAATGAAGCGTGGTGTTGACGACCACCATGCACACACACCCATATGATGTGATGTCTCTGTACATATGCAATTAGATGCACCGTTGCAACAACAATATCATTTCTAACATGCTATGAATGTCACATGGACCCATTTTAACCACATACTTTTACATATGCCATGGCAATTTGTACCTAATGCGTATAATTATCACATTTTCACACGATGCTAATATATTAACTAACAACATATATCAACTCATTACTTTAACTATAATATCCTCAAGAATTTCATAACACATTTCATTCACAAGGGCACAACATAAACACATAGCATACTCACATAAACCAATTTTCAAGGGATTATACAAGTAATTACCACCTATCAATTTCGAGCTAGGAATTTAGTCTAAACCATTTCTATACCCATTTCCTTATTCCCCTGACCTTAGGCAAGTCGTAAATCACTTTATACCTCTAACCATTCCATATGAACACCCTATGCTAGAAATAAACCAAAGTAGGAGAGAACCCTACCTCTTGAAACGTAAATCGAAGGCTAAAACTTCAAGAACCCCTCCCAAGCCCCAAAACTCTTGATTTCTCTAAAGTCTCCTCTTGGATCTTTGGTGAAATATTTTGTTCTTGGTGTGGTTACATTGCCCTTATTGATGTGATCAACTTTATTTCTTGGCTCGATGGAATGACCGACTTAACTACCAAAAATCGAAGGAAGAAAGTTAGATTTTCTCTTTCTCTCCCTCTCTCTCCAATGTTGAAGACTGGCTGATTTTAGTAGATATTTGTGCAAAATATCTAATTTTTGGCCCTATTTATAATTTCCAAGGCTTGGCTCTCGTTGTGCCAAGTGTCCCCCACTTGTTCGCGTCCGTTTTCACCTCAAAATGATTTATTTTATTTCAGTTTAAGTTCAAATTAATTTTATTTAAAATTTAATTCAATTATAAGAAATTTTTATAATTTCTATTTTTGGGGACCATCGTGAGGTTATTCGACACACAATCGTCTTGTAAAACATAAAAAATTTGACTATCTCAAAATTTAATGAAATTAGTCTAGGTGGCTAGACTTCGCGATACGAAACCAACGGCGAAGTCCTTCATATCATACAAGCTCCAGAGAACATGTATTTTAGTGACAAATGACCATTTTATCCCTTTTCAGAAAAAGTTCAAATTTATCGGGGTTTTACAAGAGTGAGTGAGACCTAGGGGCAGTATACAAAGATTGTTTCCATTAATGACCAAGTACAGTTAGGTACAGGTGACAAAGGTTGGACCATTCATACAAATGATAGTCTTCGGTTTAGGGGAAAGATTGTGGTTCCTCAGTCTACGAAGCTGAGCGAGCAGATCGTTCGAGAGCTCCATTGCTTCCGTTTTGCTGTGCATCCAGGTGGCATGAAGATGTACCATGATCTTCATCGCCAGTATTATTAGAGCGAAATGAAGAAATACATTGGAGATTTTATTAGCCGATGTCTCACGTGTCAGCAGGTGAAGGCTGAACACTAGAGACCAGCAGGGTTACTCCAGCCCTTGAAGGTAGCTGAATGGAAGTGGGAGCATGTCATGTTAAATTTTGTAACTCACTTGCCACGAACTTTGCGAGAGCATAACGCGGTATGGGTGATAGTGGATTGACGTACAATGTTAGCACACTTTTTGGCAGTGCGGATGACCTTCACACTAGAGGAATTCTGCAAGTTGTATATACGGGAGATTGTCTGATTGCATGGGGTGCCCGTATTTATAGTATCATATTGGGATCCTAGATTAATGGCTCATTTTTAGGAGAGTTTTTGCCTAGCCATGGGGATACAGTCAATGATGAGCACTGCTATTCATGCCCAAAAAGACAGTTAGTCTAAGAGGACCATCCAGACTTTAGAGGACATGCTACGGGCATCCGTCCAAGATCTCAAGGGTAGTTGGGAAGAGCACCTCCCCTTAGTGGAGTTTGCCTATAATAGTTATCAGGCGAGCATACAGATGGCACCTTATGAGGCACTATATGGGAGGTCTTGTCGTTCTTCAGTTTGTTAGACAGAGGTAGGAGAGAGACCATTTACAGGTTCAAAATTGGTTAGAGACACCTCAAAGAAGGTGGACTTGATGGGAAAGCATCTTCTCACGGCTCAAAGTCGCCGAAGAGCTAGACCGACAAACGACGGCAACCTCTATAGTTTAAGGTGGGAGATATGTCTTCTTGAAGGTGATGCCTAAAAGAGTAGTGATCAAGTTTGGCAAGCGCAGAAAGCTATCACCGAGGTATATTTGGTCTTTCAAAATACTTAAGAGGGTTGGTATAGTTGCTTACAGAATGGCGTTATTCCCAAATTTAACTAGTGTTCACGCAATGTTCCATGTCATTATACTCCAAAAATATACCTCAGATCTGACTCATGTGATGGATTGGGACAATCTTGTTGTTGATGTGGATGGGCCCTTCGAGGAGGGACCGGTGCGTATCATGGATAGTCGAGAACAGGTTTTCCGAGGTAGGATGGTGAGGCTAGTCAAGGTGTTGTGGTAACACTGAGGAGTTGAGGAGGCAACTTGGGAGCGCGAGGACACTCTTTGTACCAATTACCCTTCCTTATTCAAGGATGGAGGTACATTTTTATAGTTATAAGTACAAGATACTTGTCACATATGCATGTGGTTGAATGTGCATGTGTGTGTGAATTTCGGGGACAAAATTATTTTAAGGGGGGAAGAATGTAAAGCTTAGGTAAATTTGAACTTTTTCAAAAAAAAAAAGGGCAAAATGATAATTTTTCACAATAATGTGAAAGTAAAAAATGTATTCCTCTAGAGGTCGAATGACGCAACAGACTTCATCATTTGATTCGTATCGCAAAACCAAGTTACCTAGACAAATTTTATCAAATTTTGAGATAGTCGAATTTTTTAAGTTTTACGAGACGACTCTGTATCAAATGACCTCACAAAGGTCCCCATATATGCAAATTATAAATTTTCCTTATAATTGAATTAAATTTCAAATAAAAATATTTTAAACTTAAACTAGGATGAAATTATTAGTTCCGTGGCGAAAACGGACCCGAATAAGTAGGGGACATGTAGCGCGACGTGAGCCAAGCATTGAAGTTATAAACATGGAAAAAATTCAAATATTTTGGCACAAATATCTGCTGAAAATCTGTGTGTTTAACATGTGAGGGAGAAGAAAGAAGACAAAAGAAAATTCAATCTTCTTTCTACGATTCACAGAGTTCCATTGGTCAGAATTCGTCAAGCCAAGAATTAAATCGATCACGTCAACGAGGGCTACGCAACCACCCCTAGAACGAAAGATTTCACCAAAGATCCAAGGTAGATATTTTTGGAAAATCAGGACCTTGAAGTTTTGTTGGTATTCTTGAAGTTCTCCACATTTCATTTGAGGCAGGGTTCCTTCCTACTTTGGTTTATTCCAACCCTATGATGTCCATTGGAAAAGTGTTAGATGTAAAAGTTGACCTAAGTCTTACCTATAGTTATGGAAATGAGGAAATGGGTATAGAAATGACTTAAACTAAATTTTAGTTTGAATTTGATATGTGGAAGTCATTTGTGTAATTTCTTGATAGTTGGTATTACTTGGACAATATTGTGTGATAACATGATTGGGTATCTTGAATGTGTATTATGACATATTTGAGAATGTTGTAATTTAATGATGTGTTGATATATGTTGTTAATCTATTGGGATGGTGATAAATGTTGGCGATTATATGCATATGATATAAATTGCCATGGAATATGATTATATGCGGTTATATTGCTCATTTGGCTTTATTGCATATTGGGCATAAGTCATAGGTGTGGGTGTGTGTTTGCATGGTTAATCAAACACCATACTTGGTGATTGATGTGTGGACTCGGGAAGGTTGGATCAAAGATTTCGTTGAGTCCCATGGTTGCATGAAAAATGCTTGATGAAAACCGTTGTATATTCCCTAGTCTCCTCACATCACCCTCAAATGTGTCTATGACTTATGTGTGAAGGGAGTGTCACTCTCCCTCTAATGATGTGGGAAATGGGGCAACGGAAGGGTGGAAATGAAATGTATGAAATGGAATGTGTGTACAAAAGTGCTCCCTAAGCGTAAGGACTCTTTTGGATGTCGTGTTTTACTTGGAAAGTATTCCAAGGTCGTCTTCTCATGGAAGGAAAGTTTAAGTTTGTGAAGGTGATTTTGTGAACAAAAGAAAAAGGAAAAAGTGTAAAATCTTTTGTTTGTATTTTGTGAGTAAAGTTTGTGAATGAAAATACAATAAGAACAAGTGTTGGCTAATCCAAAGAGGTCATTCCAATGGGAATCCCAAGTCAATTCCAAACCTTCCTCCAAGGGTAAATGAGTTGAAATGGAAAACCCAAGAGGAGGTCTCACTTGAATTCGCCAACTAAAACGCTAGCTATTCATGCAAGCAATAAAGAAATGCATAATGTAAAGACATTGTAAGAAATGAAGCTTGGACCTCAACCTATAGCAAGAAATCTTAAACTATGAAGAAAAATATTCAATACCCATTTTAAGAAAAATTTCAAGTGAAAAAACTCGTACAACAATGGTAGATTCTAAATTATACAACTAAACTTGCAATGAACTTGAAATAGCTAAGATTAAGTGCAAGAAATAAAGATCTATAATATAAAACAGAGCAGGGCTTCAATAAGCCGATCGAACGGTCTCAAATTCATTCATCCAACGATCAAGAAATTATCATTTTTTCCTTAATATTTCTCCCTCAAAAAAAGTCAACGATTACGACTGGTTTTGTAACACATCCTATGGTCTTAAATTCATTCATCCAACGGTCAAAAAATTATAATTTTTTTCCTTAAAATATTCCCCTTTAAAAAATCAACGATTACTGCTGATCTTGGAACACATCCTATGGTCTCAAAATCATTCATCCAACGGTTAAGAAATTATAATTTTTGTCTTTAATATATTTCCCTTTAAAATGTCAACGATTACGGCTGATCTTGGAACATATCCTACGGTCTCAAATTCATTCATCCAACGGTCAAGAAATTATAAATTTTTTTCCTCAATATTTTCCTCCTAACATGTCAACAATTACTGCTGATCTTGTAATACATAATTTTCTCAGACATAATAATTAAATTGTTCAAATTTGTCATTAATATCATTTGTGTAGTGTAACATTTTGAATTTGTATAAGACACAATGATATTAAAAAACTCATCAATTTAAAATGAAAAAAAAATAAGGGCGCTACTTAACACATTTATATTGAATATAATTAATTTTAATTTATTTATTTAATTAATTATCTCAAATTAACATGTCTTACACATGTCTTGAATCAAAAGTTCAAAACTAATTTTTTTTATCTCTTAAAAAAACTCAATGCTAATATATTCTTATAAATTATAATTTTTTAATAGTTTCTACTAATTAAAAAAATAACATTTTATAAATAATATTTGTAAATATTTTTTTTTTGTAAAATATTTTGGCGATATGCTCTTTGATAAATTAAATTTTTAATTTGTATTCGATTTAACTCGATTTTGTTTACATGTATATAAATTAATATTTTTTAAGTCAGTTTGTAATATAAAACAAGACGGCTTCAACAAGCCAACCTACAGTCTCAATTTCATTTATCTAACGGTCAATAATATTTTCCTTTAAAAAGTCAACGATTACGGCTGATCTTGGAACACATCCTAC
>CM042184.1:33047400-33058034 GCA_023539305.1 Ilex asprella | reverse complement strand
TTTGGCAGTGGCGGGGCGAGGAGGGAAAAGAGGGGCCTGGGGTCACCAAAAAAAAAGATATTTTTTTAGTTATATATGTTTTATATATTTTTTTGGATTAATTGGGTCTACTGTAATGATTTATGAAAAACAAACGAGCAATGCTATTAGAATATAATTTGAGAACTTAATGATTGTGGTCATTAAATTGTCAATGAATCTCAACATTAAATTGTCACTGAATCTCAACACTATCAATCCAATAGTCATAATCCATTAAATCCTCAAATTATGTCCCAATAGTATTGGCGAAAGCAAAATTATTTAGGTCAAACAAGTTAGGTACTAAAACAAAAAAAACAAAAACAAAAAGTCCATACAAAATCTCTTAAAATTAGCAAACTAAAATTGATTCCTTAGAATATTAGTATGATTTTTTGAAGTCTCATTTGGTTAAAAAATTATGTGAAATTTGTAAGAAGATTAAAAATTAAAAAATATTGTTTCTATTTGTGTCAAATAAATTATATAATTGATTCTTAATGTATAGATGTTATCTTATTAATTTTTTTTAAACATACCTCTTTTTATGTTTAATGAATTTTAAGTATCAAATTCGATATAAAAAAATAAAAATATATCATATTATTTTTATCTATTATATTTAAAGTGTGTCCACCATAGATCATATTTTTTGCTCCGCCACTACTATCAGAGATTTTCACTCTTCACTTATCCCAATTAATCGATTGGCCTACGTTGTACTGCAAATATTTTGTCATTTTAAAAAAAATATATTACACCATGCCTTTAGGCACGGGTTATCTCTAGTTACAAGATATTTAAAGCTAACAACAACTAAAATAGAGAAGAAAATGCAAAAAAATAAATTTCTATTACACTATTCATCTTCTTCTTCCATGGATTTTCTAAGCTTGGGTAGCCACCCTTTGCAATGCGAAAGAATGTTGAGTATATGGAGTGTAAGAGCCTTAAATTTCTTGCATGGGGGGGTCCCCTAGCTGTATGAAAGGCCTCCCATCAATAGGGGCCTGAAGAGATGGGTATAGCAGGCTAGCACAGGCTTAGCCTACACACCCAAACTTCACCCCTTTCTCTCTCTCCACATTGAATGCCAAGCCTCCAAAGTCTTCATCAATGGTGTAGGAGGCATGAAGATGTGCGCCAAATGTTGGGGGGAAAGTGGGAGAAGTGTAGATAGGACCCCCAAGCAAGTGGAGCATGAAAAATATTCATTTTGGGCACTCAGTAGAGCATACCGGTACACTAAACCTTCTGGAGTTCAGGGTACTGGTATTGCGTACTGGTACACTTTTTCTGCTCTGGACCAGTTTTCGTAGAATTGTCATTACTTTTGATCCAACCGTCCGATTGAATTAAAATTTTGACATAATACTGAAGACATCCAGATTTTGACAACCATCCAATCTACAACTTTCATGTTTTACACTTTTTCAGATTCCAAGTAGATCATGGTAAAAATTGGGGAAAACAGTGGTACTGCGTACAAATCCTTCACTCTAGTGGGCAAAACCTTCTGAATGCATTTTTCTTTGAATTCTTCACCCTCCAAGCCTCCCAATCCTCATCTAAAGTATCCATATCTTCACCACACATTCACACAGTTGCAAGATTATAAAATCCATCATTTAAACTATAATTACCTGCAACCACAAAAATTCAACATTCTTCATAACTTTGGCTAACACTAAGTACTTAAATGCAAAAGTTGAGTTAGAAAGCATGAAATGAGGCCATTAAATATGCAATATTTTTTGCTCATCACACCCCCTAATTGAAGCTTAGCTAGTCCCTAGCAAACAAAATATAAAAAGCCAACAAACAAAATAAACATATACTAATTCCGATATTGCATTTTAGCACATACAATAAGCCTTTAAACCCCTAGGCGATCCCTAGTGGACGAGTTTTATCTCGTGAATGTTTCCAGTGAAGGTACCTACAGACTTCTTTCCTAATATCCAATATTTAAATCATATTTCCTTATCTTAACTAGCACTGAGATATCAAAAATAGCATGGTCCAACATACCTGAACTAATCACCCATGAAACACATCATAGCCTTAAATGTTATTCTAGAGTATTCACTTACACATTCATTTTCAAACTCGTGTGTGTGTCAAATGGACATGTAATTTAAAAATTTACACAACGGAGTTCACATTCACTTTAGCTATCCAAATTATGCTTTGATGCAAAAGTCACCAAGGGTTTCTCTCAACAATGAATCACTCAATGATTATCCAAGCATGCACTCCATCTGTATATGTGAGATAGAATATTATGCGCAAACCGAAGTACGCTTACATATAATCCAAAAATGAAGCACATGTATAAAAATGAAAAAACATTGGCATAATCTCATGAAAGGAATGCTAGGGCATTAGATATCAAAACTAACTTCTCTAGTTCTTTTAAAAGTATGCATCCCCATGCTTTCTCGAGATCATTTAGGACTTTCAAGGGTAATAATGGGGCCTTGGGGTGATATCTAGGCAAACAAAATGAAGGATATAGGATAACAAAGAGGGTTGTTCCGAGTGAACAACCTTTATTTCAAAAACATCTCCCCTTTATAGGATTTCTATGCTAACACCATCACTTCACTCTTTGTTTTCTTTTCCTTAACATTTTCCTTTTTTCTTTGATTCTTTTCTTCTTTTCACTCTCTTTCTTATCCTTTTCTTGGACTTTCATTCTTTTTCCATTCAACTCATTGAGTTTCAACATCATTCATCCCTTTTGTTTGAATTTTCACACCATACTTCATTTTCTTTAATGATCACTCATATTCAACTCTAGGAACAACTAAGGTGAGGTTGATTTTTGTCATTTTGCACTGGCATGGTCACATGTGTGGCATGGAAAAGAATTTACAATTAAAGCTCAATCATGACACTAAGGATAGAATTTTCACAAGAAAAGGATTTTAGGCTCAAAACATTCTAAAATGGCCTAAGATCATTTCTAAATAAGCATGGGGGAGCATTTTGCATTTCAAGACAAAGTCAATCAACTACCTAAATGCACCTAACCAAAACAAGCATAATGAAATTATTGAACAAAATTAAAATTTGAAAAATTGTTCCCTTAGTAAATGTAAGTTCCCTCGAACAACGATTGGCACTAAAGCTCACTTGGGTTCTTACACATCTCCACTATTCATGTCAAGCACTAAATGAAAACTCAATCTGTAAATTACCAAAATTACAAGTTCATGGTGCACTTATGGTTGAGTTCAAAAGCAAATAAATATGTGATACTCTTAAAAATAGGATAAACTTCTATAATGAGCTCATGTATTCAAAGTTCAAAATGAAGATCAAACAATCACAACTCCCACAACAATTAGGATAGGGTAATATAGTTCAATATTAGATACTTTGCACAAATAATGTCCAAAAATTTTCACATTTTCACATTTTCCATTATTTTATGCAAAAAATGGTGAAAAATATAAATGGTGCACCTCACCCCTCAACTTGAACTATGCATTATCCTCAATGCACAAGGAATCATGCAATGAAAAAAATGAAAGTAAAATGGGAAATGAGATACCCCCCTTTTTTTCTTTTTTCTTTTTTCTTTTTTTCCCTCTTTCTTCGTTTTTTTTTATATATACATCAATAGAAAAAAAACATAAAAAATTTGTTTAAACCCCCTAATTTAGACTAGAGCATGATACCCAATAAGATTTGCTACAATGATGCTCAAAGTGAAATGAGTCCAACATAGGAAGAGGTAAACAACCATCATGCTAAAATCGAAACTACAACATTATGAAAATAAAAATATAATAATAAAAAAATCTAACTACTACGTACTTGGAAACAAAACAAAAGGGCTCATGTCAATCTAGCTTCAATTCGGATATGAGATGGTGCCCATTGATTTTTTTTTATTTTAATATTTTTTTGTTGTATAAATGTCCTTTCTAACTAATCTATTCAACAATACAAAGGATAATGATTAAAAAATCTCAACCAAATAAAGGTATAGGCAAGCTTATGCAATACCAACAATGGAGTATACAATTTTTCTTTCAGAATTTCTACACTTGACTCCATTTCAATGCCCTCCCCAAGTTGAAAATTGTGAATCTCAACACCACTCATAGATGGTGAAATGATCTTGGGCTCATTAGCCTCATGTAAGATAATAACTTCATCAATTTTTTCACAATCAAGAGTGGTAGGAGATTCAACCTCAATTTGCACTTCATTGGGATGATCATCCTCGATACATTGACTACGCTCAAGAAGTTGTTGTTCATGCATTGTAATTATAGCATTAGTCAATGTATTAAGTCCATCTCTAATTTTAGAAAGTTGTTGGGCTACTTGGACATTGAATTCCATTTGGTATTGCATAAAATCACACAAAATATTTTTAATTCGTCTTCGGTTGAGTTCCATATGTTGGATAGTGGCAAAAGTCATTCGATGGTGTGAGATCAGATGAAAAATATCACATTTGAGGATAACGCCAACACATTAGGGAACAAAATTGGAAAACCTTAGACCAAGCCAAGAACATTCGAACTTTAACTGAAATCATGTGAAGTTCAGAGTGCTGAGGCATGGTGTGTTACAGTCAAGAAGGAAGACCCTGAAGTACTTGAGTACCATGTTCGAACGCCAATCAACGTTTAAACGTCCCCTAGAATCATTTAAAGATTAGACTGATGTATGGAGTGAGAAAAGAGGATTCCATAGAAGATCACAGGCCACTCGAGTAGAAGGTCAGACTCCATCTTGCGTTCGAACACCCTTAAAACAAAGATAGAAGAAACGCTCTAACGTCATCCAACGTTGAAACTCCTATAATGCAAAAAAAGCAACAACGTTCAAATGCCAGACAACATTTGACCGTTGTCCACAAACTGGCAGTAGATTAGTTGGTTTTTACTTGGACTTGGGCAAAAAAACACTATTCCTTCACCCCCTTCTTGCTCCCTATCCTTGCCTATAAATACTCCCACTTTAGGAGCCTTCAAGAGAGCTTAGGAGGTACTTGGTAGAGAGTTTGATGGAGGCTTAGACTCTCACTCATAAGAGCTAGTTGTAGAATTGTTATATGCTTACTTGTAGTTGTTCTTGAAGTTAGTTTGGCTTTAGACCAACACTTCTAACTTTTTTATGAAATTAGTCTTAAATTTATGGTTTCTATTTACTTGTATCAAGGGCGATAGTTCATTGTTTGGTTGAGGAAGTCACCCTCCATTTCTTGGTTGAGGAAGCCACCCTCCAAACATGACTAGTCTTCTTCTACTTTTATTTGTCATATTTTTCACTTTCATTGCTTAAGCATCCTTCTATCTTAGAGGAGTGAAACTCTTCCACTTTTCGAGAACTTTGCAAAAGTCGTGAAGGGTGGAACTGACTTGATCCGAAATGTGTCCACCCAAGTGCAGGTGATCAAGTTGTAGTAATAATCCGATTTGAGCCCGGAGTCGAATCCACAGGGAACTTGTTGTGTTAGTGCTTTAAAGTAAGCAGTGGTAAAGATCAATCGATTGTAACCTTTAAAATTTGTTATTATGAGATTAGGAGTTTTTTCCTGGATTCAATATGAAAATTTTTCCAAGAAGGTTTTCTAGACAAAATATAAGATAAATTTAAATGGAAGAAAAGTCACTCTTTAGTTCAAGGATCAGGACATGTAATCAATTATCCAATTTATTATATTTATGTTTAATAACTCAATTAACTCCCGTGTCAATAGCAAGTTAATCAAAAGATAAAGATGGATTGTGAGAATTAAGACCATGGTTCCGATATCTTTTTGAAAGTTTTGTTTGTCCCGAGAGTTAACCCATCTACAATCCAACAAATGCTTCAACAAGACATCCAACCATGGTTTCAATATTTCATTCTTTAAATGAAGCACAATAAGGGAGATTATTAAACGGTAGTCATGAAGATCTAGCCCTGGTACTTGCCTTGAAACGAGGAGTCTTTCCATGCAAGAATCATCCGTGTCATTGAAAGACTCTCGATTATACAAAATACCTTAGTTTTGCTAGATACAGTCAATCATCCAATAATCAAAGGGATAAACGTTAATTAATATAAATAAGTGAGTGATGCCCTTCACCTCTTAATTAATATAAACGTTAATTAATATATTTAGTTTTGCATAAATATAACTTTCGAATAATTAATGCATGCCCTTCACCTCTTACTAAAGAGTGAATGAGAAACTACTTACTTTTCATAGCTTTGGTAAAGCTAGAAAAGTGAGTGATGCGTATCCCTCTAAGTAGAGGACGTTTTAAAAATAAAAGCACAATAAACCAAAAGCTAATCTTCAACAAAGAATGAATGAATCACATTCCACCTTCACGGCTTTGGAAAAACTCTAGAAAAGTGGAAGAGTTTCACTCCTCTAAGAAAGAAGGGAGCTCAAACAATGGAAGTGCAAGACATAAATAAAGACATGTATGTAATAGCATAAATGTAAAGACTAGAAGTAAATAAAGAAACTACACTTCATAAGTAAATGCAAATGCAAACATTGATGTAAAGAAAGGAGTGGGAGTCTAACTTCTCAACTCTCTAGCAAATAAGAAAATTAAGACAAAGAAGAACAAGTAGTGCCTGAAGTGCTCTTAATTCAGTCAAGTGCTGAGTGTCCCTTTCTCTAAAAAAAATGAGAGTATTTATAGGCAAGGAAGAGGCAAAAGAGGGGGGAATGAATAGTCCTCGTTGCCAAAGTCAAAGTGAAAACCCACCTACTCTGCAGGTAGTCTGTCTAGGATGTTCGAACGGTATCTGGAGTTTGAACGCTTTTGTTGGTTTTGTTCTAAGGGCGTTCGAACGGTGGGTGACGTTCGAACGTCCTTTTTGTCTTTGCTCTAAGGGCGTTCGAACGCTAGATGGGATCTGTACATATCACTCAAACGTCCAATGGCATGTGGTCCTTTGTGAAAATCTCCTGCAACACTCTATACAGAACTTGTCATAGATTTGCTGCAACACACCATATCTTCAGTCAGTCTGGTCTCGCCTGTGCTTCAGTGAACGTTCAAACGGTAGGTAGCGTTCGAACGTGGTACTTGATTCTCCAGGGCTTTGATTCTTGGCTGCAACACATCTTGCATCAGTAGTCTGATCTTTACCTGGTTCAAATGGACGTTCGAGTGGTATTTAGCATTCGAACGGTACTACTTTGTTCCACGCTTTTCAATTTTTTTCTCCAATGTGTTGGTGTTTCATTCAAATGTACTTTTTGTCGCCCTTGAACCTTTTTTTTCACTTTAGAACCAGAAATGTCATCGTTTAAACTCCATCAAAGTATAATTAGTCCAAAAAAGACATAATAATAAGCTATATTTGAGTACTAATCAAGAACGTAATTTACTCATTCTTCGTTAAAGATTGGCTTCTTGCTTGTTGTTCTTTTATTTTGGTAAGTTCTCTACTTGGAGGGATGAGCATCACTCATTTTTCTAGTTTTACCAAAACCATGAAGAGTGAGTAGTTTTTCATTCACTCTTTAGTAAGAGGTGAAGGGCATGTATCATGCAAAAACAGCAACAACGTTCAAACGTTAGACAACATTCAAACGTTGTCCACTGACTGGCAGCAAAGTTGTTGGTCCTATAGAGGAGGAATAAGTGTAACATTCAAACCTTGATGGATTACTTAAATCCCATAAGAAATAGTTGATGAGTGCATAATATTGCATATGTAACGGCCTCATTACATGCATTTTAACACAACTTTTGCATCTAAGTACTTAGAGTTAGTCGAAATTATGAATAATGTTAAAATTTCGTTGTTGCATGTTTTTATAGCTTAAATCATTAATTTTAGGACCTTGAAACTATGATGGATGTATGGTGAAGGCATGGACACAATACATGAAGATTTGGAGGCTTAAAAGTGAAGAAATCAATGAGGTATTGGTGCTTGGGAACAAAGGCACTAGTTGCCACATCATTTGGAAGAAGGGCCTCGGTTTTCCTTAATTTTGACCATGATTCACTTAGAATCTGAAAAAGTTCAAAACATGAAAATTGTAGATCTGGATGTCTTCTGTATTGTGTAAAACTTTTTTCTCAATCCAATGGTTGGATCAACAGTTATACTTATTATACCAGAACTTGTCTAGAACCAAAAACCATACCAGTAGAGAATTTCGAAATGGTACCCTTCCGGAATGGCATTCCGGAACCCCGAACACCAGTAGCTTAACCCTTTCCAAATTGCATACCGGTATGCTCCCAAAACATGCCCAGGTGCCTCCAAATCACTTCCCACTTACTTGGGAGTCCCACCAATGATTCTCCCACTTCCCCCCAACATTTTCTTACACATCTACATGCCTCCTACACCATGCTTGAAGACTTTGGAGGCTTGGCATTCAATGAGGAGGGGAAAGAAGTGGGCTGCCATGGGGGTTGCTAGGGAGGCTATCCTAGCCTGTCAAGACCCTTCCATTCAGCCTCCCATTGATGGGAAGCCTGCACACTTGCTTGGGGGACCACCATGCACGAAAATGAAGAGCACACACTCCATTATATTCAACATTATACAACCATTTCAGGAGGTGGCTACCTAAGCTTAGTTTTTAGCTCATTGTAGAATAAGATGAATAGTGCCATAAGTTAATATTTTTGTATTTTCTTCATTCCATTGTCTTGTAAGGATATTCTAAGCTTTGTTTAACATCTTTAATGTTATTTACTGCAAGTTCATTTCAAGTTTAATCCTTTACTCTAGCTTTCACCATTGTTGCCTTTAAGATCTTCATTTCATGCTTAAAATGGGTATTGAATGTTTTTCTTCATAGTTTAAGATTTCTTACTTTAAGTTAAGTTTCATGCTACATTTCCTTTACATTTCTCTTTACATTATGCATTTCTTTCTTTTAAGTATGATTAGCTAGATTTTTAGTTGGGTAATCCAAGGGAGACTTCCTCTTGGGTTTTCCATTTCAACTCTTTTTATTTCCTCTCTTGGTGTACGATGGTTGGGTTTGACTGGGTTGAGAGTGGATGAGATAGTGAGTCTTTGATATTTTGCAGGCCTAGTCACAGTTTATGCTTGGATCCTCACCATCTCATCCCTAACTTTCCACAAATCAATCGTTCTTCTATAAACCCTCAGAGGAAGGTTACGAGTTAAGTTGGGATTCACATTGGAATCACCTCTTTGGAATAGCCAACACTTATTTTCTTGTATTTTCATTAAGAACTTCACTCACCAAAACACAAACCAAATGATTTTACACTTTTCCTTTTTAACAAAATCACCTTCACACAACTTGAACTTTTCTTCCCTGATGAGACGACCTTGGAATACTCTTCCAAGTAAAACACGATAAACGAAAGACTCCTTGCGATTGGGGAGCACTTTTGTTCACACACTTATATATTTCATACATTTTGTTCATTTCATTTCCACCATTCCGTTGCCCTATCTCGTGCATAAATCCGAGTGAGAGTGACACTCACCCATACACATAATCCATATACATATTTGAGGGTTCATGTTAGGAGCATAGGAACAACAACGCTTGTTTTTCTTTTATTTTGGTTAGTTCTCCACTTGGAGGGATGAGCATCACTCACTTTTCTAGTTTTACCAAAATCATGAAGAGTGAATAATTTCTGTAACACCCCAAAATACACCCTGGACGGCATTACATTCAATCACCATCATACCATGAGAGCACTAAGATAAACCATCAATAAAAAGACTTCCTAACAATAATCCATAACATTTACATCAATATCCCAAAAGAATATACCTTCTTTGGCCTTTACATTCCCAATGAAAATTTACTATTATAGCGCAACGAAAATTACAAAAGAAATCTAGACTATACAGTGTTTTCAAAGTAGTATTCTAGTCTATAACAAAAGAAGCTACGGCTCTACATATCCACCTCGGGATCTAGGTTCGCCTCGAGTGGAGCCTCCCAATGTCCTGGCTCGTCAATGCCGAGATCCTCCTCTAGCACCACATCTAAAAAATGTAATATGTAGGGATGAGCACGAAGCTCTGTAGCCACATTTCTCCCTAACTCAAACAAGGTTTTAAAAAAAAAACACAGAAAATGGTCGGTCTCATTTCACAAGTAACATATATAATATTTGAAATAAAACAAGGGCATTTTAAAAGAGATCTCAAGTTTAGACAGTAGCAATAATTAAATAAACAAATAAAAATGAGTTTAACAACAGTAACCAATATTCCAATTTAGGCTATTTAGAAAAAGGGCTTCTCCCCCATGCATTGTCCCATACCAATGCATCGGCAAGAACGACCCAACTCATAATTTTATGTATTTTCGGTTCATCCCCGTACCATGTATGATGATTGCTTCCCATGAATCTACCCCACGATTATACCTAGTCCACCCATCACAATCACAATCACAGTCACAAGCACTTTAGAAAGGGGCGTCTACCATCACAATGGCAGTGACGAGTCCCTCCCTAGGAAAAGTATACTATCCCTTGTTCGAACTCCAGTGAACGATAGTGGTTGCATTACCAAATGACAACCCACTACAAGTGTTAGGAAACCATCTCACCCCCATTGGGGTAGACTAACCTCTAACACTCTACGGCATCTCTCGAAGGTAATCCAAGTCCATCACA
>CM042184.1:33029603-33047000 GCA_023539305.1 Ilex asprella | reverse complement strand
CGAATAATCCAAGAAAATATGCAAGAGATCATAATTTATATTATTTTTTTGTACAATATTCAACACTAAAGTTTTGAAATCATGAATTAAGAATAATTTAAAGAAAAATTCATCTCTCTTGGAATCTAGGATTTTTAAGCAAGAAAAAGGATTCAAGGTTTAATCAAACAATAATATTGTTTAAATGATGGTAGTAGTCACAAGGTATTAAGAAACAATGATTATATAGCATACATGTATAATTTAAAGTGAAAAGATTACATATATATAGGCCCTAGCCTCAATGTAAGTGAATGAGAGAAAATCCCCTACCTTGAATCCAAAAACTTTGAGCTAACCCAAGCTCCAAAGATCTTCTTCCTCCTTTCTCCTTCTCCTTCTTGTCTTCTCTTAGGGTTCTAAGAGATGTGGATAAAAGGTGAAGTAAATGTGTAGAAGAAAAGAAGAGAAGAATGATGTTCTTGAGAAATTTCGGTTTTGATTTCTATGGGGTGTAAATCTATCTTGATCTAGGTGTTTTGATCTTCCTCTATTTCTCTCCCAAGCTATCTAGGGTTTAAAATGGTGTATGAACGACTAAGGAGGCGGCCTAAAGTATTTATAGGCCCAAAAATTGGACCAAGATCGCGACATTAAACATTCAGATTTTTATCGGGTGTACCGGTACCCGGTACCGATACCCAGTACCAGTACCAAAAACCTTCTGGAATCGAGGTACCGGTACCGGTACTAATCAACAGACAGATTTTTCCTCCAACTTCCAAGGCAGTTTTGACCCATTTTGAGGTCGAATTGGAAAATTTTCATGAGACATTTTTGTAGCCCTTGATGTCTACTTTCTACTATCAAAATTTCAGATCAATTGGACATAAGGATAAAAAGTTATGGCCAAAATACTAAGAGGTGTCCAAAATATTTCATACCCAAAATTTACGTAATTTTTGTTTTTATTCCGGAGTACTTCCAAGCTTCCAATGCACCTCATATTACCTCTCCCAAGGTTTTTCAACCTTCCAAATTCAATGGAAACATTATGTTGACCTAAAAACATTTAGAAACTTATCTAATAACTATTTTCAATCTCAAACGCCTTTGAAACTTAAACTTCCCAAATCCATTTGTCTCCCAATTATTCATTTCTAATGTTTTAACCTATGTGATTCATTCTTACATCATTATACATATCCTCATTTTCACAACAATTATCTATCATATAACTACATACATATATAAAAGAAAATGTGTGGTGTTACAATTTCTCATTCACTCTTTAGTAAGAGGTGAAGGGCATGTGTAATGCAAAAACAGAAACAACGTTTGAATGCCAGACAACATCCAAACGTTGTCCACAGACTGGCAGTAGAGTTGTTGGTCCTAAGGAGGAGGAAGATGTGCCTAACATTCGAACCTTGAGAGATTACTTAAATCACATAAGAATTAGTGTCCCCTCTTGTTTTGTTTTTCTTGACAATGCTCCCCCTTTATTGTAAAGCATGGGATTGTGCAATTGTTACCTGTTTTTCATGGATTGGACACAGAAAATCCATAACTACATTTGATAGATTTAAAGAAAGTGTGTGGAACATTTCAAGACAATTCTGAAGTAGCCAAGGTGAAACTTTTCCCTTTCTCTCAAATGGATAAAGCTAAACAATGGTCAAATTCTTTAAAAGCTCTTTCCATGCCTAACTGGCAGGCCTTCAAGAATGAATTTTTCAGAAAAAAATTTTCCCTTGCATCGGACCAATAAATTCAAAAGGCAAATCATGAATTTTTCAGTAAAATAAGAGAAATTTGTTTACAAAAGTTAGGAGAGATTCAAAGATCTGCTTCAAGCCTGCCCACGCCATGCTTTTGAGAATTGGATTTTGGTAGGATTTTTCTATGACTCCTTGCCCACTACACTACATCAATTTGTCGAAATGATGGCCGAATGAGATTTTATGGGCAAAATAATACCTTGAGCTGACCCTTGAGCTGAATATTTTCAATATTGCTCTTGAGAATATGACCCTTGCCCTTGAGCTGAATATTTTTCTATGTTCGGAAATATGACCCTTGAACTGAATATTTTTAATATTGCCAAACATTCAGGAGAGGACTAAGAAGTGAGAGAAATGCATTCCATTGATTCATTGGTTCTTGAACATGTGAATAATACCTTCTCTAAACCATCTATTGAATCATATCTGTTGGAATCAGTCTCATCTGAGTCAACTAATGATGACCCTAATTCGCAAAGTTGCCCTACTTATGTTGTTGATGCATGGGCACCCAAATTCAAAGAACTTTCACCAAATGGTACAAATCCACTCTCCTCAAGTGAAAAATCACCAAAGCCTAAATTGAAACCTCTCCTATTTGACCTCAAATATGCATTCTTAGGAGAGGAAGAGTAATACCCAGTGGTAATTTCATCTAAGTTCACAGACTTGCAAGAGTCTAAACTAATTAAAATTCTCAAAATTCATAAAAGCACCATTAGGTGGACCATTGCTAACTTGAAAGGTATAAGCCCGTTAATCTACAATCATGCTATATACCTTGAAGAGGGCTCAAAACCCACTCGACAAATGCAGCGAAGACTGAATCCTCACATGAAAGAAGTTGTGAGAACTGAGGTACTCAAACTCTTAGATGCAGGGATGATCTTTCCCATCTCCGATAGCAAACAGGTTAGCCTAACCCAAGTTGTACCCAAGAATTCTAGGGTCACAATAGTCAAAAATTATGCCAATGAACTAATGCCAACTCGAGTCATCACAGGATGGCGAATGTGCATAGACTACCAAAAACTCAATTTGGTGACTAGGAAAGACCATTTCTCCTTCCCTTTCTTGATCAAGTTCTAGAAAGAATTGCAGGCCATGAATTTTACTGTTTTCAGGATGAGTATTTTGGGTACAATCAAATTGAGATAGCCTTAAATGACAAGGAGAAAACCATATTCACATGCCCCTTTGGCACATTTACATTTTAAAAGATGTCATTTGGACTTTGTAACGCTCCTGCAACATTTCAAAGATGCATGCTAAGCTTGTTTAGTGACAGTTAAAATTTTTTTAGAATTGTTCATGGATGACTTCTCGGTCTATGGTGACTCATTTGATTAGTGTCTGACCAACCTTGAAAAGGTATTGATAAGATATAAAGAAGCCATTCTGGTGCTTAATTGGGAGA
The DNA here is from genome assembly GCA_023539305.1 of Ilex asprella. Taxonomy (NCBI): domain Eukaryota; kingdom Viridiplantae; phylum Streptophyta; class Magnoliopsida; order Aquifoliales; family Aquifoliaceae; genus Ilex; species Ilex asprella. Next base: position 33,043,820 of record CM042184.1, on the reverse strand, counting down.
AATGTCATTTCATAGTAACACAAGGCATTGTCTTATGTCACATTGTGTCGTCTGAGGGCATGAAAGTTGACAAGACAAAAAATGATCTGATTAGAAATTTGTCGGCCCCTAAGACTGTAAAGGATGTCCGATCATTCCTAGGACATGCAGGTTTTTATAGGAGATTCATAAAAGACTTCAGTACCATAGCCAAACCTATGTGTCATCTCTTGAGTCAGGACATAAATTTTGTGTGGAGTGCAGCATGCCAAAAAGCCTTTTAATAGCTGAAAGGTATGTTAATTTTCGCTCCAATCATGGAACCCCTGACTAGACTCTACCCTTTGAACTAATATGTGATGCAAGTGATTATGTTGTAAGTGCTGTGTTGGGACAAAGAAAGGATAAGAAACCACATATAATTTACTATACAAGCTAAACTTTGAACGATGCTCAAATGAATTATTCAACAACTGAAAAAGAATTGCTTGTTGTAGTGTTTGCTTTGGAAAAATTTTGTTCCTATCTTGTTGGTTCTTCTATTACTGTATTCACTGACCATACAACCTTAAAATTTTTGCTCACAAACAGAGATGCCAAGCCAAGGCTCTTAAAATGGATACTCTTACTTCGAGAGTTTGATATGATCATCAAGGATAAAAAGGGTGTTAAGTGTGTGGTGGCAGATCATCTATATCATCAAGGATAAAAAGGGTGTTAAGTGTGTGGTGCCAGATCATCTATCTAGATTAACTTATGAATTTCACGACGATGGACTACCAATCAGTGAGAAATTCCACAACGTACAACTATTCATAATTGATGAGACCCCATGGTACGCTGATATTGCAAATTTCCTTGTTACTGGAACACTCTTTCCGTCATTCACTCTCATGGACAAAAAGAAATTCCTGAGGGAGATTCATAACTTTTTTTGGGAAGATCTGTACGTATTTAAATACTGTAAGGATCAAATCATAAGGTATTGCATCCCCAAACATGAGAGTAGACAATTAATAACATTTTGTCTTTCTGAAGCATGTGGTGGCCACTTCTAATCAAGAAAAACCGCTTCAAAAATCTTGCAGTGTGGATTTTATAGGCCTACACTTTTCAAAGACGTCCATGCATTTTACTTAGCACGTGATAGATGCCAAAGGTTGGGAAACATTTTGAAAAAAAAACATAATGTCCTTAAACCCCATTCTGGTGATTGAATTTTTGACTATTGGGCATTGATTTTATGGGACCATTTTCTCATTCCTTTGGCTATATATAAATTTTAGTGGCAATAGATTGTGTCCAAATGGATTGAGACAATTCCATGTTGAATTAATGATCACCAAATGGTGATCAAGTTTTTTGTTAAAAAATCTTTTGTCCCAATTTAGAATTCTAAAATCAATCATAAGTGATGGGGGTGATCATTTTTGTAATTGTCCTTTTTGAAATTTAATAAAAAAGTACCTAATTTTTCATAAAATTGCAACCCCTTATCACCCACAGACCAATGAACAAACTGAATTAGCTAATCGGGAGATCAATTAATTTTAGAAAAAATGGTAAACTCGGACTAAAAATATTGGTCGTCAAGACTAACTGATGCACTCTGGACATATCGTACTGCTTTTAAAATAATTTTGAGTATGTCTCCTTATCGATTAGTCTATGGCAAGCCATGTCACCTACATGTGGAATTGAAATATAGGGCATGCTAGGCCATTAAAGTAACAAACTTTGACCTGGATAAGGCCGGACTGTCAAGAAAACTTCATATAAACGAATTTGAGGAACTAAGAAATGAAGCATATGAGAATGCTAAGATTGCTAAAACCATGATAAAAATTTTCTATGACAATAACGTTGTGTGGAAGTCTTTTGAACCTTCTCAAAAAGTCCTGTTGTTTAATTCAAGACTCTACCACTTCCCTAGTAAGTTGAAATCCAGATGGACCGGACCTTACATTGTCAAAAAGGTGTTTGAACATGGACCGGTAGAAGTGAAAAACCCATCGAACGATAATATTTTTACTGTTAGTGGTCAGCGTTTGAAACTATTTTTAGAAAACTTTTGTGAAAAATGTGGAGACCATTCTTTTAATGAATCCAATCATACAATCACGCCTGCTGACACTCAAATGGATCGGGTCAAGAAAAATTCAAGCCTACCCGACCCAAGGGAACACCTTTATAAGGACCCCCTAATTTTTCCCCCTTTCCCCATGTTCACCGTTGTTGGCCCCCCTCTTCTTTCTTTTTTTTTTCTGTTATTTTCTTCTTCTTCTTCTTCTTCCTTCTCTATTTTTGGTAAAAACATCCCAGATCCCAACAACCCCATGACCACACACTCCACATACACCATCTTCTATTATATGTTTTGCATTTTGATGTTATATTTGCATATGGGCCTTTTGTTCTTGGTCGCATTCACACACAAGAATTTCCAGTCCACCCGAAACCCAGATTTGTGCAAAGTTGATTAATGTATGTATTTTGGTTTGTAGGTTTCAGAGGATGAACATATCTCTACCTTTTCAACCTCATTTTCAAGATTCTTACACCGATAAATTAAAAACATTGGGGACAATGTTCAATTTAGGTTGAGGGGTGTGAGAACAATAGTTCATATTTTGTGCCACCATGTGCCCGTAATTTTGTTGTTGTTGTTTTTGCTGTTGTTGTTGTTGTTCTAATCATACTGTGTACCTTGTCTTGTATTTTGTATAAATTGATGATGTGTGTGAGTCGGCTTTGATCATAATTGTGACTGGAAGACGTTAAAGAACCAGATAGTGAATCTTAAAACTTAAGAAGCATGGATGTTAAATTTTTTTGGTTTAGTCTGGGATTTCTACAAACTTTTCCATCTAATGTGGATACTTTGATCATGAGAAAAGCAAGAATGATAATGAAATTCAAGATTTGACAAGAACTAGTGAAACCCCTCTATGGTAGAAGCACTTTTGCTAAACGTCGTCGTACCAAAAAGACTTGGTCCCTGTAAATAGTGTGGTAGAGTCTTTCACGAGAAAAGATATAATTAGTGTTTTGAACTAATTTTCGGTCGCGCACTCGATCGGTTAGACTGGATAGTGAAAGGGCTGAGTAAGGATTACCCAGAGACACAATATTATTCTGGTACTTTGCTTAACCGATTTTTGAAAGAGGAAATTGGGGGTCACTGGTTGTCCAAGCTACACAGATATAAAGGATGACTCATATTAGGTTGCCTTCTAAATTAAAAAAATTTGTTGGGATAGAAGCCAAGGGTTCGAATTTTTGTAAAAAGTATAAAAAAATCTTTTTTGTTTTGTACAAACTCTTTTGAATAAAATAAAAATATGGGCTAAGTAAGGAGTGTCCTAGAATACCAACCTGAAGCGTGGGTTGGGACTTATCCTAAGAAGCCATGAATTTTTGGTTTAAACCTGTGTGTGTTTAACTTTCTTTGATTGTGTATAATGGAGTGTAGGAAAATTTTAGTTTTGATTCAACGTTCGAAAACCAAGTGACGTTCAAACGTTACCTTCTTGCAGTACTCTGCGTCTGATGAAATCCAAAAGTACTGGGAGCTCACCTCGTTTGAACGCCAATAGACCGTTCAAACGAGACTTAACGTTCTAACGCCAACAACTCGTGAAAACAAAGAGAGCTTATAGTACTTTGATCTCTGATAGAACTTAAAAGTACTAAGAGTTCATAACGTTTGAACAAACACCACATTCGAATAGTAATTTTAAAATCCTATTATTCACGTTTGAACGATGCGACCTTGGCTATAAATATCTAGATCGTTTTCTTCAGTTCAAAACCCCTAAATTTCTCAAAAACCCCTCAAACCCTAGAACCTATTCTCAATACCTAGCCTCCAACACACCACCCATTCCTCATTTTTCCCAAAAATTGACCCTCCCAAACTCATTCCAACTTCAAAAAGCATCATTGTCACAAGAAAATCCAAACTTTCAAAGTCCTCACAACCCTAAAAACTGAAAAAGAAAACATCAAGGGTTAAGATGCCTGCTAGGCACACTCCACCAATCAACCAGGAACCTAACATTGAGATACAAAAAAACCTGCTTCCCCACTGTACTCAAGGTGACAGGTATGAAAATTGTTATCAAAAGCATGATGTAGTCTGCGAGAGGGATGTGATTTTGATTAATTTTGTTAAACTGGGTATAATGGCAGAGATGGAGAGGAGAGGTTGGATTTTGTACTTGTAAAATGGCGGAGAGGTCGTAATTGACTTGGTGCGAGAGTTTTACTCCAATGCCAAAATAGTAAATGGAGCATTAAAAAGCTATGTGAGGGGAATTCACATTAACATGGATTAGGAATGCATAAGAGAAGCGAGGCAAAAAGTGCCTTAGCTACAAAACCCCACATACCCCCCAAAGAAAAATGTGGCAATGAATGTGGTTGGGAAGGAGTTGATAGGGATGGCTGACTTTCATGGATAGGGCAGAGGTTTTTAGAACAAGGGAGCTCACTGATAAATATGATGAGCACATAATATTGCATATTTCATGGCCTCATTACATTCATTATAACTCAACTTTTGCATTTAATTACTTAGTGTTTGCCTATTTTATGAATAATGTTGAATTCTCGATGTTGCATGTTTTGATAGCTTAAATGTTGGATTTTAGGACCTTGCAACTGTGTTGGATGTGTGGTAATGGCATGGACACAATACATGAATAATTGGAGGCATAAAAGTGAAGAAATCAAGGAGGTATTGGTGTTTTGGAACAAAGGCACCAGCTGCCACATCACTGGGAAGTACTGCCTCGGTTCTCATCCATTTTGTCCATGATCTACTCAGAAGCTAAAAAAGTTCAAAACATGAAAGTTGTAGACCTGGATGTCTTTTGTATCGTGTCAAAATTTCATCTCAATCCAACGGTTAGATCAAGATTTATTCCATTTCTATCGAAGGTGGTCCAGTGCCAAAAAATAGTACCGGTACTCGGTACCGGTACCACGAACCTTCTGGCCGAAAAATAGCCTATAACTCAACTTTGAGGCTTGGGGGTCCCACCTACGCTTCTCCCACTTGCCCCCCAACATTTCCTGACACAAGAGCATGCCTCCCTTACACATTTGAAAGACAAAAAAGGTTGGGCATTAATGAAGCATGGGAGTGAAGTGGGCTGCACATGGGGTTGCAGGCTAGGTTTTCAAGAGCCATCATTCAGCCCCCTATTGATGGATGACCTTTCACACAGACCCTAAGGACCCTCATGGACGAAAATTGAAGGCTCACACTCCATATATCTCAGCATTATTCAGCAAGAGAGAGGATGGCTACCTAAGCTTAGGAGTAGACATAGAAGGCTCCAAGGAAGAAGACAATGAATAGTAATTTTGTTTTTTGCTTTTCCTTTCCATTTCAAATGTTGTAAGCTCTGAACTTCTTGTAATTCTTAATCCTTGCACTTTAATCTCATCTATTTCATGTTCATTTCAAGTTTAGCCTTGTACTTTACATTTCACCATTGTTATGCTTTCAAGTTCTTCATTTTCATGCTTTAAAGTGGGTATTGTTGATTTATCTTCCTATTTTAAGTTTCTTGCATTAGTTTAAGTTTCATGCTCCATTTCCTTTCCATGTCCATTTCCTTTATGCTTGTCTTTGCTTTTAATATAAATAGATAGTTTTAAGTCGGTTACTCCAAGGGAGATTTCTCTTGGGGATTTTATTTCAACTCTTTTTCATTCCTCCCTTTAGGGTCAAATGGTTCGATTTGACGGGGTTGAGAGTGGATGAGTTGGTGAGCCTTTGATATTCTGTAGGCCTAGTCACGGTTTATGCTTAGCTACTCACCAATCTCGTCCCTAGCTTCTCCCAAATCAATCGTTCATTCATGCTCGATCGGAGGAGGGCTTTGAGTTGATTTGGTATTCCCATTGGAATGAACCCTTTGGATTAGCCAACACTTGTTTTCTTGCATTTTCATTTACAAACCAAACACAAAACTCAAATACAAGATTTTACACTTTCTTTTCACTTTTGCAAAATCACTTTCACAAAACTCCCTTTCCTTCCCCGAGGAGACGACCTTGGAATACTCTTCCAAGTAAAACACTGACCATGAAAGACTCTTTGCGATTGGGGAGCACTTTTGTGCACATTCTACTTTTCATTTCACATATATTTTGTTCATCCATTTTCCACCATTCACATTCCGTTGTTGCCTAATCTCTTGTATCATCCCGAGGGAGAGTGACACTCCCTTCACACATAAGTCATACACATTTGAGGGTGGTGTTGAGAGGTAGGGAATGACACTATTTTCAATCAATCAAAATACAAGATGCTAAACTTGATTACGGTGTCTAACCTCACCCTTAATGGACGAAAAAAGAGACCTTACCCGACATTGCTTGTCTTCTCTATCCATTAGGAAAGGGGCATAGCATCGACCTCCCCTTCCTCATCTTGACAGAAATGAAGAAGGGGTGTGATGTGAAGAGAAGCTCACACCCATTTGGAACCTGGTGACTGAGATATGCAAAGATCATGGGGTCATGGTGAGGCCCAAAATAGAAATTCAAAAGCTAATAGGGCTATTGAACAAGGCCTCTTTTTTGGAGAAGCCAAGATCACAATGGCACCCCGACTGCAATACGAGAGATGCCCCCTCCCGAAGGAGTCGATGAGGTTTAGGACGAGCTCAATGCAGAGGAGGAAAGAACGATAAAGGCAAAAAGATAGCAGCCCCAGGAAGCAGGTCCTAGCACCAGCACCTAGAGATCATTGCGAGAGATTATACTTCGCATCGAGGCCAACCAAGACAAGATTCTCCAATAGTAGGAGGAGATTCTTGGCTATCTGAGGGGTGGAGCTAGAGGCAGTGGACCTGGTGGAGCTGAGAGAGAAGCTGGAGAGTGAAAGGATGATATATGTTCTTGTGGTGGAGAGTTTGATTCTTCTTTTGTGAAGTTGTTTCTTCTTTGGTTGATAGGTTTCTAATTTTATGGTTTATTGTGGATATTTGAGGGATAATTGTGGTTGTTATGAATTTCTAATTTTATGGGGTGTTGTGAGTATTTAAAAGTTTTTGGTGTGTTTGCTTATTTCTTGTGTAGATGAATTGTATCTTGGATGTTGATGCTAAACAATCATATTCTATGAAATGAATGGATCAATTTATCACTTTTAGTAGTTTAAAATGCATGTACAGAATTAGCACATCAGTAATTCTTGTTAATAAATAATGAAACAAATGTGGATGCTAAGATTGTTTATTAAAATAACTAATCACATGATTGGTTCGATACACAACTTAGCAATCTAGACATAAAACCATAGTTCCTTGAACGATGATATTTTCTCTATGCTTAAATAGTCAAATGTGCATTTGAATTCATTATTTTCAAGATGATCGGACTCAAAAATAGAATTGGCATATAACCGACATTCCCTAGAAAATCCAACATAATCAATAGAGATAACAAAGGATACCCTGGCAAGCTTCGAGCTTTACAATGTGCATGTACAATTTTGGTTACATTCCTAAGGACTCATCATCCCTGGCAATGGCGCCAAAAATGCTTGCTAGTTTCCGTTGTTATTCCCTAATCTCAAAACATCCTCTTGATATGTGTGTGTGTGGCTTATGTGAGTAAGGGAGTGTCACTCTCCCTCGGAATGATGCAAGAGATGTGGCAACGGAATGGTGGAAAATGAAATGAACAAAATATGCGGAATGAAATTTGTGTGTGAACAAAAGTGCTCCCCAAGTGCAAGGAGTCTTTTGAATGTCGTGATTTTACTTGAAAAAGTATTCCAAGGTCGTCTCCTTAGGGAAGGAAAGTTCAAGTGTGGTGAAGGTGATTTTGTCAAAAAGAGAAAGTGTAAAAATCTTTGAGGTTGATTTTTTGGTGCTTTGTATTCTTAAGGAAAATGCAAGAAAATAAGTGTTGGATAATCCAATGGGTTCCCTCCAATGGGAATGCCAACTCAACTCGAAACCTTCCTCTGAGGGTTTAAAGATGAACGATTGATTCGTGGGAAGCTAGGGACAAGATAGTGAGGATCCAAGCATAAACCGTGACCATGCCTATGGAATATCAAAGACTTACCACCACATCCACTCTTAACCCAATCAAACCGAACCATTGTACACCGAGAGAGGAAAAAAATGAGTTGAAATGAAAAACCCAAGAGGATGTCTCCCTTAAATTAGCCAACTGAAAATCTAGCGATTCATGAAAGCAAGACATAAAATCATAATGTAAAGAGACAAAATGAATACATGAAGCATGGAAATTAACTTAAAGCAAGAAAACCTAAACTAAGAAGAAAAATATTCAATACCCAATTTAAAAGCTTGAAATAAAGAAAACTTAAACAACAATGGTGAAATCTAGAATAGTCAACTAAACTTGCAAAGTACATGAAGAAAATGACTTTAAAAGTAAATAATGAAGCTTACAAGAGCATTCAAGAAGATTACAATTGAATATGGATGAAGGAAATGCAAAAATCTAAGTTTTCTATCTACTATTCATCATCTTCTTCCTAAGCTTAGGTAGTCACACCTTTGAATGGCTTGTAAATGCTGAATATAATGGTGTGTGAGCCTTGCATTTTCGTGCATGGTGGTCCCCCTAAGGTGTGTGCAGGCCTCCAAGCAGGGGGAAGATGAGTTGATGGCAGTGTAGAGGATAGGAAGCGCTTAGCCTGCAACCCACATGGCATCCCCCTTCTTTCCCATCCACATTAATGTCATTGTCTTCAATCTCTTCAACTAGGGTGCAGGAGGCATGTTCTTATGTAAGGAATGTCTTGGAACAAGTGGGAGAAGCATTGGTGGGACCTCCAAGCAAGTGGAGGATGAATACAGGCGTTCTAGGCAGTCAACAGAGTGTACCGGCACACAGTACTAGTACACTAAACCTTCTGGAGTTCTACGTACTAGTGCACTTTTTATGATCTAGACCAGTTTTCATAGAATTGTCATAACTTTTGATCCAACCGTCCAATTGAGCTGAAATTTTGACACAATACATAAGACATCCAGATATACAACTTTCATGTTTTGAAATGTTTCATATTCAAAGTGGATCATGGTAAAAATGGATGAAAACTGAGGATCTTCAACCAAATGGTGTGGGTGCTGGTGCCTTTGTTACCAAACACCAATACCTCAGTGATTTCTTCACTTTTAAGCCTCCAAATCCTCATATTATATGTCTATTCCTTTACCACACATTCATACTTAGTTGCAAGGTCCTAAAATTCATCATTTAAACAATAATTACCTGCAACGTAAAAAATTCAACATTATTCATAATTTCGGCTAACTATAAGTACTTAAATGCAAAAGTTGAGTTAAAAAGCATGAAATGACCATTAAATATGCAATATTGTGTGCTCTTCACGATGCTTCTGAGAGAATATCAACACTTACTCAAGTGAGCTTTTTCACTTCCTTTCGATTAATAATCTCACTAACCTCGTTTTGATTGACGCAACTAAAGTAATCTATTGACATATCCCACAGGGAATAGTTGTTCATACGACACATACATATGCACATACTTGAGAAATGATTTTAGGCCCTGTTTTGATTTAACTTTGAGCCTTAGCTATTTCTTTTACAAAATTATATCCCTAGTTAGCCATGCTTGAGCCTGTAAAAGAATGATTTCTTTTTCAAGAAACCCATATGAAAACCAAGCCACAAAAAAATATGCTTGACATACGTTTGCTATCTAATTTTCTGACACCCTCTTATAAATCAGTGGGAACAACCGAAAAATAAAAGGAATAAAAAAGACAGATAATTGCCAAGAAAGTGAAAAAAGAGAAAAATGAAAGAAGGAAATACCATTTCTAGGCAAAAGATTGAAAAGCAAAAAAGAGGTGTGCTACACTAACAGAGGATAACTTTTGAACACCATTGACGTCATGTCGTTAGCCACTGACCTCTTGCCACATTACAACCTATGAAATGCCCTAATTGATTTCAAGTCTGATGCATGTGTGTGTTATCAAACAAAAGTTGGGGTATGTTACAAAGTGTTCCTTTAATTACGTCAATATTCTTCAATGAGATTATGCCAAGAAAATAATTAGTTTGCCTTCTTAAAAGTTTCACTCCCATACTAATTGCGCATGTGATTTTTCGATTGGCCATCCTCTGATCACATGCTCTTTGAAAGACAAGTCACTGCAATCGAAGGGAATTTTTGCTGAGGGTATTCCTACGAGAGGTTTGTGAAATCAAAGATATCCATTGAGGGTGGTAACGGGAAATGTTTGTTATATTAACAATTCTTGTTTCTAAAATGCCATTTCTATTACACAGGGAATTTCAAATGTCAATGTAACAGATGCTAATTTTTGCATAGAATAAATGCCAAAGAATGATAAGCATGCTGGATATAAGTCAAAATTGAGGGTTGGGTGTCCCAACGACCATGAGGCTAATTTACTTTAATCAGCAATCCTACATATACATCTGTTCGACTGAAGTTTGTGGGTAGCTTCATTGAAAACCCTCACGAGATAACACTCATCCACTAGGGTAAACCTAATGATTTAATGGCTTGTTGCAAATGCTAAATGCAACTAGATGACCTACAAAAAAGCATTAGAAATAGATTTACATTCAATTGTTGTATTACTAGAGACTAGCAATATTTAGGTTAGAGGTGTGATTCGTAATTAAAAGTAGCATTTTACAATCCCTTTTTAGACTAATTGTAGTTTGATGGAGTTTAAGTGATGTCATTTCATGTCCTAAAGTGAACAAGGGCTCAAGAATAAAAATATCACATTTGAGGGCAACGCCAACACATTAGGGAACAAAATTGGAAAAGCTTGGACCAAGCCAAGAACGTTCAAACATCAATCAAAGTTCGAACGCTAAATGAAATCATGTGAAGTTCAAAGTGCTGAGACATGACGTGTTATAGTCAAGAAGGAAGACCCTGAAGTACTTGAGTACCACGTTCGAATGCCAATCAACTTTTGAACATCCCCTAGAACCATTTAAAGATTAGACTGATGCATGGAGTTAGGAAATAAGATTCTACAGAAGACCACATGCCACTCGAGTAGAAGGTCAGACCCCATCTGGCATTTGAACGCCCTTAAAGCAAGGAAAAAGGAAATGTTCTAATGCCATCCAACATTTGAATGCCCATAATGCAAAAATAGCAACAACGTTCGAACGTTGTCCACAAACTGGCAGCAGAGTTGTTGGCTTTCACTTGGACTTAGGCGGCAAATACTATTCCTTCACCCCACTCTTGCTTCCTCTATTTGCCTATAAATACTCCCACTTTGGAGCCTTCAAGAGATCTTGGGAGGTGCTTGGTAGAGAGTCTGATGGAGGCTTAGACTCCCACTCATAAGAGCTAGCTGTAGAATTGTTATATGCTTACTTATAGTTGTTCTTGAAGTTAGTACGGCTTTAGACCAACACTTCTTACTTTGTTATGAAATTAGTCTTAAGTTTATGGTTTCTATTTACTTGTATCAAGGGAGATAGTTCAGTGTTTGGTTGAGGAAGCCACCCTCCAAACATGACTAGCCTTCTTCTACTTTTATTTGTCATGTTTTTCACTTCCATTGCTTGAGCATCCTTCTTTCTTACAAAAGTGAAACTCTTCCACTTTTCAAGAGCTTTGCCAATGTCGTGAAGGGTGAAATGTGATTCACTCATTCTTCGTTGAAGATTGGCTCCTTGCTTGTTGTTTTTTTATTTTGTAAGTTCTCTACTTGGAGGAATGAGCATCACTCACTTTTTTAGCTTTACCAAAGCCATGAAGAGTGAGTAGTTTCTAATTTACTCCTGAGGAAGAGGTGAAGGACATGTATAAATTATCCAGAAGTTATAACTGTGCTTTGTTCTTATGCTTAATTTTTGTATCCCTTACTTATTGGATGATTGATTTTATCTAGCAAAGCTAAGGTACTTTGTATAATCGTGGTTCTTTCTATGACACAGATGACTCTTGCATAGAAAGAATCGTTATTTCAAGGCAAGTACCCTGGCTAGATCTTCATGAATACTCTTCAATCCTCCCAATTATTGTGCTTCATTTAAAGAATGGAATATTAATGTCATGGTTGGATGTCTTGTAGAAATATTTGCTTGTTTGTAGACGGGTTGAGTCTTGGCACAGGTAATTCTTGTCAACTTCTAGAAAGACATCGGAATCATGTTTTTAATTCTCACAGTCAATCTTTATCTTTTGATTAACTTTTTGTTGACATGGGAGTTCATTGAGTCATCAAGCATAAATAAAATAAACTGGATGATTAACTACATGTCCAGATCCTCGAACTAAAGTGTGACTTTCTTTTTGTTTAAACTTATCTTATATTTTATCTAGAAAACTCGTCTTGGAAAGAATCATATATTCTATCCAGCAAAACTCCCTAAAACTCACAACTCTAAATTACAAATGTTACAATCAATTGGTCTCCACTACTACTTACATTGAAAAACCAACAAGAGTTCCCTATGGATTCGACTCCGTACTCAAATCGGATTATTACTATAGCTTGACCGCTTGCACTTGGGTGTACACATTTCGGATCAATTCAGTTACATGCCAATGGATGGCTCGCATTTGGACTCTTAAGGACGTAGAAAAGCCAAGATGTGGCTTTTATTTTGAGTTTTGTCATAAAATTATGAAAACTAGTTTTGGTATGTAAATATATGGAATCACTTGTAATAGAACTTGTATGTACCATGTTTTATGTGTAAATCTTTATTAAACATGTATGGGATGGTTTTGGAATGGAATAGAAATTAAAAACAAGTGAAACAGGCAAATCCGGGTAAAACCAATCGGTAGATTACAAGTAGGTTACAGGTAGAGCTTTGTCCAATAGGCAAAACCTATCGGTAGGTTACAATTAGAACTTTGTTCAGTAGGAAAAACCTACTGGTTGACTACATGTAGGTTATAGGTAGAAATTTTCCAGTGGACAAAACCTACTGGTAGGTCTATAAAAAGCTCCCGGTAGGTTTTCCAAAAATTTGAAAATTTAAGGTCGTTTTGCCATGCTTTTGGGCTATGTGTTTCCTTATTTCAAATGTTCTAAATGGACAATAATAGAGTACCAATGGTGGTCCTTGCAACACACCATGTCTCAACAGTCTGATCTTTACATGATGTAAGGTAACATTCGAACGTTAATTGGCGTTCGAACTGTCTTGCCTTGGCCCCAGCTTTTCCAGTTTTGTTCCATAATGTACTGGCATTACACTCAAATGTGATATTTGTGTTTCTTTAATCCTTGTTCACTTTAGGACCTGAAATGGCATCACTTAAACTCCATCAAAGTATAATTAGTCTAAAAAAGGAATAGTAAAAATGCTAATTTTAAGTACTAATCACTACCCACAAACTTCCATCGAACAGATGTGTATGTGCATTTGCTAGTCAAAGTAAATTAGCATCATGATCGTTGGGACACCCAACCCTCAATTTTGACTTATCTTGTGCACACTCCTCTTTCATTGGTATTTATTCTATGCAAAAATTAGCATCTGTCATATTGGCATTTGGAATTCCTTGAAGTTGTAGGAATGATCATTCTAGCAACAAGAATTGCAAAATAACAAACATTCCACCTTACCACCTACCATGTATACCTTTGATTTCACAAACCTCTTGTAGAATTCTCTCAGCAAAAATTCCCTCCGATTATTGTGACTTATCTCTCAAAGGGCATGTGATCAAAGAATGGCCAATCGAAAAATCACATACACAATTAGTATAGGAGTGAAGTTTTAAGGAAGCAGACTAATCATGTTTGGCATTATCTCATGGAAGAATATTGATGCAAATAAAGAAATATTGTTTAACATACTGATTGACATCAATTAGATGTAAATTAGAAGTATTTAAAAAGTCGAATTAGAAGAATTACCGCACTAAAAAGTAGTAATTAAAGTAAATTAGGGTTAGTGCGGGAATTATTTGTTATAACAATTTTTATCTAAAGTTTCAGGACAAAATGCAAAAATAATCAAAGAAGAAGGGAGCAATGTCAAGAAGATGGAAACTCAAGGAGGTCAAAGTGTAATATTCCAACATGAAAAATCAGAAGCCATGCAACTTGCAAATCCACTTGCACCACCGTCCGGACGGCACTGCCACCATCCGGACGGTCCTCCTTAGTCAGCACATCAAACCTCCACCTCATGCTTCCATCTTCGCCTATAAAAGGGGATCTTCAGCTCCTTTGCAAAGCAGACC